>JADMLD010000352.1:677500-897195 GCA_017589585.1 Phylloscopus whistleri
CCTCTGACAAGCCAGGTTGGACAGGGCTTGGAGCTACCTGATCTAGTGGAAGGTGTCCCTGCCCATGGCAGAGGGGTGGAATTGGATGGGCTTTAAGGTTCCTTCCATCCCAAACCATTCCATAATTCTGTGATGAGAACTCAAGATGGCCAACTTACAGTCATCATTCTGCAAGTTCACATTAAATCATTAAAAATCACTAAATAAATACAACTTGACCCTGAAAATCCATCAAGAGTTAACATTTAGGACTGATTATTTCCTGCCCAGAAAGAGCAGAAAGTATTTTTATTTCAATCAGTATTTTTACCATATTTTTACAGAGAATGACCAGACATCTGAGAATTCCCTTGTTTATATTTTACCTTTGGATAGGGAAATTATGATTGTCTAGTCTTAACATATCAACAAGACACCATCTAGCCAAGCTAGGAAGCACAGTTGCTTGACAGGAGTTGTTCCTGGATGTTCAACAGAGTTCCATGTTGCAAGACATTTGGAACAAACTGACATTTTGCAAACAAAAATATCTTTTATCTCTCAAATTACCTCACATTTACAGCAAAGCCATGCCTAAATCACCAGGACAGGGAATTGCCAGCTTGTCAGAACTCGGCTGTGCACAAAACCTGATGTTTGTCTTTCTAGAAACTGAGACTCCAAGGACGAAAGCCCCCTAAAACTGCATCCCATAGAAATAGAGGCCAAAAAAACCCCAAACGCCGTGTCGTCGTGTTTGCTCTACCACTGCCCTGCAGTGCATCAGTCAGAGCAGGCTGCACGGAAGAAGTCTCTAATGACTCATCTTCGTTTAACAGTGTTAAATCTTAATTTAAATTCTTCCTAACTTGGTGTTGAGGTGAGTTTTTTGCCTTGCCAAATTCTTAGTTTTGTTTTCTTGGTATTACAGGTGAAGGCCCACATATACCACAGAAAACACCTCAGGAATCAAATGGCAATTCCTGCTCTTAAACAGTAACCAAAAATGAGGATTGGGATACCCTGACCTGTCTCAAAGGTGGATGGTGCTGCAGGAACCAGGGCGAGGGTGTCAGAGCAGCACACGGAGCTGTAGGGTACGGGCAGCCTGACCCGGGAAACAGCACATCCACCTGCGTGGGGAACAACCCTTTCCCTACCCCGGGTGCTCCGAGCTGCCACCAGGGCAGGTCCCCCCTCCCTCAGCTCCCCCAGCCCTCACAGCCCCGCCATCCCCCTCACGCCACATCGCTCCCGTGGGACGGTCCGGCCGCGGGCGGGGGTGGCGCTCTGAGGGAGGGGCTGAGGTAAAAAGGCGGGAAATGGGAGCTGCGGTCCGGTGAGGAGCGGCTGAGGGAGCAGCTGAGGGAGCTGGGAAAGGGGCTCAGCCTGGAGAAAAGGAGGCTCAGGGGGCCCTTGTGGCTCTGCACAACTCCCTGCCAGGAGGGGACAGCCGGGGGCGTCGGGCTCTGCTCCCAGGGCACAGGGACAGGAGGAGAGGGAACGGCCTCAGGCTGGGCCAGGGGAGGCTCAGGGTGGACATCAGGGGGAATTTCTCCACTAAAAGTGCTGTCTAGCCCTGGCACAGCTGCCCAGGGCAGTGGTGGAGTCCCCACCCCTGGAGGGGTTTAACAGCCCTGTGGATGTGGCACTTGGGGACATGGGGCAGTGATGTCCTTGGCAGTGCGGGAGAACAGTTGGACTTGGTGGCCTCAGAGGGTTTTTCCAACCTTATTTATTCTGTGATTCTGAAGCTGCATGAGCAGCCTTAGCTCGGTGAGACTGAAGCTGTGCACTGCTTTCGGCAACTTTTTTTTTTTTGTTTCAAATTATGATAATTTTAAACATACTGGAGGCTGCATGCAGCACCTTTCATCTACAGACAATTATTTTATCTAAGGACACAAAGAGATACCCGAGGTCCCATAAACAAATGGCAGCATCCCAAGTTCACTTTCACAAAAGCCCATGATCTTGGGAGAAAAATGTGTGAACTATCACTGAAAATGGACTGGACAGATACACACCTGAGAAAGCTCAGAAATCCTTCCTGCCTGTGTCTCTCACTTTGAACTGTCTCCTGCACAGCACTCACAGGCTTGACAAGGCCACAAGTCACCTTCCTCTTCCTCCTCTTCCTCCACGTTGCTGGCCGTTTCAGCGTTATCCATTAACACACCCGAGTAACCCCAGCCCTCGCCAGCCTGACCTGGCTTCTCACTACAGAGAAATGTGTGTTTATTTTGTTTGGTGGCTGCTGAGATAGCATGGCACATCACACGCAGCCCCAGTTGTTAATTCACCAAGGATTCCTGGCAGTTGGTGCATGGATAGGGAAGGCTTTGATGTCCCTGTTTGTGCTGGATTCAGACCATTTCAGCAGATATCGATTACCTCAGGTTGAACGTGTTGGCAATGATGGCTTTATGTTCCTGTAGTGATAACACTTTCCTCCATGCTTAATAACCAGGAGAGTTCAGTGCCCCTCACTGGGGTGGCCAGGCTGATGTGACACTAGCCATGAGTGTCCCAGCAGCTTGTTACTTAACAAATATTATTTATAAATAATGATTTATCTTTTAACTGTGAATGGGGGAATTCTGCTGTGGTATTTTCCCTGCTGGGGATAAAAAGCCAACAGGTCATACCCATGTCCCAGCACTCAGCCTTCCTCTGCCTCTCCAGATGACATTGGAACTGCTAGAGATGGAAGTTAATAATAAATGGCCTTTTCTTGTAAAAATGCTGGTCATGACTAATATTGAGCAGTATTGCTGTGGTAGAGCACCCACCACAGTTGAGACTAGCCCCTCCAGCCAGTGTCCTGGCACAGGCAGTCCCAGTGTGACCAGCCTGTCACACCCATGGTGGCTGTGGTGGGCAGCAGGTCAGACCCCAGCCAGCCATGGTTAATGTGACTGTTTGACCATAGATCAGACTGGACCAGGATGGAGCCCTGCTGGGGGTCAGTGGAGTCATCCTCGGGTCAGCAGTCAGGGATTCTCTGAGGGTCAGCAGCTGACTGAGGGAATTCCTCAAAGCTGAGCCCTCAACTCACTGGGGCAGTGACTGCACACTCCATAGAGAGGCTACCCCTCTAAACTCTTCATAATTCTCATGTCAGTGGGATAGTATCAATTCCATTTCACATCGCAAATCTGTATTCAAGTGTTGGCAGGGCTCTAATTTCACTGATCTATCTGGTTTCTAGAAAGAATCTCATTTAAACACCTTCTTTGTCTGTTTTACAACGTCCAGCAAAAGCAGACTCCTGAGCTGATCTGGTGTGACTGTGAGGAACAATGATTCACGTTACAATGTGACAAACTGTCCTGTTCCCAACATTTCTGATATGAAGCCTTTAGGTATCACCTGTCTGACATGAACACCTGAGCCGAACTGAGGGAGTAGTTTACCAGGGATCTGCTGAATTTCAGTATCCCTGGATCTTTGAATTGAGGACAGGCTTTCCAGTAGATTCTCTCTGGCTCCATCACAAACCATGACTGACCTGCAGCACCATCCAGCTGACAAAGCACAACTCTCCCACCCACCATCCTGCACAGAGGAACCACCCACACCTACCTGGAACAGGTGCTAGGAAAACGTCAGTGAGGAGTGAGGGGATCATAAAATCAAGGAATAGTTTGGTTGGAAGGACCTTGAAGCTCATCCAGTTCCACCCCCTGCCATGGGCAGGGACACCTTCCACTGTCCCAGGTTGCTCCAAGCCCCAATGTCCAACCTGGCCTTGAACACTTCCACGGATCCAGGGGCAGCCACAGCTTCTCTGGGCACCCTGTGCCAGGGCCTCCCCACCCTCCCCAGGGAACAATTCCTTCCCAATATCCCATCTCTCCCTGCCCTGTGGCAGTGGGAAGCCATTCTGTGTCTTCTCCCTCCATTCCTTGTCCAAAGTCCCTCTCCAGCTCTCTTGCACATCCTTTAGATGCTGGGAGGGGCTCTAAGTTCTCCCTGGAGTCTTCTCCAGGTGAACAATCCCAGCTCTCTCAGCCTTTCCTCACAGCAGGGAATCCTGCCTAACAATACTTCCTTACAAAGAAAACAACTTCTCCTCAAGTCCTTATAGGAAAGGCTGGAAGGCTCTGGTTATCTGGGGAAGAACATCCTGCAGGTTTATTTGGAAGAGGGCAGAGGTGTTCTGTCCCCTACCTGTGGTTCTGATTGTGAGAAGGGATATTAAATCCCTAACACACCTTAATCAAGGGAAAAGGTGGTGAGTAACAGCAGCCTGAAACCCCTTGGGTAAGCAGAACTCCCCACAGAGGAAAGAAGGGGCCAAACCCAGCAGCACTAATATAGAGATTTTATTTTGACTGTATCGAGTTGTACAGCACATTTTGTTTGTCACAATGCCATCGAACTGATTGGAGAGTTTTTGGCCAGCACATTGTGACACTGAAACTCAAAAGAGCTAAAAGCAGTTTGGACTAATGGCCTGAATGGGAGGGCCAGCAGTACCTGGTTTCTGGCTTCCTCATCACTTGCAGTCATTCCAACACATGCAAAACAGGAGCAAATCCAGTTTCTTCTGCCAGGCCAATGGTCACGCTTCCATGTCTGGCAATGACTGCAAAGGTACAAGGCAGGGGAGAATCTGAAGCAAGGTGCCTTCTCTTCCCAGAGCCATGTTGGTTGTCCCCAGTATGGAAAAGAAGCAAAGTCTAAGTAAGTACAGGGTCTTCAGAGGATTAACTTCACTCACGCATCAGGATTTACAAAACCAGAACTGACAAGTCAAAGTGCAGGAAAGGGTCCTTATTTAATTCCTTCTGACAGAGATGACAAACCCTTACCAAAAGATATGGGAGATGTAACAGTGTTAAGTCCTTTGCCTTGTTAGCAGACCAATGCCCTCACAGGTCCTCCCTGCCACATACCGAGGCTCAGCTCCTGAAGGGCAGAATATATTGGAAAGAAAACCTACATTTCTGCAAAGAAATGCCCCACTTTCAAACTCTTCTGAGTTTGAAACTCCTGACTAGTATCCAAAGATGCCTTACAGAAGAGGCAGAATGGATGCTCCCCGAGAGACCTAGGGATTACAAGCCCACTGAAGCCCACTTTATAAACCTTTCTTCCTTCCTAAACCCAGTTTCTTGTCCTTAGGATGAGTTGGGATTCCTGCTCTCTAGTTTAAAGGAGAAGCAGAGAGGCAATTACAAGTTGGCAACTCTGAACTTTGACCGCTGTACAGGAGACAAAAAAAGAAGTCAAATTCAAGAGGCATTTCAGGTAGCACTGGGGCAAGTTAGAGAGATTGTTTCCACCACTGAACAGATGCCACATGTCACGGTTACTACTGCAGCTTGGCTGTACATCCTAAAGTGAAAAGCACAGACCGTAGTGTCTATGTCAGCCAGTGTCCTTCCCCACCCCCGTTTTGGTATCGATGCTTCATTCTCCCTTCTTCGGGTTACATTAAGTGCACAGAAATATATAGCAGCATTTGGACTGAAACCCTCACATACACCAGACAGCACATTCCAGGAGGTAAAACAACACATTATGGCCTATACCCTCAAGGTATCAAGTTTTCAGGATAAAGAGCAGTAGGAAGTGGAGAGCTGAGGGCAGAAAAGGGGAGGAGGAGCAACACAGGAACACAAGTTCTGTTTCCATGCCAGGAGAGGATCAGGGTGCCATTCCTGTGTTAGCACCAGGCTGTGACACAACCGCAGACAAAGCAGACGGGCAGAGCAGAAGTGAAAAGCCAATCTCCCATCTCCCCATGGTGCTGGGGGCAGGGACAAAGTCCAGTGCGACACCGATCCCAGCGGAGTCTGAAAACGGGCACGATCTGCTCAGCCCTTTTCAGCTGGAATGAATTTCTCTTCAGAGGCCAAGAGAAAATCAATTAGTGATGGCTAATGAGTCTTGTTCACCAAGCTGATCGCAAATCACACTCATGGAAAGAGAATCTACAGATCTGCTCCGGGCTGAGGCCCTTCCAATGCCCGCGGGAGCTCGCACTCTTCCTTCTCACACAGCAGCCTGCCTTTGGAGGGGGAGGTGGTTCTAAACATGCCTTTCTATTGCTTCGGGGGGACTTTGCACAGGCAAGAGCTGTGAAAACATTGCTTTCCAGACCACAAAAGGAAGAGGTTGTGATCCTCTCTCAGCCCTAGGCCATCAGGGCTACAACACACGGGCCCACCAGCTCCAGGGTGGAGACACAGCAAACTCTCTGATCTGAGCTCCTCTGCTCCAGCCCGGCAGTGAGGCTGCTGCAGACAGTGCATTCCAGCTTGGTGTTCAAGTGTTGCACCAAAGGTCTTCACAGTTACCCTGGAGGCAGAGTCACCCTTCAAACCCAGGAGAGAAAAGGCTGGGCTTAGGTCCCTTGTCTGGCATTCAGCTGGAAGCTGTGGCAATGGGTTTCTTCATATGTTGGCTCATGAGCTCCCTGGCACGAGACTCTTGGATATGGTCATGACAGGAGTTACAAACGAGGACAGGGTCATACAACTGCTGATCAGGGATGGGCAGCTTCATATGGCAGCAGGCAGCACAGAACACATTCCCACAGTTCCTGTCAAGGAGCAAGAAAACCAGTGAGAAGAGAGCTGGGACCACCACAGCAGAACTTGAGCAAGCACAAAGGGTCCAGGTCAGGGCAAAGCACCAGCCTGACTGAGGACTGTAAATGTGTTTCTTATACTGTGGTCAGCAGTGCAAGAGGACTGCTAGTGCTGACAGGGACCCATTGCTGTCCCATAGAGGGATCAAAGGCCTTGAAAAAATAGAAACGAGAACCATACAGAATGGATCTCTGCAGGGAACTGATGAGGCCCGGCATATAGTGGAAACACCTAAAACCTTCTCCTGATTTCAGACCTGCCAGGTCTGTTCCCTCGAGCTGGAGGGAACAGACCTGCAAAGGGGCATTTTGTGACACCAGGCTGAGGAGAGAAGGGACGCAGAGCACTGACATTTTTACCTGCAGTGGTGCCTCCGTTTGGCCAGCCAGAACTCACAGTCGCAGTTGAAGCAGTGTGAAGCCATGTGGTCTGGGACCCAACGCGTGACCTAGGGAAGACACCAGTCAGCTCCTGTCTGTAATCCCCCAGAGACAGCTCTGGGCAGGCTGGGGGTGGCTTTGGGCCACACCTCACAGTGAGCCTACCCCACCTCAGCCAGCAGCAGCAGAGGATGTGTCAACGACATGGGAGGCTGTTCACTGCCTCACTTCCAGACCACTCTCTGCTGCTGTGCCCACCCAGGTCAGCTGCAAAAAACATTCCCTCCCACTGCATCACAGCTCCACGATGGGGCACACACCTCAGTCTCCTTCTTATCCACAGGCTCCCAGCTTGCTTCCGACAAACAGTCCTCACTGTGGTCAGAACAGAAATCCTCCGTGTCGCTGCCATCTGATTCCTTCAGACACGTCTGCAAAATGAGACCAGGTCACCAATCCCCTCTGCTGCTGGGCACACTCAGGGCACGACCTGCTCCACACACTCTGTGCTGGTGAGGGGCACCTGGGTGGCTCCTGAGCCCCCAGACACGGGGCAAAGCATCCTTGAGTTTGTAGGAGTTTGGTCCTCGAGCAGCAGAGATATCTCTGGGTGGATGAGGACGTGGCCAGGACAGGGACACAACTGACAGAGGAACAATCTTTCCCACCCCCTCCCAAAGGGATGGAGAGCTGTGGGCTGGAGAGGGAAGTGTGCAGGGGTACAGGGACCTGGCATGGGGTGTGAGCGGCCTGTACTCACAAAGTCATCCTCATAGTCCATGGGGGGCTCGGCCGGAGGGGTGCAGAAGTGGCGAATGTCCAGGCGCAGCTGCAGCTCCCGCACCTGCCGGCGCAGCTGCTCCACCTCCTGCTTGTAGCTGGCCTCGATCTGCCGCAGCCGGTGCTGGATCACATCCGTGGGGAAGGGCAGCCCGTCGTCATCCAGGTAGAGAGGAGGCACAGGAGAAGGACATTTTGGCGGCAGGTGCTTGGGACCAGAGGCTTGTTTCAGGTGGCAGGGCAGCCACAAACGGCTGGGCTTCCCGAAATATGTGTTCACATGGCCGGCACAGGCCGAGGGCTTCCCACCTTCCCTGCCAGACCACGGGCCACTGAGGCACAGGCCCGGAGCCCGCAGGGGTTTGCTGCTCAGCCTCTTGCTGCAGCAGCCATAGGAGAGGAGGTGTCTGGGTGTGGGCTCCCCATTGGGGAGCGATGTCACCATGCCTTGAAAACTGTCCCAGTTGGACCCCAGGAAGGAGAACTCGCTGCTTTGGCTCTGGGAAATGGGCTTGCGCCATTGTTCCAGCAGGAGCCTCCCCGGCCGGCCAGGCTCCTCGAAGGGCATGCTCTGGCCAGCATCACCTCTGCCCTTGTCTGCATCTGGGCATGGGATACCCAGGGCAGGGCTTGAGGTGTCCTGAGAAGGGGTGCCTCGTGCCAGAGACTCCTGGCTGGGAATGTCTTGGCGGGTGGTGATTCTTTTGGGACAGCCTCTGTTGGACACCATGCCAGCAGCCTTCAAAGGTTCCTGGGGACAGATTTCCAAATGCTTTCCAGAACTAGTGGAAACCTTGTCACTGTTTTCCTGTCCGGAAGGATTTGGATCTGGACCTATGCCATCCACTTCCTCTGTAAGTGTTCCATTTCCCTTTTCCACCTCCACAGGGACACTGCTGGCAGGCACAGCAGTCTGGTTGCCCAGCTGCCTGCTTGGCCCTTTGTGCTCAGCACAGCTGCTGTCTTGCAGAGGAGGGTTCTCCTCCTCTTTCCAGGGCCGTGCCTCTCCTGTGGCCACTGCAGCACCTTCAGCCCCCTCAATACTGGCATGCCGGGCTTCCAGGCCCACCCGCGCCTCCGGACAGTGGTTGTTCAGGTTGGGGTCACTGGATGTGCGCGTCAGAGGGCTGCTGGAGTCACAAGCTGAGAGCAGGTCATCCATAGATCTTGTCTTTGGTAATCTAGAACACAAAAGCAAAGCCAATCTCACAATAAACCCCCTGAAACTTTCCTGATTTCTGTCAAAACAGAGGAGGGCAGGGAAATATTCCCCATTACAGCTCCAGGGGTGGGTGGAGAGGGGCAGTGCAGCTGCAGGAGCTGAAATGCACAACACCAGTGTGGCCTCCTGCCTTTGAGGTGCAGCAGGGACCTCAACTTCTCTGAGTGGCTGGGGCACTGCTAAAGAGCTTTTGTTCCCACAAGGAAGATGAGAACAACAAGGGAGAAACTACAAGGAACTACAGGGAACTACAGGCAGGAAGGTCTGTGGGTACGCAACACCCTGAGCCTGAAGCTCTAAGCTCTTACCTGTCCAAACACCTGCCACTGAAGTCCTGGCTCTGAGACCCAGGGGGCATGTAGATGTCCATGTCCTCCTGTCCCAGAGGATGTGGTGAGGAGGCCGGGAGGTACACGGCTGTCCAGAGGTGCAGGGCGCGCACGTGGCACACAGGATGCAGCACCTGCAACACCACCTGTGTCAGAGCCCAGCGCCACGGAAAGAAGGCCTCTAGCCCCTCCCCCGTGCCTGCCAGGGAAAAAGCCTGGAAAGCTGGGCCAGGAGCTCCACTGACCTGCTCGGATCCGGGCATATAGAGCAGGTTGTGGAAGTTCTTGTTGCCGGCTCGCAGCAGGGACCACACAGAGCACGTGCGCTTGTAGATGTTGTGCATCTCACGCTCGCAGGGGCTGTTCCCCAGGAAGGTCCCATAGAGGCAGGAATATGTGTGCTGCACCAGCTTCACCTGTGGCACGGAGGGAGAGCCATGCTCAGAGCCACGGGGAAAAGCGGGCTCTTGCCTACAGGGGACACATCTTCTCCTCCTCTGGGATGGCTCATGCACTGCCTACCCTGGGTGACCTCACTGCTGTCCTTGCTTCCACACTGGGCAGGACAGGGATCACTTAAATTGAAGGGAAAGCAACACTCAACTGATACTAAACCCATCCCTCTAGAACCAAATGACTCTCTAGAACCCTCTCCTGCATTTTTTGGTAAAACAGAGATTCATTTCTTTTCCCTATTTTATTTTTTTTTCCAAATGTTTCAGACACATATAGCTCTGAGATATGCAAATCAAACCAGTGCTGCTGCTGGCATCTGAATTCCCTGGGCTGGAAAAGGACTGGAGAAGGGATTCAGAAAAACCAGAGTATATAAACCCTCTACCACCCCTTCATGGGAGAACAGTTTTAAACTAAAAGAAACCAGATTTAGATGAGATGTTAGGGACAAATTGTTCCCTGTGAGAGTGGTGAGGCCCTGGACCAGGCTGCCCAGAGAAGCTGTGGCTGTGCCATCCCTGAAAGTGACCAAGGCCAGGTTGGACAGAGCAATCTGGGGTAGTGAAAGGTGTCCCTGCCCACAGCAGGGAATGGATGGAATGAGATGGGCTTTAAGTTCCCTTCCAACCCAAACCATTCTGGGATTCTGTGATCACATCACAATCTCCCAGGTTCTGCAGACCTCTTCTCTTTCAACTCCAGTACTGTAAAACATCATGACATTCCCTCTGTCTATGCTCACACGTATGCACATGTATTTCTTACCAGAAAAGCTTCATTAAATTCGAAGAGGCAGGGAAATTGCTTCAGAAGCTGATGAACAGCATCCAGCCACTGGAGAAAAACTGGGCACTGCTCATTCTGATCTTCCACCTTTTCCTGGTGTCCACAGCGATCTCCAAACTTGTGACCAAAATCCAGCCAGTCTGATTCAACGAGCACCTGGAAGCCCTGTGAATAAAAGAAAAAACAATTGCAGAGACTTTGCTGAGGACATATGGCAGGACAAAGCAAGCCCCATCCACCATGAAAGGCTGGGAAGGAGGTTGCTGCGGTTTGGGAGCAAAGCTCACCGGGGTTGGAGGTTTCCAGACACAAACTAACAGTTACATCTATGCAGTAACCAGCTCAGAGAATTTAGAGGGAAACAGATGAACTTCGAGCACAAGATGGTATTTCCCACAGCACTTCCCCAGGCTGGGCAGAGGAGTGAGGAACAGTTCACCCAAAACAGGCAGGAAGAGAACAGGGAAAACTCAACACCCACCACAGCAGCTCCGAAACACCTACTAAGCTAATTCTCAAATGCAATCCTGCTCCTTTCCACAGGGTTTCCAAGACAAAAGCTGCCTTTGAACAGACATGAACTGCAGCAGAGCACAATCCTACCTCCATGGTCCTGTAGTAAGGATCCAGGAGAATCTTTGCCAGTGCCACAATCTGTGGAGTCCTGTCCCAGCCGTCAGAGCAGTGAACCAGCACCGGACGCCCTTCTCTGTCCACGGCACTGGAGACCAGCACTGCTGCCTTCAGCATGACAGACAGGTGCTGCAGCCACTTGGTGCTCTCCAGGGCTGAAAGCCAGCTGCAAGGGGGAAAAAGGCAAGAAAATGGTTGCTTTTCCCCTGAAGGAAAAAAAAAATACATTTTAACTTCAGTTTTCTTGGAGTCCTCAGTGAAAATCAGTCTTTTCTAAAACATGTCCCAGAAAAGCCAGGGAGCCTGGAAAGAAAGGCAAAGAATCCAACCTCAAATTTAATTTTTCTCAAATACAGCCATATTTTAGAAACCCTCAGAGGACACACACAACCAAGTGACACTGAGATGGAGTCACAATCCCTTCTGGATTAATGGATCAAAATTAGCAGCCAAGCACTTTCCCATCCCTCTGTTTCCTCAGGTAGAAATCTGGGATAAAAAACAGAAAAAGGAGTGAACCCCCGCCGAGTCACTGACAGATACGGCATCAAACTCAGCTAGAGAAAAGTCACTCACTTGCTGGGGTCTGGCACTTGACTGCAGACAGCACGCAGATATTGGAAGCTGTTCCGGATGGAGTGGATGTTGGCCATGCCCATGAACACGACTTCACAGTTGGGGTAATACTCTGATACGAGAGACAGGAACATTTAGAGAGAGCTACAGCAGCTACAGAACCTTCTGAACTGGAAGGGATCCACAAGGGTCATCGAATCCAACTCTGCTGCTACTGCCTCCACACCCCGGTGCAGCCGCCCCTCACACACCATTCCTGGTGCTCATGGAGTCACTAAGGTTGGGAAAAACCTCCAAGGTCATTGAGTCCAACCATTTCCCAGCACTGCCAAGGTCACCACTAACCCATGTCCCCAACTGCCACGGGGATGTTAAACCCCTCCAGAGATGGGGACTCCAACACTGCCCTGGGCAGCTGTGCCAGGGCCTGACAACCCTTTAATGAAGAATTTTTCCCCCATATCCAACCTAAGCCTCCCCTGGCACAGCTTGAGGCCATTTCCACTCACCCTGTGCGCCCTGGGAACAGAGTCTGACCCCTCCCCGGCTGTCCCCTCCTGGCAGGGAGTTGTGCAGAGCCACGAGGTCCCCTCTGAGCCTCCTTTCCTCCAGGCTGAGTTCCCCTAGCTTCCCCAGCCACTCCTGGTGCTCCAGACCGTTCCCTAGCTCCATTCCCTCCTCATGGTCTTTCTTGTCCTAATGGGCACAAAACTGACCCCAGGATTGGAGGTGCCTCAGCAGTGGCCAGATAAGGGGGATGGTCACTGCCCGGTGACCATACTACTGCTGGTACAGCCCAGGTGTCATTGACCTGTTGCTCACCTGGGCACATCTAGGCCCATGTTCAGCTGCTACCAACCAGCACTCCCAGGTCCTTTTCCACTAGGCAGCTTTCCAGCCACTCTGCCCCAGCCTGAGCATTCCAGTGGGGCTGTTGTGACCCAAATGCAGGACCTGGAACTTGGCCTTATTGGACCTCATCCAGTTGGCCTTGGCCTGTTGATCCAACCCATCCAGATCCCTGTGTGGGAACATGCTCCCAGAGACCAAGCACCAAAATGCTGCCCTGATCCCCAGCCATGCCCTAGGAGCCATTGCCAGGCCTAAGAGGAAGAGGCTCTGGGATGTTCTTGGCCCTTGGTACCTTCACATTCGCAGCCGCCTCCCTTGGCTCTGTTGGCCACGGCTGCCGTGTAGGACCTGGCATCGAGGATGAGCAGCTTTTGAGGGGTTCCCGCATTCTCCACACCTGAACACGCCGTCAAGGACGAGTCTGCAGAGATACACAGGGACTGAGCTCCCGGCACCTCCCTCCCTTCCTGCCTCCCTCCACCCCAGTGCCACCATGAGTGAGCCCAGAGAGCCACCCGCACGCTGCAGTCACGGCATGATGGGGCCCAGGCTCTCCCTCCCGGACACCAGGGTAAAGCCCTGCCCTGGCACAGCCCTGGCAGCCGCTCTGTGGTGCCCCCTGCTCAGAAGGGCTGGCGGGAGCCATCTCACCGAAGTCGGTGTCGCAGGGCTCGCTGCCGTCGCTGCTCCCCGCGTGCGGCGCGGCGCCCGACGTCCTCGCCCCGGGGTTCAAGGCACAGGCTTTGGCAATGGACGTCACCAGGTACTCATCGTCAGCGTTCCGCCAGCCCCACCAGCTGATCTCGGGCTGGCTGCAGCGCGCGATCGCCGCCCCGTTGCGCACGTGTCTGCAGGGACACAGAGCCTGCCTGAGCCCCCCAGAGCGTGGGGCTGGCCCGGGACACACTCCCTGTGCACAGGCGCACCTGAGCCACTCCTGGCTGCAGCTGCTCTGTCTGCTGCAGCAACTGCTCTGTCTACAGCACCGACTCTCTCATCGAGCAGTGAAAGAGGGTAGGGAATCTCAACCATTTTTCACCGCTGCAGCACTGACGGAGAGGCTAAACCGGCGTCATACTTTTATTTACAATAATATAGAATCATTTAGGTTGGAAAAGACCTTCAAGAGCCCCAAGTCTAATCTCGGACTTCTATTTATATATATTAATATATCCTGTAACCTATAAATATATAATAGATAAAACAGATATTATTGTATATACATAGTACAGTACTTCTATATTAAACCAGAGAGAAGAACTTTAAATCATGATGGTTGTATTCTGGGAAAGTAACAATTATGTCATAGAATCATGGAATGGTTTGGGTTGGAAAGGAGGTGGAAGATCATCTTGTTTGACCCCCCTGTCATGGGCAGGGATACCTTCCACTTGATTTTAAAGGCAGTTCTGTTCTCTTCTTCTCTTTTTTTCCTCCCTTAAATTACAGACCCATTGTTAAACCATTTCACTTATCACTTCTAAGTTGGGAAGATGATCTCCCTTGGCATCAGACCAGGGAGTTTCTGGGTGGAGGCCTGAGCTGGTGTTTATCAACAACCCCTATATGTGAACCCTACCCTGGCTGTGCTTACTGACACCTGGCAGGAGGCCTGAAGTAGGAATGAATCAGTGCAGTTCTCACAGGAACATTGGTCAAGTCATTTCCAAATGGCCTGGAAAGGGAAGGGACTGTGAGGTGACAAAGCTGCTGGTGATAAAGAATGACCAGAGAGTGTGAAATTTAGTATTAATAAGTGAAGAGTAATTACAGATGATCAAAGCATAACCCCAGCTGTGACACGGAGCAATTTGGTGCAGATCAGCAGCCATATCCCAAAGGCTTTGAAGTCACTGAGGAGCTCTCAAAAGCCTCAGCTCAGTGCCCTAAAGAAGCACAAAGGTTAAGCATGGGCTAACAGTTATTGGGAAAGAAGTAAGACATAAAATATTATGGCTTCACATCTTAACCATCCTAAAACGACACAAATTCCTCTCAAAAAGGATCATGTTGTAGACAAACCAAGCTCCAGAGATGGGTGGCACAGACACAAACAAGCACTGGAATGGTCATGCCATGCTTCAGAAACAAAACTATTTCTTGGACAACAAACAAAACCAAGAATGGACTCACAGCCACAGTGCAATGTGCAACTACTAACGTGGTTCCAACACTTGGTGGCAGGTTCACCAAGGGACAATGAGATAGTCACCCATTCCCCCAAATGGGTGTAGGAAATCTAAGATGCTCCAAAGATGCACCAGGAAAGATCACCTGAATCCCTATCCTGTTTGTTATGTTTCCCTGAGGCTGCTCCTGCTGCCTGGTCCTTCTTGGAGATGAAAAAATGAACTGAACAGCCCTGAACCAAACCCACACACCAACCATACTCAACCATCCCACCACCCCTCCGACAATATTTATCTGGAGACAGAGTCAAGGAATGGTTTGTGTTGGGAGGGACCTTAAAGCCCATCCCATTCCACCCTCACCATGGGCAGGGACACCTTCCATTATCCCAGGCTGCTCCAAGCCCTGTCCAACCTGGCCTTGGCACTGCCAGGGATCCAGGGGTAGCTACAACTTCTCTGGGCATCCTGTGCGGGGCCTCCCCACCCTCCCAGGGAACAATTCCTTCCCAATATCCATCTAAATCTGCCCTGTCAGTTTATGTAGCTTCCTTAATAACATCTCACAGATAATAACAACGAAGACTTTAAACTGAAGATTTCCAAAGAAATAATTTTCATGTTTGGCCAAGTCAAAACACCGTGGGGACCCTTTACTTTAAGTGCTGCTCTGTTTTGCAAGGTGACTTGCAGAGCAGTCACTCCCAGGAGATCTATTCCTGCCTTCAGGATCACTCAAGGATGGATAACAGAGAGCAGCAAAGGCTTTGTTTATAGTAGTAAATGAAACAGAGCCAAAGTGTGGACTTAAGCACCAGCCTGTGATCATCCAAGCCTGTTTGTGAGCCACCCACAGCTCCTGGCCTGTGCCAAGCAGCACTTTCCCAGACAGTGCCTGAGCACGTTTTTGGGAAGGCAGGTGCTGTGCCAGGAAGTGCTGGCAGCAGGCAGCTGGCGGGGCAGGACAGGGTGCGGGGCACAGCAGCTGCTCCGGGCAGCTCTGCTGCTGTTGCCAGGGTGGCGTTGAACTCGCAGAACTCTTGGTGACACAAACCTCTGAGCACTGAACAACTGCTGGGGACCTTCAAGAGACACGGTGACCTGCCAGTAAACAAGGAAATGTGGCAGCACCATTGAGTGTGAAGCCACCAGCAAGCGGAAAGTACAGCAGGTGCCAGCAGAGGAACCAAAGCTGCAGCTGAGCCTGGCAAGGAGCTTCCCAGGGCAGGGGAGCACCAAAGCCTGACCCCTCCCTGCACATCGCCCCAGCATGAGCACAGGAACCATTTAAGGCCTTTTGTTACCTGGGAGTTTTGGGGAGGTTTTCCTCAAAGGAAAAATTTCCTTTCTTGAAACTGGAATGGCAGAAAAGTGCCAGAGTGTTTTAACTTATGTGGAGCAAATTATTCTTTAAGGATCCTCAGTTTAGTTTTAATGACTCAAGACCCTTTTATGATCCAAAGCTGCAATATGAAGTGCCTCTGTAGTTTATCAGTTGAGTTTTTCCTCACAGATTCATTCTGATTGCAAGGCTAGAGCCCTTGCCCAGAGCACTATCTGATACTGTCAGCACATGCCATTTAACCCCCAACAATCCTCCACAACGGATTAATACCTGGTCTAGTGGAAGGTAGCAGAGGGGTTGGAATTATACGATTCTCAAGGTCCCTTCCAACCCAAACTTTCCATGATTCTGTGATCTCCCAAGTATCCTGTTATTTCCTGGACAAGTCAAACAGATTGGCTGAAAGCACAAGAAAGAGCTTGGAGAGGGTTTACTGAATCGAGCCTAAAGGTTCCCAGCTGAGATGTGTGTGTATAAGTGCTTCCATTTCCCAGATCTCTGGACAAACTCCTGTCTCACTGTGGCAGGATGTGAGAGAACGAGGCTCAGCTGTGGGGTGGAGCAGTACCCGCTGTCCCCTGGCAGGGGATGCTGAGAGTCAGGAGGAGCATTCCTGCTGCCACAGGCCCAAGGTCTTCTCAAGGTGGCTGAGCAGACAGAGCCAGAACTTCCATGCCGTGCCCGTCTGCCTCTCTACTCAGCTAAATAATTGATTGCGTCCTTTGCCTTGTTTTAGAAGTGGATTGTGCCTGGAGGCTCCTGCATCTCTCCTGTGCATCTCTGCTGAGGACTGAGATGGAGACCAGAATTTCTGCTTTGCTTAATAGCTAAAATTATACTTTTTTAAAGAAATCTGATAATGGGGTACCTTTGGTGTCATGTTCTACAGCTCTGACTGTGACCCAGTGAGATCAGCCTTATCAAAAGCTCTGAAGTCAATCAGAGTCCCTTGGGATGCAGGCACCCATCCATTCTCCCCTGAACTCTGAGTGAGGAGGAGGAGCTGAGTGTCAGGCTTTTCATTTCCACACAGCACAAGACACTGCAGAAGCAGCCGTGACCCTCAAGGACCCTCCTGCTCCAAAGACTTCAAATCTTGAGGGCAAAGATTAAAAACTGTGCATGAAAATCAGAGACACATGGGCAAGCACTTGCCCCATCTTGTAACATCACTTGTCAGCGTCTTCTAATCTGATCCCAGGCTGCAAAGGGTTGCACTCAGCTCGTAAATTACTGGGTACCATTACAGAGATATAAAGCAAGGAACAAAATAATTGCTGGAGTAGGAAAAAGACATAGCTTTGCCCTCGGGTGGGGAGGCACAGTGGGACAGGCTCCAGCACCAGGCCATTTTTAGCAAAAAGAATCACAAATACAATTAACTTCTTAGCTGAGTTGGCTACAGGGAGGGAAAGACTCCATCCGATAAGCTGTGCTCATTCCCACTCGGCTGCAGAACTGAGTTTTAGAAGGAACACACAGTGTTTTGCCACATCCAAAAGCAAGCCAGGAAGTGTGAAGATGCAGAGTAAAGGTACCTGTAAATACACTGGTTTTGCTTCCTGACTTTTGTATTTTCCAATATAGCTCTGATATTTTAAGGGTTTTTATATTTGGATTTGGTAACTGCTAACACAGAGTCCAAGGCTACAAACCATAATGTACCTTTTACAGCAGCACAACTGCTGGGGTGCCCCTTTCCATCAGCCTCCTGCTGGTTTCAAACACATCAGTCTCCTGGGAGACACATTTAATGAGGAACCAGCCCCTACCCTGCAGAGCCCTGCTCCATTGGCTGCCTAGCCTCCTACATCCCCCTCTAGATTATTTCTGGAAGACTGGTCAGGAAATATTTCATAGAATTATAGATTATCCTTAACTGGAAGGGACCTACAAGGATCATCCAGTCCAACCCCATGCCCTATACAGATACCTCAATAATCCCACCCTGGGCATCCCTGAGAGCTCCTGGAGCTGTGGCAGCCTTGGGGCTGTGCCCATTCCCTGGGGAGCCTGGGCAGTGCCCAGCACCCTGTGGGGAAAGAACCTTTCCCAAAATCCAACCTAAACCTCCCTGACACGGCTGCAACCATTCCCTTGGGTCCTGTCCCTAGTCATCAAAGAGCAGAGATTGGAGCTGCCCCTCCACTGCCCCTCATGAGAAGCTGCAGATTGGGGCATTCCCAGGTCTGCAGAGGCTTGCACACCCTGCTGAGCACAGGGCACCCAGCAGGCTCCTTTTGGCTCAGATTTCTTTTCAAAGTAGCAGCCAGACAAGGACCAATCTGTGGAAAGATTTTGAAACTCTGAGAGAACTTTAATTTGACCTCATCTTGCAACATCTCCTGTAGGAGGAAAGTCACCCACACCTTCAAATCTAACAAAGCAGCAAAGGACAGTTCTGGAACACTGCTTCTCTCTTCTGAAAAACACCCTGCTGCAGACTGTGCTGGGAGAAGGAGTCCTGGGAGCACCATGTTAGCAGACAGGAGGCAAAAGGATAAACAGCTCTCCTGTCATCCCTGTCCCACAGCCCCTGCAGGACTATGAGGACATAGCAGCTGTCATGGGCTTGGGAGAGGGAATCTGGGTTTGCACTTACCTGTACACCACCACAGGGATCCTCTTCCATGACCTGAACGAAGCCACATTCTCCAGCTCCTTATCAGTGATCCAGACAGGGACCAGCAGCTTCTGGGGATAACTGGAACAAAGCCTGGAGAAGAGAAAGCATGAAAGGCAAGATGAGGACTAAGCAATCAAAAATCTGCCCCAGAGCAGCTCACATTTCCCCAAACTCAACATGCAGGACTTTGGCTCTTCCTCCTATCTGAGGAGCAGCCTCAACAAGTGAGCCAAAACCTGCTGTCAGGAATGAGCTGAGAGAAGACAACCTCCTTTTACCTCAAGCCTCACCTCTGGGCTCGTACCGAGTATCACAGTACTTCCCAGGATGCCTTTGGAACAACCTCTGGATTTAAGAATTCATGAGGGTTTAGGGGAACAGTCAATAATTTACATGTAACAGGTACACACAGAGCTTCTGGTAAAGAATGGCCTACTACTTTCTGCCCGGCAGAACACAACACCACTATTCAACTCAACACATTGTTCAGTGAGGAAGACAGAAATCTGCACAGAAATTTAGCAGAGGGGACTGGGAGTATGCAAATAAAGTGACAGGAGCAAGACCTAAATCATATCTTGTTTGATGGGGTGCCAGAAATCAATTTCTTACAGATATCTGAACATGTACCAGCAGTGAGAGAACTCTGAGAGCAGAGAGCTCTGCCAGAGAGCAAGTTTAGATGGGATATTGGGAAAAAATTGCTCCCTGGGAGGGTGGTGAGACCCTGGCACAGGGTGCCCAGAGAAGCTGCGGCTGCCCCAGGATCCTGGCAGTGCCCAAGGCCAGGCTGGACACTGGAGCTGGGAGCAGCCTGGGACAGTGGGAGGTGTCCCTGCCCACGGCAGGGGTGGAATGGGATGGGCTTTAAGGTCCCTTCCACCCAAACCATTTTGGGATAGTAGCACACACACAAAATTCTAGGAGTGCAGGGGGTGCTTTCTGGCTCCTGCAGCTCCTCCCCTGCTGCTCCCCACACAGGCTGAGGGCAGGCTCACATTATGTTACAGGTTGTAGGTTGGAGACAGATTCACAACTGGACGTACCAATCAATGATCATGAGACAAAGACTCCTTTTTGATCACAACATGAAAAGGGTCCTGGTTTATTCCTCTTTACAGCTCAGCCATCCTGACTCCAACTGTTCACTGACTCTGGCTGCAGCAAGCTCCTACTGTAGGTTTCCCTTGCAGCCTCTGACTGCTGGTTATTTCCTGCTAAACGATGACTGCATGTATTAGTTTGCAGACTCTGACTGCAGGCTTTTACTTAGCTAGACTGTGACTGCAGGTTCCAACAGCAGCTCTGACTGCAGACCCAGACTGACCTCACATCTGTGATTCTCTCTCCTCAGGATCCTCTTCCTTCATGATCCTCTGATTTAAGATCCTCCTCTCACGAGCTAACCCACTCCCTCTTATCACACTTATTGGATACAGCTGTGACTCATCAGGGGCAAGGCTGTATTGGGTAATTAAAACAGCTATTACATATCAGGGACAAGGTCACCTGTATTCCCCTTTCCTATAATGGCCACCTCCTTTTATAGGGGGTTCAAAATTCCCAGGCTTGGACAACTGATTGTTTGGGGTCTCAGCACCACCCAGCTCCCTGGCCAGTGATATGTCTGCATTCAGGACTGACTGGGATTGGCTGAGGTCCCTGTTTGAGTTCAAATCCATCCCACCATTGCTCATCCAGGGACTTGTTTACTTCCAGGCTGGTCAAGTTTGGGGGTCTGTTATGGCCAAATTCATCTTTGCAGCTACAGACCAGCTGCAGCCATGACAATTCCCCCTGTTTTATTAAAAAATGCAAAGTGTTCTTTGTCATCCTCTGCAGGTGCCTTGCTGACCGGATGACAAAGACAGCATGATGACACAGATAATAAATTTAGTTTGAAT
The DNA here is from genome assembly GCA_017589585.1 of Phylloscopus whistleri. Classification (NCBI taxonomy): domain Eukaryota; kingdom Metazoa; phylum Chordata; class Aves; order Passeriformes; family Phylloscopidae; genus Phylloscopus; species Phylloscopus whistleri. The sequence continues at coordinate 698,100 of JADMLD010000352.1, forward strand.
AGGATCCACCCAACTCAACAAGCCTCGTCTCCCCCTGCCTGCCTGCCTGTGATGTATCTCAGGTATCACTGGAATTGTAACATTCACATCTAGGAGCTGTCAAAGGGGAATATCACCAATACAAGTTTTCAAGATGGCATGCTGCAGGCTCATTACTTAGAAGTTTTAATTTTACAACTTAACACTACAAACAGTAAACAATTCAACTCAAAACCATTTCAATTGAAAATGCACATCCTTCTGCCACTGATGTCTCCAAATTTGAGTCTCGGGGTTCAAGTAGGGTGATGGGTAGATTGTCCTACTATTGACAATCTTCTGCTTCCGAAAAGTTGTCGGCTTGCTAGGCTATGCTGTGAATTGATTGAAAAACATGAGAACACTCAAGACTTTTGAGGGGGGTATACATCCACCCCACACTCTCCCCCTTTTTTTTTTAATAACTTAACAGGAGCATAATTTAATCCTAACAAAACACGCACTTTTGAATTAAATCAGCAAAGTGAAACTTACACCTGCCTATATGCTTTGCTATCACCCAGGCTCTGCTAAAGAACCGTGTTCTCACAGTGAGGACTTGGAAGGCCTCTTCTGGATGAGGCTTCGATGTTTACCTCAAAGGAAAGAGGTTCAGCTTCTGCAAAGCCAAATCAGCTAGTCAAAGTGACTTGCTTTCCATTTCAGCACAGACACACCTGGGTTTGATGGCATACTTTTCCTGCCATAAAGGCCATAGCCTGGCCAAAGCTAAGACTTAGACTGGGAGAGGTTCCTTATCCTATTTTTACAAGAAGTCTTTCAGTAATGACTCACAGAACAGCTGGCTTTGTCATCTATCTTTAGCTAAATAACCAGTGATATTATAAATTACTTGTAAATAACTATAACTATGTACATATACATACAACTCTTTTCAAAGTAACCTTTTGTTACAAATGAACCAATTCAGAACTACCAAAGGAAACATTTCTTTGTTTCAGTTAGGTTTTACAGATCATATCCTGGTATATGATTAAAAATGACACATCCTTGTGTTAGTAATGTCCTTAACATATTTGATTCTTGAGGCTGGAGGGAATTAAGTTACTTATATAGCTATTGTACTATCATCAGTATGCTTAACATCATCACTTAATGGCAACAGTGTAAATAATGAACCTTCTCCTTTTGTTAAGAGTTTTGAAATTAAGTCAGAATTAGTCAGTGAAAATAAAAAAGGAAGGTGTTAATTTACAGTCTACATGGGCTAATCAACAATTCTAATTAATTTAAATGTTTTTGGGATGATTATGCATCTTTAATTAATATGTTTCCTGCAGTACAAATTATTTTTGTTAATTAGAAGTTCTTGTTAATACTTTCTCATGTACAGTTTTTAATTTATCTGTAATTTCAAATTACCTCAGTTCTGTGATTATTGCATCTGTATATTTAGTTGCAAAAATTGAATATTAAAAGCCATGTTTAAATTTTAGTTCAAAAATAAGAAAACATGTAAATTAGTATTTTAGTGATAGCAGTGACAGACCTGCTATATTCAGAAACCTGCTATTGACTTCAACAGGAGTTGGCATGAGTAAAATATGAAAGGTAGTTGGAAATTATTTTCAGCTTGAAAATGATTTTATAGACATTGTGAATAGAAATGACAGATGGCAAATCCTCAGTCAGAAAACTCTGCAACTGAAATTTGCTAATGAAATACTTCACCAAATTACTACTTCTGTGTTTGCTTTCATGAACTTAGAATGTCCTTTTTAGGACCTTTAAAACAAACAGTGTCTTTGAATTCTAAAATGTCACAAATATAGTGTTATATTGCTATTATCTAGAGTTATTATGAAGTGTGTTCAGTTAGAGATTGGGTTTTATCATCTGCATTTGCATTTGTAAGCATTAACAGTGTAAAGTGATGAAGTCTAGATAAATATTACTATGAATATTGTATGAGTATAGTGTATATGTTCTTTTTGGAAACTTTTACTATGAAGAGTTAGGGAAAAACATTCTAAACTTAGTATGCTTTATAATAAGGCTTTCCCTTTATAAACGTATTTAATAGGTTTCTTTTTGGTGTTGACTCAATAATCTTTTAAGCTTTAGAGCTTTACATTGTAAATCTGGCTGATTTGCTATAGATTTGTTAATTGTTAGACAAACCAAAAATAGTCCACAGTTCTCATCCTTGAATAAAATGTTTGCACAATTTTAAATGACTGAGAACAAAATTTAATTTTGATTTTGAAATCCCATAACAGAAACTGCAAGGTTTTTGGAAGAGAAAAATAAATACCTTGATGCTTATTTTTCTCTGGAGGCTAAAAACAGCCTGGAAAATTACTGTGAGTTTTATACAGAAGAAAATTATTAAATTAAACTAAAATCCTTAAATATTACACAGTATTATACTGAAACATCATTGCACATTTGCAAAGAAAAGACCCCAGTATTGTCCATCATAGCATGAGGACTAAAGCTGTTGAAAGGTACAAAGAAACCAATGTTAGAATGGATGCTTGCCTTTATGGGTAATCATTTGTCGTGTTTGATTTTTGAAAACCTTACCAGAAGAGCTTTTTAACTGTGTCTCAGTTCTGTGGGTAGTCCCTTTGGGCTTGCTCTGCACACTGGGCACTTGCATCACCATGGGTGAGTGTGCTGTGGCACCGCCCCGCCCGCCACCTCTCCATCTCCATCTCTGACTGGGCTGTGCCCACCCAGCTGTGCTGTCCGGGGTGCCCCCCACCAGCACCCCCCTGCCACCGCAGGAAGCAGGAACAGGACCCCCGGGAGTTCAGGGGGTGCTGCTGGAGACCCCGCAGGATGGTGGGTTTTGGTGCAGCTGTGGTTGGTTCAGAGGTTGTGTCAGGCTCCGGCGGCAAACGGTGGTTGCTGCACAATGGAATTGGGCACCGGCCCCGGGGTGACTCTCGGCGCGGGTGACCCCGCTCCGCTCTGCAGCTCCCCACGGCAGGCAGGGTTTTGCAGCTCCTTGGGCGCTGGCTGCCGCGGTGTCTTTCACGCTTCTCGAGCCTCGGCTTTGCTATGATACAGCGCTCCACTGTTCCCGTGCAACTTTTCAACGGCGCTGCCAGGTTCTGGCACGCGCAGCTCCGCGCCGGCGTTTCCAGCGTCGCACGCCGCTCGCCTTCCAGCTCCCACCCGCACGCCCAAGCTGTGAGTGGGTGTGCCACGGTGACGAGGGTCGTGTAGCAAAGCAAAGCTCTGGCAGCTGGGGCACACGGGCAACCCGGGCATCCTGAGGATGCACCCAGGGGTGGCAGCTCAGGTGGTCGCGGTGCGGGCAAACCCGCGTGCGGTGCAAACGCTGTGGGTGCCAGCGGGGCAGCTCCGGAGAACAACGGCCGCTCCCCCCTCGGTTCCTCGCTTGTCCTCTCTGCTTGTGCGCACGGGGTGGGATTCACTCCCCTGCTGCTTTACAGAATCACAGAATCTCCAGGTTGGAAGAGACCCTCAAGATCATCGAGTCCAACCCATACTCAAACACCTCAACTAGACCATGGCACCGAGTGCCATATCCAGTCTCTTCTTTGCCCCTCTCCCTGTTCTTGGAGGCCATTTTGGCATCTCCGCTGCCATCCCTGCATCCCACTCGGCTTCCAACCACCCCAGCTAGTCTGAAACAAGCCTCCTGTGTTTTACAACGTCCACTGTGGCTTTCAGAGCCTCTTGCTCGTACTTTACCCTCCACTGAAGTAAAAAGAGGGTCCATAGCTCAAAGACTGGGTTTTCTTCCAGCAAAAACCATCCTCCATTTTCTTGGCACCATTCTTGTATTTTACAGCTATTTACAAACGGAATCTGGATTTGAGTGGTTTTTTACTGCAGACAGCTCTGCTCGCTGTATTTTTGCAGCTTTTTTCGCTGCTGAAATGCTCTTCTCGCCTTTTTTGGCAGCTTTTTCGCTGAGGGCAGGCTCTGCACGTGCTGTCCTCTGTCTTCCCCACTCTGCTCATGGAAAATGGCTGGGTCCTCATGTCAGGGTCACCACTTATTACGTTATGGTCATAGATTGGAGACAGATTCACGACTGGACTCACCGATGATCATGAGACAAACAGCAGAGATTTCTTATGGCCACCTCCTTTTATAGGGGGTTCAAAATTCCCAGGCTTAGACAACTGATTGGTGGGGCTGTCAGCACCACCCAGCTCCCTGGCCAGTGATATGTCTGCATTCAGGACTGAATAGGATTGGCTGTGGTCCCTGTTTGAGTTCAAATCCATCCTATCATTGCTCATCCAGGGACTTGTTTACTTCTAGGCTGGTTGAATTTGGGGGTCTGTTATGGCCAAATTCATCTTTGCAGCTACAGACCAGCTGCAGCCATGACAGGCTCAGACACAGCAGTGCCTGGCAGCTGGACCAGCTGAGCCCCTGCAGCCCAGGCAGGCACACATGGGTAGATGGCAGGGAACATCAAAGGGCAGCTCTGGCTCAAGGCTATCCCACATCATTTAGCAGGAATGTTTCAGGGCAGATGGGGAGCAAAGTGAGGGAGGTGAATGGATCCAACCAGTAAGCTCCAGAGGGTGGTCTGGTGTTCCTGAGCCCAGGCTATTCCAGCTGATGGCAACAGGCACAATCCAGTATTAGTTTATGGTGCTACTGAAGAACTGCCTGCCACATTGGAAAATGGCACTGCAGCGTCTACACAGCTCCTCTGAGAGCCCCAGGCAGAAAGCAAGGGTGGCTAAGAGATGAAACAACTGGGTGAGGATGAGGAATTCAGGAAGCAAAATTAAAGCTGTCAGTTAAGAAGGTAAAGACCAGGCTGTCTGTGGTAGGATGTCTGGGCTTGGACATCTCTGAAATGCCTCAGATTCCATAAGTAAAGATGGTCAGGAAATCAGAGAAGCAGTGAAGTGTGACTGAGGATGCAGGAATGTGGGAGAGGGTTAGCACCTTTTCAGGTCTGAAGGAACCTCTGGAATAGCTGCGTCCATACATGACTGGGCTTCACTTAAGTGCAAACAGTTCCCTGGCACCTCAGATGAAACATGGGTGATTATCTTAAAAGTACAGACGTGGGAGAGGTAGTCCAGGAGAGGCTCAGGAGTCTATCTTCCAAGAGTTAAACCACTAAAACTCTGCAGCCTTAGGAAAACAGTAAGATCGAAATCAATAAAATTTAGGTAGGAAACAGGACATCTTCAAGAAGTGAAGCCAAATTCAAGCAGGGTGCATAGAAACAGGCAATAAGGTCAAGACAGAGGCATGTCTTTCTAGGCTTGAATTCCGGAGGAGTACAGTACACAAAGTGAAACTCCAGGATAAGTAACTCTGTTGGCTTAACAGTAGCTTATAAACTGCTACAAGGAAGAATATCTGTGGCACCCTAAATTTCAGAGTACAAGCTTTGTAGGAAGGCTGAAATAGGCTGAGCTTGTGAACAAAGTGCAGGCAACTTCCAGGGGAAGGTGTGACCAGCATCCACCAAAATGTGCATGGATCAAATCCCAAGCCTAAACAGAAACAGCACAGCACTGAGGCAACCCTACCAACCCCTGGAATGACAGGAATGACATTCACAGAGGCTGGAAGAGAAGCAGAAAGGCTGAGAGGGCAGAAATTCCCATGGGAGACTTGTGCTGTTCCACACAGAACACACAAGTGTCTGAAACAAAGGTGACATTTTCAGACACACCCAGGTGTTTCTTGGTGTTACCAGCAAAATTCTACAGAATTCTCTGACTCTTCCTTTGGACCTAAGCTGCTCCAAAGTAGAAAAACTGAAAAATCCCTTTGTTACAGCATTCATCACTCAGTAGATTCAATGTTTTTAGAGGAGAAAAGGCTCCCACAACAGCACCAACAACAAAAAGGGTAAGTTCAGTGCACTTGGGTTTTGAGTCAACACAGCTGTTGGGAGGGAGGTCACCCCTCATGTGTGAGAGCTACCTGAAACATCAGTGAATGAGCAGATAGGGCAGATTTGGATTTTCAGAAGGGGTTTTCTGAGATTTTTTATGTGCCTGTGTTTTTTAACAGGTGTGTCCTCACAGAGCTGAAGGATGCTCCTCTTAGGAAACAGCCGCTCTTGAGAAGACAACAAACAGTTCAGAACCTCAACGATCATTTTTCACCACAACAGGAGTCCTAAAGGGAACCACCTGCAGTGGGGTGGCCTGGAAAGCCCTGGGGACCAGGCTGAGCCAGATCACCAAGGGAAACAACCTCAAACTGTGCAGTTTGATGGCAGCAGAGGGTGGCTGGAACAACACAGACACAGGAATTAGCACCTGCGAACAAGCATCAATGGAGAACCTTCTTACCACAGAGATAACAATGAAGGAGAGGAATCGTGAAATACCCTGATTTGGAAGGGATCCACGAGGATCAAATCCAGCTCCTGGCTCCACACAGGACACCCCAACAATCCCATCCCACCCTTGAGAGCCTGGTCCAAGCTTTTGCTTCACAGAAGGCAAACACATGTACCACTAGCAGTCCTCACAGACTTACTGTCCACATGTTCCCGTGGCAAATCCAAGCAGGGACAGTAATTATCACTTTCCAGTGGTATGGATAGTATTAAAATTTATAGAGAAGTGTAAAAAAGGCAGAATTTGAATAAAGAGCAGTCTCAGAAACCAGTAGGAAATACCATCTGGCTAAAACAGTAACAGAACTCCAGGCAACTTTTTTCTCATAAACTCAAAGTTAAATAAAACCACAACAGTAAAAAGATAAAGCCTGAAAATGAGCATCAACGATGGAGGAAAAGTGTTGGGTTTTTATCCTTTTTTTTGAAGAAACTCCATGTGTACCAAACACACCAGTACTAAGGCTGATATGAAACAACTACCTTGGAGAGCCTGTGTGAACCAGATGGACAATGCTGGAGTGATCCCACTTCCCTGGGTTTAAGATCCCTGAAGATGTGAGAGCCAGGGAAAGACTGTATAATAATTTTATTATCACTGTATACTTTTATCAAGACTGAAGGAGTGGTTATTACAAGCTTGCATTGCTCTCATTTTACGATGGCTGTCGCCAGGAGGGAGATAATAGTTCCCAGATAAGGACATCTCGGAACAGACTTGAAAGACAAGGAACAAAGCCATTACCTTGGAGTATCCTGTCTTTAACAACACTGTTTTGCCAATGCAGGAAAATAAAAGATAAAAGGACTATAAACAGTTAAAAAGTAACCTGATCCCTGTGAACAGAGGCAAGTGGTTATGATCAAAAGCCAAGGCAGGATTTAAAGCTACACTCCCTGAGCAGCAAGAGAACCGGTTTGAGTTGCACAAGGCAATTACACCACCCCTGAGATCCCAGGATTTCTGCAGGAAGCTGGGACCTGCAAGGATCCCCAGGGAGGAACTCGGCAGGTGGAGGGAAGCAAAGCCAGGCCTACATCCAGCTTGCTGAGGTTTGTTTGAAGTCCTTTCTTCCCTGGTTTGGTTGGAAATCAAACACCTGTCTTCAGAGAAGGTGGCTAATGGCTGTGCATTACTGGCCAGGAAGCAAAGCACAGATGGTCAGTGGAAGTTCAACTTCCTGAAATAGTCAGAGGGAACCACACCCCAAGATCCAGCAGGGAAGAAGGCTTGACATACAGAGACTACCTAGGGCAGGGACCCACAGGCTGTGCATTCCAAAACTGAGCAGTTCAGGACAACAACTTTTATTTGGCATCCTTGAATAAACTGTGTAAATGCCAGCGAAGTCATGTGAACAGCTCCAAAGCAATGACGTGGTGAGTAGGGCAGAGGTAAAACAGAAATCACCCCCCAAATTTAGTGCTTGTGGCCCAGATTCTTCAGGAAAGAGAACAGGCAGCAAGCTGCAAAACTGGGATTTCCCCAGTCCAGTGTGTCTGAGGTTTCTCAGGGTCTCCACAGGAAACAGTGACCTGGAACTGTCCAGTTCATAGGTAATGGGGATGCCTGGACTGGCTGGGACGGAGAGGAAAGGCTGAGGGACACCAGTGGTTTCAAGAACAGGATTATAGGGAATGCACAAATGAGCATGTCTATCAAAGTTTGAAATCCCATTGGCTTAATGCCACCTGCTGCAAACAGTGCAGCTGCCCTTCTCCAAGAGTCCTGTGCTCCTGCAGGAATAGAAGACAGGCTGGAAACACTGACTGGTGGCAAAAGGTCTCTTCCACTGTGAGAGTGGGAAAACCTTGTAGAGATCTCCACCCCAATGCCCACAAGGACCACCTCCAACACTGGCTCACTTGAAATGTGACACCACAGTGATGGAGAACCCCCTGCTGGGGATGTGCCCAGCACACCATCATGCTCCCGAGGAATGCTCTTTTCCCTTCCACACTGTGAACCTCCCAAGCTGCATTCTGGGGCCGTCACCTCTTGTTCTGCCATGTGCCACTGCCAGGAGTTTTCCTCCATGCCCATTGTTAATGCCCTGCCAGCAGCTGGAGGCAGATCACCCTTCAGCTTCTCCTGCTCTGACTGAATGAGCCTTGCTCATTCCCAGACTCCTGAGCCTCCTGACAGCTCTCCACTGGCTCACCCCAGCTCCTCACAGAGCTGAACAACTGCCTGAGTGTACCAAAACTGTGGTTGTTATGTCAAACTGAGCATTTTAGAGAGAAGGGTTGACCAGAAAGACAAACCCGCAACAGATGGACCTCCAGGCTCCCAAATGTCTTCCCTGAGGAATTAGAGCCACCACATATAAACTACCTGAGTCAGCATTTACATTCCTGCTAGCTCTGATGTTTGGGCTGTATTCCATCTCCAGTTCCATGATGTGAAAGGCATAAAGAAAAGGGATCTGGCTCGTACTCTGATCTGCCTGGGGGCCGTCAAGGCCAGGAAGGAGGATTAGCTGGAGTCTGACTCACCCACTGCTCTGCACAGGGATTACCAAGGGAAAAGCAAGGCAAGAGGAGAGTGGGGAGAGCCTGGTGATGAAACACTCACTTGTAGTTGTTGTTGATGTCAGAGACACGCCAGGCATTCTGCAGGTCGAAGCCCATCCTCACCAGCTCCATCTCAAACCGGAACCTCACGTGGTCCCCTGAGGAACAGAGCACAGGGAGTTACTGACAGCACAGGGGAAATCTGAACGTGCTTGTGGAACTCCACAGCAACTGTCACAGGCTGGAGAGAGTCACAAAACCCCAGAAAGGTTTAGGTTGGAAGGGACCTGAAGCTCATCCCGTTCCACCCCCTGCCAAGGGCAGGAACACCTTCCACTGTCCCAGGCTGCTCCATGCTCCATCCAGCCTGGCCTTGGACACTTCCAGGGATCCAGGGACAGCCACAGCTGCTCTGGGCACCCTGTGCCAGGGCCTCTCCATTCCCTGATTAAAGAATTCATCGTAACATCTCATCTAACCCTGCCCTCTGTCACATTAACACTGTTCCACCATGTCCTGTCACTATCCATCCATATAGAAAGTCTCTCCCTTTTTTTTATAAGCTCCTTTAGGCACTGGAAGGGGCTCTGAGGTCTCCCTTGAGCCTTTTCTTCTCCAGGTGAACACCCCCAGCTCTCTCAGCCTGGCTATAGAGCAGAGGAGCTCCAGCTCTGGGAGCATCTTTTTGGCAATGAGAAACTCCAGGGCAACTGGATGCAGCAGGGACTGCACTTCAGAAGCCAGAAAGACTTGTCCCTCACAGGGGTTCCCCTGCTTGTTTTGTCAAGTCAGATCTCATCTCAGGGCACAGAAACAGTCTCTCCATGTCAAAGGGGCGTGTGGGGGTTAATTTAATCCACTTCTGCCTGTCTGGCAAACAGCTTCCAAAGTGGATGTCAGGAATCCTATGGCAAGGAGCACTGAGCACCCACCCCAGGCAGTTCCTTCCTCCACATTGCTCTCAGATGCTGACTCAGGGTTTCCTCTCTCATGTTTTAGCCTTGCCTCACAAATTCTGGATGCCTTTGTTGCTCCAGTGTCAAATCTTGTTAATAAATAAATACTGCAAAGCTCTTTGCCTCACCCATATCCTGCAGCAACAACTTGCACAGGTGAGTTTATTTATACTAAACACTTTCCCTAAAGGAAACACAGCAAATATCTCCGATTGCTGGGATTTGGGGCATGGTAAGGACACAGAGCTTACATTTCCCCTATCAGCTTCTCTTGGAATAGCTGTACTATTGAACCTCATCCCTCCATCTAGCTTGTCTTTGGACATTCCATTCAGGCTACTGCTGCCCTCCTCTAGGATCAGCTCACTTTTCAGTCTAATGCCAGGTTTCTCACTCATTTTAATTCTGTTTCTAAACAGCTTCATCATCGATAAGACAAAGCAGCTGCAAGCGAACTCTGTGTTCCCAGGGAAGAGAAACTCCCAGTCCACACGAGGGCACCAGCACAGCTCTGGTTTTCTCTTCATGGACTCAGAGACCTCATTTGTGTCTGTGTGAGAAGAGCCAGAGCTCTCCAAAGACCTGATCCTGGGAATGTCACAGCATTTTTGTGTATTGGAGAAGAGATGTAAATGGGCTTATATTAATTAGGCTGCCTCAAAACTTAGGCTGCCTCAAAACTTGCCACTCCAGGACAGGACTGCCTGAGGTCTCTATCCATCACTGTGATGAGAGAACTTAAATACGGGATGTTTTCTCACAAGGAGAAAGGGAAAAGCTGCTTCTGTGTTGCTGGGTCAGAAAGCTATTTGTTGTGTTTGTAACTAATTCCTTTCACTGTGCTTCTTATCCAGCAGCATCTGGCCATCAGCTGGATCTCTAGGCCAGGCACAGGATGACCCAGCGAGGCAAATTTGAAACCAGACAGAGTTTATGAACAAGAGCTCAATTGCAGGGCAATGCTGCTGGCCAGAGCAGCAGGAAGGGCCAGGCCAGGAGCTCACCCGGACGGCAGAGATGTGCGTGCTGATCCTCCTCATCCACACACACCCCCAAGCACCAGGCGTGGTAGGCAAACGCAAAGAGATCCTCAGGCTTGGCAGGGCGGGCGATGGCTCGAGTCAGCCTCTTCAGCCACTCCTGGCACTGCTTGAAGGTGGAGAAATGGCACCTGCAAACCCAAAGGCAAATCACCCTCAGCAGGGACATTCACCCAGCCAGGACCGAGCCAGGAAAAGGAACACGGCCCCAGGCCTTAGAACCCTGACCGTGGATAGCTCAATTCCAACAGCAGCACAGAGGGAGCCACCAGAGCTGGCCCCAGCCTACAGCAGCAGCAGCTGTACCACAGCAATAAACCAGATACCTGATCACTTTGGAGTCCTTGCAGACGATGTGAAGCTGGAACATATCCCGACACTCCACACTTTCCATCATCCTCAAAGGCACCTGGGAGGGAGGGACAGATGTAGGGCATGACAAGGCACAGCACAGGCCAGAGCACTCCCAGCAGCCGTGCCTGCAGGCTACTCATGCTCCAGCACAGCGCCTCCAGTCATGAGCTGCTTCTGCGAACTACAGTCCCACTCTCAGGGTTATGGAGATCCATGAGTCAGCACAGAGCTCTTCCATGATTATTATTCTGATTCGTGTTCTCTCCCTTGGTAATCTCCCACTTGGGGCCAGTTCCTGACTCAGTCACATCCAGCCAAGCACAGCTGAGCCAAACAACAGCTGCAGTGAGAGATGGCAATTCAAGTCAGTGAGACAAAGTCTCAAGCTCCCACTGTCTGACTTTGCATTGGTGAGAAGTCTCATTAAAACTGGCCTACAAGAGCCCTGAAGAGCCTTAAAACCACCAAAGTTATGCTTGAATTTAAAGAAAACAGCAAAGGAAGGACCTAATTACTATCCAAAGGAAAACCCTGTCCTCACACCTAAATACAGCAGCAAAACAGCAACTGCACACCCAGGCCTGGTATCCTCCACGAGGCATCTTCCTGTGGCACAACCCACAGGGGTATTCCCATCCCTCCCTGCTCTGAAACCCTGCAAGAGGTGATGGTGCAGGCAGAGCCAGACTCACATTGATCACAGAGTCCTTGAATTTGATATGCAGGCGGTAGTTGGAGATGGCGATCACAGCGTCGTTGGCATGGCCCAGGTACTCCACCCCCTCACCCTGCAACACAGTGAATGGCACCTGGAAGGGAGACAGCACCAGGTCAGGTCACACGGGTACTTTGTGCACTGGAATTCCCAGAGCCACTCTGCCCATGGCCTCCTAGCAAGGTGCTCCCCTAAGAGCAGCATGCTCAGCACTGGTTCCACTGCTCAGCCTCACACACGGAGCTCTCCCCAAGGACACCTCTGGAGCCAGCGAGCACCTCCTGAGGGATCACCTATGTGCCAGGCACACCTGGCAGCGAGGGGTGGCCTGGGGACAGAGGGACTGACAGTCCCTGCTCTTCAGAGAGGGGAAAGCAGCCCTGGCACAAGAGGCATGGAGAGGGACACGACCATAGAACAGCTCAGGGAGAAGAGGACAGTGCTCTGCACAGCTCCTGAAAGAGCCCAGCATCATGGGGAAGCACTGGAAGGGGCTGCCCAGGGAGGTGGTGGTGTCACCATCTCCCTGGAGGCATCCAAGGAACAACTGGATGTGGCACTCAGTGCTCTGGGCTGGGTGACAAGGTGGGGATCAGCCACAGGTTGGACTTGATGGTCTTGGGGGTCTTTTCCAACCTCGGTGATTCTGGGATTCTGTGACTGATCAGAGGCCTCTGTCCCAGGGCAGTATCACCTATGTGATCTTGCTGTGCCATTTAAACATGGGGGGCCCTCAACAGCCCTGTGAGACTCAGCAGTACCATCCAAGTAAGCAAATGAACTGAAGTTGTATCCAGTTTCTGCTAACAAAGCTCTCAGGGATTCTCTGTGTATAGTTATTTATATGACTGGGAAGCTGTCCTGATTAAACAAGAAAGCTTCATTAAAGTTACCTGTATTCCATTTTTTTAAATATCTCCATAATCAAGTGTCTGTTTTCCCCTATCAGTCTGGACATGGCATAGTTATTTTTGAAACACGGGATCCTGGCAGACAGTCAAGTTTGACTTTTCTTCTATTAGAAAAAAAGAAGGCAGAACAGCCTAAAATTCACCAAGCCCCTTTGTCCTTAGCTAATCAGGCTCCTCCTGTTGCCTGAATGCCACCTACACCAGGTGATGTCGGTAACCAATTATGCAAAAATGTCACGATGATTTATCGTTTCAGACAGAGCTGAAACCTGCCAGACAGGGCAGCTGATGACACAATTCATTACACTGTAACTAGTACAAGTCAGACCACCTTCTTTTTATTTCGAAGTTGTTTCTATGGCTTGGGTATAAAAACCTGAATTTCCTGGATTTCAGACTTCAAGTGACAACTGTACTAAGAACTTCTCCTTTCTTTGTACAAAAATAACCACCTTAGCCTGGCGTCTGTCCGAACACTCGTGAAAAATATTAATTATTTGCCTAAGAGAATATACTCTCTTTATTTCTGCAGATGACTTCTGCACGCTTGCCAGAGCTGTTTTTATCTGGCATATGTCTCTCCTGCTTACGTGGCTCTTTCACACAGCAACAGAAGGGAGACAACAGAAAGGGGCTGGTAAGGCTGCAAGAACCGACGGAGGGAAATCCTGGAATAAACCAGCAGGTGCCCCAATACAGCCTGTGAACAACTAATGGCATCCTTCTAGAGTAAAAGGATCCTGGAATGGTTTGGGCTGGCAGTGACATCCCAACCCAAGCTCATCCAGTTCCACGCCCTGCTATGGGCAGAGACACCTTCCGCTAGGCCAGGTTCCATGCCTCATCCAAGCTGGCCTTGAACACTCAGCTTTACAATAAATTAACAATTTACTGATGGCAAATTACCCTTGGGAAGGTTGAACTTTACTTCTCCATGCAGCAAACTAAGGCAGAGTCTGCTCTTCTCAAGAAGTCTCAATTCAGAGTCACCCCAGCAGCTTCAGCCCCCAAAGCCACAGCCCTGCAGCCCTGACCCTGCACAAGTCCCCAGGCTGTGGCTGTTCCTTCAAGCCATTAGCTCTGAGTCCTGCTTTCCCCAGCACTGTCTGCCAAGGCAGTGACAGTCTCAGAACAAACTCAAACACTGCAGCAAGAACAAGGTGAGCCTGGCTCCAGCTCCAGGAGGAGGACGATGAGCACATGTTAAGCAAGCACCAATTCCCAGGAGGGGATGCTGCCCTTGCTGCACCGTAGAACAGCACCCGGGGCTCTTCCCAGGGCTTTCTGCAGCAGGAGGCTGGAATCACATGGAGGTTCCCTCTTCCAGCCACCGTGCAGCAGGAGAACACCAGGAGCAAGGTGCTGGAGGGCAGAGCAGCCAGCGCAGCTGCAGGCTGTGGCTGCACAGAGCACGGCCCATGGAATCTCCCTGGATGCAGGCTGCAGGGCTGAGCAGGCAGCAGCACATTCCCACAGGGAATGCCCGGGCTGGCCGTGCACTGCAGCAGCTCCGGCCGCGCTCCCAGCAGCCGGCAATGCCGGACACATCCTGCCAGGGCTGGGCAGGCAGGGACAGGGCCTTGGGAGCAGCCAGCCAGCCTGGCCCCCATGTACAGGGACCTGCTGCTCCGAATGTGCCCCCGGCACCGGCCCACCCATGGCCTCCAGGACATGCTGGGCTGAAGAGCTGCGCTGCAGAGCCCAGCCTCTCACTTCCCAGAGTTGTTTGGGTGTTTTTACTTCCTTACCTGCAGTGACTCCTCCTCCTTTATGAGCTCCTTTGGGGGGAACAAGTCCTTGGCCTGGATGTACTCCAAACTGGGAGGGCCTTCCTCACCCTGCATTGCAAACAGAGCACACAGTCAGACAGCTCACAGCACATGCTGTGAAAGCCAAAAATTGAAGCTGCTGGATACTCTTGGCACCCCAGGAGCTTGGGGATACTTGTGCATGGAAATTCCTGGCCTCCAGACCCCAGCAGCTCCTCTGGCTGTTGCAGGGTGCCCATAGCACAGTGAAATGCTGAAGCCTCCAAGTCCTGCCTCTTCAGCTGAATGGTATTTGGAAAGCCAAGCAGACACACCTTGGCCACAGGGGACCGATGTGACAGCAACTTGTCACATCAGCTGTTCCCGTTACCTGCTCCGTGGCACCAGAGCAGAGACACCATGACACAGAGGGTTTCCATCTGCAGTCCAGTGTCAGCCTACTCTTCCTCCTCTTAAGGACTGCTTTGTTTTGGGAGTCTTCTTTTTCACTCTCACACCAAAGAAATCTGGGAAGAGCCTGAATCTTCCGGAGGAGAAGATACAACTGTGAACAACCTACAACCCTACAACAACTGCACACCAGTGCACATAAATTCACAACAGGCACTACTGACTGGTGCCAGCACCGAAGCCAGGGCAGATGGACACGTCCAGCCTGCTCAGATGGACACCCCAGAAAACTCACAGAGGCCTCAGGATGGTCTGAGAGGTCACACGGAACCTGCACATGCCATCCTTGACAAGTAGAGTGTATGTCTCAGTTTGGAACATGAGAATCTTCATAAAGTCAGAGTATCCTGATCTGGAAGGGATAAGGATCATCAAGTCCCACTCCTGGCCCTGCACAGGACACCCCAAGTCCCACCATGTGTCTCAGAGCATTGTTCCAATGCTCCTTGTGCTCTCAGTGAACTCTTGGTGACAATTTTCACCAGCCCTCACCCAGGCCCTGTCACATCACTGAATTGCTGCCCAGAGGAGTGGCACCTGGACATTCAGCTGCAGATGCTCACTGCTGGGAATCAAGGATGGTGCTAAATCCACATGTATTTGGTGTGGGAATGTTTTCTTCAGAAGGCTGTTTGCCCTCTAGCTCTAGCATTTACCAGGAAACACTGTTTTCGGTAAACACTGAGTAATATTTTAAAACAACATATCTTTCTGGATATGTCACCCAACCCAGAATCCCCATTTCAACCTGAAGAAGTTGGGATTGAAGATCCCAATCCTTCTGGCTCAGGAATATTTAAAAGGATGCTGAATCTTCTTGTGTTACTGACAAGGGCTGAAGCCTCAGCACCTGCAGGAACAGCCTGGCCTGAGGTGCTCCCTGCTCCTCAGACAGGAGCAGCCAGACCCCTCCCACCCCACATCCAAGGAACCTGCACACAGTAACATGCTGTTACAGCCTTTGTAAAACTTAGCATCGGCCCCAGCTGGAGGCAAAGGCATTGCCCCCAGCACCACGCTGTGAGGGACACAAGGCACAGCACCAGCTCCAGCAGCAGCCGATGCTCACTGGAGACCACAGGAGGCTCGGCACCCCTCCTGCCAGTGGCTCACTCCCAGGCTGAGGCACCAGCCCGGGAGTGCACAAAGGGAAGGTGAGTGCCCCTGTGCGGGTGCAGCAGGCAGGAAGCAGAGATCCTCTCCCATCGTCACTTTGCAGTTTGCAGAGAAATCCCAGGGAGCGGCAGGAACTGGAACAGGGCAGCCTGAGCTCTCCACCCGCCTGGGTGTCCTTGAGTCCCTCCTCGCCTGCAGCACAGGGCGGGCACAGGCTGAGCATCCCTCCGGCCACAACCCCACCCCGGGTACTGGCAGGGTGGGGGTCAGCACCCTGCTCTCTTCACAAGCCTCCTGAAGCCCTCAGAACCCATTTGGCCAGGAGTGTCCTGGGGGGTTGAGGGTGGGTCTGCAGGAAGGGTCAGAGCAGGAAACCCCCTCTCGCTGAAGGTACAAAAGGCACGGAGTGCAGGCCCCCATCTCAGCACAGCATAGCACCGGAGGGGTCCTGCACAGCCGCAGCCAGGGAGGGGGCACGGGCTCCCCGGAGCTCGGGTGCTCTAGCACGGTAATTTCCCAGCTCCAGGCAGGGCGCAGAGCCGGCGGGGCCCAGCACAGTGACCAGGGCCTGCCGGGGCTCAGCCCGCGGCGCCGGGCACTGCTGTGCCCTTGGGCCCAGCCAGGGCAGCAGGGACGAGCCACGGTGTCCTCCGGCGGCATGCGGGAAGGGGATCCCCCTTCTCCCCGGGCAGATCCAGAGGATGCCTCCACCGGCATGTGAGCTGGAGAGCGCAGCTGGCTAACGGCCCCGCTTCCACGGAGGAGAGAAGGGGAATAAAAAGCAGCACTTACAAAGCAGTTGAGCATGGAGCAGGAGACGCGGCCTGGCAGACTCATGTTCATTTCCAGAGGCGGCAACAGGGCCGGGCAGGCACAAGCAGCATCTCCTCAATCCAGCTACGAGCTGCGGCCCCGGTACTGCAGCAGCGTCCCCGCTCCGCCGGGAAGGGCAGGAGCATCCCGGCCGCCGGCGGCCCGAGCAGGTGCCACCGCCGCCGCCGCCGCTGACAATGGAGGGAGGGAGGGCGGGCGGAGGACGGGCAGACTCCACCTCCCTCCCAGGGCGGCCGAGCGCGGCTCTGCCATCTGAGCGTCTCCGTGACGGGCGAGACAGAAAATGGAGCGGGCGGCGGGACCGCGGGCACGGCCCGTTCCTGGGCCGGGAGCGGCATTCCCGGCCCACGGCGCTGCTCCCGCCGGCACCTGCCTCGTGCCGCACCGATGGCGGCAGTGGGAGTGCCGGGAACAATAGCGGGAAGGCGGCTTCGTGCCCCGAGCCCTCCACCCTGGCACCAAGCCCTTCACCGAGCCCTCCACCGCGGCACGGAGCCTTCGGCCACGAGCCCATTGACCCCACACCAACACCTCCACACCAGCACTGAGCCCTCTGCTCCACGACCTCCGCCCCAGCTCCATGCCCTCTGCTCCGAGCCCTCCACCCTGGCATCGAGCCCTGTGCTCCGAGCCCTCCACCCTGGCATCGAGCCCTCTGCCCTGAGCCCTTCAACCCTGTGCCGACCCCTCAACCTCAGCATCAAGCCCTTTGCCCCAAGGCCTGTGCACCAGCACTGACCCCCAGCCCTCCACTCCAACGCTGAGCCCTCTGCCCTGGTGCCGAGCCCCCGGCCTCGGCCCCGCTCCCAGAGCCCAGCCAGGACCTGCCACTGCACCCCTGAGCCCACTGTCCTCCCGCAGCCCTCTGTGCCTGCACAGGGAGATGAGGAAAAAGGGCCCTGCTGCATCTCACCACTCCACACTCCCAAGTCTCCAAGTCCTCCTTTCCAGACGCTTCATGTGTGCAGGGAGTAGTTGGATGTCCCTGCCTCCCACCAGCACCTGTGTGGTGGAGCCTGGGCCATGCAGTGGACAAAACTCCTCTTGCTGACTGCTTGGACACTAAGCCCCCATGTGAGGTTTCCTCAGCTCTGGTTGGCAATGCTCACCGACACAGGGTATGGCCATGGGTGCAGGAAATGCTGTGGTTGAGCACCCACCTCCCCATCCCAGCCCCCTAAAAGCTCATCTTTACTACCATCAAGCCCAGGAGCAAACAGTTCCCAGGTCACAGCCTATCCCAGGAACCACAGGAGCAGCTTCCTGGGCAAATCCATCTCCATTTCTACCATCAGCTGCTGCTCTGCCCCCACCGCTGAGCCAGAGGGAGAATCTCTTTGTTAAAATGCAAAATTAAAACCTGACCCTTTATCAATCCTCAAAGGCCCCACTATCTGGTTCAAATCACACCAACTTTTTGCTCCCAAAACACAAATCCAAACACAGCACACAGCCTGCAGCCATTGAGCTCCTCTTACATGTGTTTGCCCCAAACACACTACAGACAGCTCTCCTCAGCAATACCAATGGGATCTCAAAGGGTTTTTCTCAAGTCAGATAAAGGACTTCAGCATTTCTCTGCAAAATTGTCCAGGGTTAGATTATTCAGAGCTGCCTCGGCTAAAGGGACAGTTATGTGACACCCAGACATGCTGCCCACTGTCACTTGCAGGGCAAAATTCAGTTCCATGAGCTCCCTTGCTGACAAAACAATCCCATGGACTCACATGGTTACACCAGCTTTACTACTTAGGATAAAAGACTTAGAAGAACACATAGCCACACCTGGAGATAAGCCATGAAATCCCATTTCACCCCTGCTCTGCCCCACTCCACCATTTACATGGAGCACAGTGGGTGGATGTCAGGCATTGCCTGTCCTTGGGGCACCTGAACCAGCTGGCAGCCACAAACCAAAACACAAGAGCAGAGGGTTATGGACACAAACAGAGGGTTACACATAAGGACAGAGGGTTATGGATTAGCTTTTGGATTTGTCTTGGCCAAAAGTAAGTGGCTGGAGAGGTGCCCTGCTCCCTGCAGGTGACCTTTGCCTGGGTCACTGGAGGGAATGCTGAAAAACCAGAGCAGCTAAAGCTGAAGAAACCTTTTATACTGGAGAGAAAATGTGGCTATAAACACTGTAAAGCCAATATTTATTATTTTTCTGACATGCAGAAAAATAATGCAGGGGAAAAGCAACACAGCACGTCTGGGGAACAGCTGAAGTCTGGGAGTCTCTTGGGCAGAGTGTGAGCACACATTGCTGTTAAGTGCACACAGCACAAGACCAGAATTTGTAACACACAAAACCACAGGCAAGGTAGGTAAGAGGTTTTCTCAAACCCACAGTGAGATTTTTAGGGGCAAGGCTCAATTCAGGGCCTGGCTCAGGGATTGTTTGCAGAAGGACCTTTGTAACCCCTCTAAGCTGCAGCTGTGCAGCGTTAAAGGGCTGCTCGTCAGATCAGTACTCTGAATTTCCAACCTAAGCTGACCTGAACATCCACAAATAGAACTTCTGCTTTCACTGGAATATTTTTGTACTTTTAGTATCAGGAAAAGACTCACACACAACTTAGAAACTTCTGCCCAAGCACTGAGCCTGGTGCAGAGTAGAAACCTTGCTCTGAAGTTCAGTGGCTTCACAGACTTTCAAGAGGAACTTGATTCAGACTTTGCTTTCACTTCCTTCAAGAGTTCCCAAAATACCTGCCCTTCTTTCCCTCCAGTGACCCAGGCAAAGGCAGGAGTGGTGCTGGGCAGCCCAGCACAGGACTGCAGAGTGCTCCAGAGCCCTTAGCTGGCTTAATCAGAGGGATTTCCTAAATGCCACTTTGGGTGCCTCCCCAGTTGGACTCTCCTCCACTATCACAAACCACCGAGGAAGAGAAGGTTATTTCACAGAACTGGGCTCCTCTGAGTGCTCTCAGTGTGTGTGTTCATGTAAGCAGAGAGAAATCTCCCTCATTATCTCCCAACTACCAATTGAGAAGTGTTTCTCAATTCTGAGGAAGAGGAGCTGAATAAAATGTGGG
The DNA here is from genome assembly GCA_017589585.1 of Phylloscopus whistleri. Lineage (NCBI taxonomy): Eukaryota > Metazoa > Chordata > Aves > Passeriformes > Phylloscopidae > Phylloscopus > Phylloscopus whistleri. The sequence goes on from JADMLD010000352.1 coordinate 718,143, forward strand.
CAGCATGTTCTTAAGGGCAGCAGGCAGTGATTTGCCCCTTTTCCCTCCCACTGGCACTGCCTACTGTCCCTGTGCTGCTCCTCCCACCCCTCCAGATATCCCTGGATCCACACTGCAGGTAAACAGCTTGCAGCCTTCTCCTGAAGGTCCCAAAAAGGATTTGGAGGCTTGGCAAGGATAGGACGGGCACTCAAGGGGCCATCCTGCAGCCTCCAAAGGAGATCATATTCCCTATGTAGACATGCCTGCATGCACCAGGAGCCCATCCTGCAGCACAGGGTTCACAGGGAACATCTGGTCCCCAATGCCCATGGAATCTGCACTGGCAGCACAGGACAGGCATCAGGATGCTGAAATCTCTCTCGTGGTCTGGAGCCAGTCAGCATCCTGAAATGAATCATTTTGCCAGTGGCTGGTCCAGCTTTCTGCAAGTCTGGGAAACTGTGGGCTGGGGAGCAGCTAATTCCCACCTGGCCAGGTTCTTTCTGACCCAAACCATTCCATGATTCTAAGAGAAAAACTGGTCCCATTCACTGCAGGGAGTTGCCAGCACGCCTGACTCAGCCTTCCACAGACACGTACACCCTTCCCAACCCCGGCATAGCTTTATCCTCCATTTCTTTTTGGCACCACAAATAAAATTACTCTCTCCTTAGGCAGAAGGCAGCACACCCATGCCTTCCATAGATGAAGGGTGGGCTTTTCCTCACCCCAGCACGGGACATCACCCCAAAGATGGAGGGGAGGGAAGGCAAGGGCTGGCAGAAATCTGCATGAGCAGCCCTGTCCCTGGTAGCACATCCACTGCACAGACTGCCCTGATCTGCCTCCAGCTGGAGAAAACCGACTGAAAAATTGGCAGGAGGAGGTGACTGCCCTGGGAAGGGAATTCCAGGACATGAGAAGTCAGCAGGAGCCAGGGAAGCTCTGTCTGACAGCCAGGGGCTCCAGCAGCAGAGGGGCCATCAGGATACTCTACTACAGATCTTTCTGGGTCTGAATATTTATTTTCAGTGCAGATCAAGCTAGGAACTAGTTACCTAGATCGTTTTTTCCAGGTGAGATGGGGAAGGGAGAGACTGGCATAATTTATCTCATTCTAAAAGTTAAAATTTATTCTCTTTCTGCCTGGCAGATGCCTACATTGGGTGAGATGAGCTGCACTCAGACATGTATTTCTCTCTCTCTCTCCATAAGCTGATGCTGGGACTGATGAGCTGTGGCCAAAGGCACTTCTTGTTCTGCCTCCCCTACTTCTGTTGCACAAAGGACATCTTTGTTTCAGGTCCCCCTACATAAATAGTTCATTTCCTCAAAGCCCAGGGAGGTTTGTGAGTGAACTGAAAGTTGCTGAGCCTGAGGTGGAAATAAACCCTTAAACCTGTGCAAAGAGAAGTTACTGTTTTATACCCTGTAAACCAGGACTGGGATGGTGGGTGTCATCTTTTAATCTGGATAGGATGGTAGAAGAGCTTTTAGATCTGTAATACCACATTTGGTGTTTGTTCAGAAAGGTGCTCAGAGGCGAGCATGGAACTGAATATGCAGCAAGAAACCTTTGAGGAGAGGGACAAAAGGGCACAAGTCAAGGGCACATTCAAGGGCTGTCAACTCCTTGCACCAGCACGAGGGCACGAGGGGTGGCTGCAAAATACCCACCTCGAGTAAGTCATGGGCCCCTCCACAGGGTAAGAACCAGATGCCTACAGTGCCAGTATCCCAGCAGTCAGGAGAGGGAATGCTGCTGTGGGAGCTGAGCACTGAGCTGCCAGCACAGCACCTGCACCAGCTCACCTGCCAGATTAGTTTTAAGTAATGTATTAAGGTAGCAAGTGCTTGTTAGGGCTCCATTAGCCAGAGTTAAGGATTAAACCAGCACTAGTGCTGTCTTCAAGGTCATTCCCATGAGCAGCTAGTTTGGGGAAAAGTGGGAAAAGTTGTGCAATACAAGCTGTTAACACTAGACCAGGCATCTGGAGCAGCAGAAAGGGGAGAGCAGCTGGTGAGGTACATCTGGGGTGCTGCTGACTGAGGGCAAAGCTTTTGGGCCTGCCCTTGCTGACCACAGGGCACTGGTGCTGTGGCCTCAGCCTGCCATGAGCACAAGCAATTAGGGAAGCACTCAGCATGCCTGCAGGGAACAGGGATCCAGCCAGCCCCGAGGTACCCCTTAACCCACAGCCCACCTCTAGCCCTCCCTGTGTTAACTCAGGCACCACAGCCCTCTGGAGAGGTCACAGAAGGACTCCAAGGAGGCTGTCAGGAGTTTCCATCAGTTCTCTGCCTTCAGCTGCTGACAGAAGCTCAGGTAAGGGGGTGGAGGTAAGTGCTTTTTTCTACAGCTTGCAATTACAACTTGCTTTCTCTCCCTTGCCATGGGAGACAAAAAGCCCATAGTCTCTTCCCAAAACAGGGGGTGAAACGGCAGGGGCTTTTGGTGGTTGGTTTATTTTTTCCAAAATGAAAAAATCACAGGAGCATTTTAATAAAATATATACCAAAAAACCCACAAACAAACAAACAAACAAAAAAACCCCCCAAAAAACAAACAAAACAAAAAAAAACCCCACAAAACCAAAACAAAACAAAAAAACCAACCAACCAAACAAACAAAAAAAACCACCCACACAAACAACTTTTCAAAAGGTCATTTGAAACAGTAAAGGTATCTTTGGGTACTGATAAGGAGCAGGAAACTCTCTCCTGTAGAAGAAACCAAACAATGATTACACCTGAGAGTGGGCAGGGCCAGGTCAGGGTAAGGTCTGTCCAGACACAGGAAAAGAGTTCAGGGAAAAGAAAGGCTAAAACTAAAAATGTTTTGGTAAATCCAAAATTCCAGTCTCTGCACTCAAAACAAACAGAAAAAAACCAAACAACCTCCCCCCCCCCCCAAAAAAAAACCCCAATCCAAACAGGTCCAGGGAGGGGTGATGAGAACTAAAGGTGGCTTTGCTACAGAGAATTTAAAAGACTAGAGCTCTTCAGATGTCAAAGGGGAATGTGTGGAGGTCTACAAAATCGTGAAGGGCAGGAGATGCTCACAGGCAGCACCACACTTTATTGTTATTCCAAATACAAGAACCAGGCAAAACAATATGGGGCTGGTTGCAAAACAAAGCAAGAGGTGCTCAGCAGCTCTCACCTCAGAGCACAGCTCTGACACAACTGCAAATCTTCATCTGGCTTTTAACAGCCTGATGAATTCATGGAAAGAAAACCTACCATGGGTTCATAATACACCAATAAATTGTTTCTGGATTACCAAGTCTCTGAGCTGCAGGTCCTGCCAGGTGAGGGCACCAAGTCCCTGAGCTGCAGGTCCTGCCAGGTGAGTGCACACACCTGAGCCACGCTCCCCTGCAGCATTCACTGGGCCCAGTCACTCGGGTGTCTGACCAGCCTTGCCCTCAGGGGGCCCAACCTGGCCTTCTCCGTGTTTCCTGGGGGGATTTTTGATGCATTTTCCATGTCTTTATTCCCTTTTTTTTTCATTCATATCTGGATACATCTGTCACCCCCTCACCTCAAGCTCACCCAGAGAAGCTGATGGGTTTTACACCTCCAATGTGACACCAGGGCAGCTCCAAGCTTAAGTCAGGTCCTTTATCAGGTTTTGACAGGTGCAGACTTTCACCTCCCCACCCCAGACCAAGTTCCTCACCCTGCAGCACGGGGATCAGCTCTTTCAGCAGGAAGCACAGGAGATCTTGAGGCAGCACCAGGGAGCATGAGGACAGGGGCTACAGCAAAAATGCTGTGTGTAACTACTCAAGCTGAGAGCTCAACTAATGCAGAGAGTATGCTTCCTTTCCTATTCCAGTTGTTAACAAAACACATCGGGGACAGTCCCTCAAGAGACACCACCAGTTCCTCGAGCACTCTGCCAGATGTTTATAATTTATTTTTTCTAACATGTTTAACCTAAATTTTCATGTCCTCAATCTGAAATTCCAGCCCTTTGTCTGTCTCCACAGCACCCCTTCCCCCACAACAACACAAAGCTGGTGCTGATCCATGTCACTGCAGCAAGTTCAGGCTCTGCCCACCCACAGCCCACATGCAGATCACCCCTCTTCAAACTACCCCCCTCAGGACACTCTCAGCATATCTTTCAACATTTCCAGTCTCCAGCTTCTTTCCTCCCAGCAGATCCCTTGTATTTTGGGTTATTTCTTGCTGGAGGCATTAGAGGTCCTTTTTCTGAGTTTATCAGCAATCTGGCTGCTTTGGCTGTGGTTCAGATTCTTTGCCACCACATTTTTCTGTGACTAATTCTTGTGCAATTTTTGCTCCTTTGGTGGCACTAGAGCTGTTATTAACATGGTGTGAAATCCTTCACTGAGAGGTGACAGAAGAACACAATGAGAAACCCCAGCAGTAAGTTTTAAAGAAAAAATAAATCAGCTACAAAAACTGGATGACTATGTCAGTAGTCCAGGGAAACAGAAGGGGGTTCTAGTCTTACTTACTTTTTTTCCCAATATATTCCAATAAGAGGTTTAGGGGTAAATGTATCCTATTAACAGCATTTTGATGACAGTGATAAATCCTCTCTATTATATTATTGTATATAATATACAATACTGTTCCACTCTTCTTGCTCATTCTTGCATTTCTTCTACATTTAGCAGCAGTACAAGATTTGGACACATAGAGAACAAGACCACCCATAGAGGACAGAGGCAGACCAGAGTCATTGGAATCATTAGGGCAGAAAAGCTCTTGGAGATCGAGTCCAACCATCCCCAAAGCACTGCCAAAGCCACCACTGCCCCATGCCCCCAAGTGCCACATCCACAGGGCTGTTAAACCCCTCCAGGGATGGGCACTCCACCCCTGCCCTGGGAAGTTGTGCCAGGGCCTGACAACCCTTTCAGTGAGAAATTTTCCCAAAATCCACCCTGAGCCTCCCCTGGCCCAGCCTGAGGTCGTTCCCTCTCCTCCTGTCCCTGTGCCCTGGGAGCAGAGCCCGACCCCCCCGGCTGTCCCCTCCTGGCAGGGAGTTGTGCAGAGCCACAAGGGCCCCCTGAGCCTCCTTTTCTCCAGGCTGAGCCCCTTTCCCAGCTCCCTCAGCCTCTCCTGGGGCTCCAGCCCCTTCCCAGCTCCGTTCCCTGCCCTGGACACGCTCCAGCCCCTCAATGTCCGTCCTGTAGTGAAGAAATAGGACAAGGACTCACCATCCTCAGGCACCGACCAAATCCTCCTGGTTCAATCAGTCTCTTCTTGTTCCTCCACAAGTCTCACCTGCAGCAAAGAGGAGACAACCCAGAGCAGAAGTTTAGCTTATATGATTTTAGCTAAGAAGTTTAATTTACAGGAATGGTCCTCAGTGTAAACATAGAGGAGAAAAAAATCAAGACCCCTGAGGCCAGTGCCCAGTCTGCACCTATCCCTGCCAACTTCTGTTTTGTGCCCTTTCCAGGAGCTGCTGGAAACCAGATTCAGCATCAGGGGGAGACACCAAATCCTTTTGGTCACTAAATAACACAGCACCCAGGACTTGTCACATAAGCACACAGCAGCCTGTGCCCCACAGGTACAAAACCCACACTTCAGGAGAACACAGGAGGGAGCTGAAGGAAGACAGACTTGGTCATTGTGGTTCAAGGGCCTGGGGAAGATCCTTCACAGGGAACTTGAGCATTTGGAGATCACTGTGGCCCTGGAAGGAAAACACCTCTAAATCCAGTTGGGTCCTGCCTGTGAGGTGGGGCAGAATGCAAACACTTCAAGTACCAGGAAACACCAGCAGGTCCTTCTGCCACCTTTGCCCCACTTGGGGGACATCACAGGAGGTATCTGTAGGAAGGGGAAAACAAAGCAGCATGACTTGAACAAGGTCCTGCTCCAAGATCTTTTCCAACAGGACCAGATGCTCCCACAGGTGATCCTGGGAGCTCCATGGAGGAAGAGACCCTTCCTCAAAGTTTTCAGGTGTCTCCAATACAAGATCAGTTGATCACCAACATCTCTCTCGTCTGCCCACATTTTCCCTCTGCTTTGCTCTTCCAGCCCCACAGAGGGGATGGAATTATCCACTATTAAACACTGGCACCAGGGATGGGCTGAGCTCTGGGCACTCTTGTCCTGGTACCACTGACCAGCCTGAGCAGCCTCCCACTGCCCATCCCCAGCAGTGCCCAAGGCCAGGCTGGACAAGGCTTGGAGCAACCTGGGAGAGCAGAAGGTGTCCCTGCCCATGGCAGGGCATGGGATGGGCTTTAAGGTTCCTTCCCACCCAAACCATTCTGGGATTCTGTGAAGCAGCACAGAAATCTGCATGTGTGTGTCCCAATGTTTTTTTTTTTAAATACAATGATATTTTAAATAGCCATCTTCAGTATTTCAGTATAGCTTGAGGATGGCTCAGAGCTCACCAATCAAACCTGATTTCTACCAGTCCCCTGTAGCATGTCAGAACTCTGGCAATGCTCAAGGTCTTCCTTAAATTTTGCCACCATTAATTTTAACCTTTCTCCTCCTCAGGTGAAATACAAATGCCAACAAATGCGCAATTGGAGATTATCTAAACATCTCACACAACACACCCCAGCTGGAAATCCCCCTCCTTTGCCACTCAGGAATTGTGTTGGTTACAGAAGAGCTCTGAATACCTGCCCAAGGCTTTCCTTCGCTCAGGGATTTCCTTCCCAGCCCAGAATTAAGTCATGTTTGACATCCACACGTCAGAAGGCCAAGCTGAATGCCAGCACCGAGGAGTCATTGCTGAGATGTGATTCCCACAGTGAGGCAGCTGCTCCCACCCTGCTCCTGCCATGCCCAGGTTGGAATTGTTATCCTTGGCCCTTCAGGTCATCTCTCACATCCCGCCATGCACTTGACAGGAAAGGACAGGAGAAAGGAATGGGAGGTCAGAAAGGACTCCAGACTTGTGCAATGTATCTCTACATTTAATTCTTATCTTTATGGGGCCATGGAGCCGATCTGAGGGCTGGAGCTCCTCTGTGCTGGAGCCAGGCTGGCAGAGCTGGGGGTGTTCACCTGGAGAGGAGAAGCTCCAGGGAGACCTCAGAGCAACTTCCAGTGCCTGAGGGGGCTCCAAAAGAGCTGGAGAGGGACTTGGGACAAAGGATGGAGGGACAGGACAAGGAGGAATAGCTTCCCACTGCCAGAGGCCAGGGTTAGATGGGATATTGGGAAGGAATTGTTCCCTGGGAGGGTGGAGAGACCCTGGCACAGGGTGCCCAGAGCAGCTGTGGCTTCCCCTGGATCCCTGGAAGTGTCCAAGGCCAGGTTGGACACTGGGACCTGGATGAGCCTGGGATAGTGGAGGGTGTCTCTACCCATGGCAGGAGGTAGAAAGAGATGGTCTGTAAGGTCCCTTCCAACCCAAACCATTCTGTCATATTACCTTACATTTAAAAGCAGATCACCAAGTTCCAGGAAACTGTGAAAAAAACCACCCACACTGGGAATCAAATTTCCTATGAAAACAAAAAAAAAGCCAAATACTGCACCATCACCCTTCAAACCAAACCAGTCTGGCTCTTTTGAATTATAAAAGCCTTTTTCCCACTACTTAGCAAATGATCTCACATATCAGACTTCACAGAGGAAGGAGCCTCCAGCAGGAGGCACCAGGAGTCACTGCCAACCGGTGACATACAAGTGACACGAGAAGCACAATTAGTTTGTGGGTAAGAAAGGGAAGAAAAATGTTAAATATGCTTTTTTCACTAAATCTGAAGGTACTTGAATTATTGACAACACTGAACAACAGGAGTACTGCTCTGCAGTGTGCTTTGTACCAATGTATCCAATCACTGCTAATGGCCAGCGCCGTTTCTGGGTTCCTTCCTTGTACAAGTCACTAATGACCAGAAACTGAAACTCTGTGGCTGCGTCATGAGTGAGGAAGTTCCTCCTCGCTCCCATCCCCCAGCTCTCGGGACAGCCAGCTGCCCAAGAGGAAGGCAATCCATGGCAGCAGGACTCCTGGCCCCATGAGCTCAGTCTACTAGAATGCTAGAATGCTCCTGCGTCCCCAGGCCCTTCCTCCTCCTGTGGGAGCAGGGGCAAAGCTGAAGGGGTTCTGAGGAATTATGGGGTGAGAAAAATCCAGGAGATAACACAAAAACCCAAGTGCTGCTTCTACCTCTGGGGACCTCCAGCCTTACCTGAGTGACAGTGGACCCAGGCACCAGGCAGTCTCTGAGCACTTGTGCAGTTCCACACGCTCCTATGTTGGCACCTCAAATGCATCCCCCTGTTTCAGGGCTGGCCATGGCCCTCCTCCTTTCAGAGGCTACTGTGCCCCACTGGCTGCTGGCTCTGTCCCTGTGGCTTCCAGCCCAGGGGTCTCTAGCCCTTGCAAAAGAGGTGGTAGCTACCCACTGCACCCAGCAATACTGTCCAGCACCTCTCAGGGCTGGACCCACCAACTTCTCCTGTAGAAGTCAGGCTTGGCACCTGCTCAAGGAGCTGCTCCCCATGCAAGAGGCTGGATTACCCCAAAATCCAGGTCAAAAGCTCCCCTTAAAATCTGGCTGTGGTTGGCCACCTGCCATGCCAAGGTGGAGGCTGATGCTCCAGAATTAAATGAAGACGGGACCAGGGACAGAGAAAGCCAAGACAAAAAGGATGGCACTGCAAAGAAGATAAAAGAGAACAATGGCCTTTCACACACAGATGGCATCACTGAATCACAAAATGCTTTGGGTTGAAAGGGACCTTAAAGGCCATCTTGTTCCAGCCCCTGCCATGGGCAAGACAAGGTTGCTCCCAGCCCCAGTGTCCAACCTGGCCTTGGACACTTCCAGGGATCCAGGGGCAGCCACAGCTTCTCTGGGCACCCTCTGCCAGGGCCCTCCCACCCTCACAGAGAAGAATCCCTTCCCAATATATCTATTTTGGGATATCAATATATCCCAATCTAATTTTCCTCTCCCAGTTTGAACCCATTCCTCCTTGTCCTGTCACTGGTTTCTGGGTGCCAGTGCACACTGAGAGCTCATGTTGACTTTTTTCACCCCCAAGTCACCCCAAAGTCCAGAGCCTCAGGCTGTTCTGCTGCTGTGCAGTCACAGGCAGAGCATGGGGCCAGCAGCTGCCTGCCCTCCCTATTGCTCACTGGAGGGAGACACAGCACGGTACTGGTGCTGCTGGTGGGGCTGGTGAGGTGACACCACCTGACACACCTGGGCTGGGGGAAGTAGGGAAAATAACTCACTTCTCTTGAACATATTTATAGCTTGTAACCTCTTCTGGAACACTCAGTCTGGGAGACAAACCCTCAGATAATAAAGCTGTTGTCAGAGTTGAGAACACTCGTAAAACCCTTCATTTGCTCTCCTGTAGCCTCCTGCTTGCGTGACTCACAGCACACTTCCTTATGCAACCACACTGCTGCCTCAGGGATCTTTGCCCCTCCAGGTAAGAAACAGAGGGGCAGGGACTGGAGAAGTCTGGAAACCTTTGCTCCCCGCTCCCTGCAGATGGTGGAAGAGGCTACTGGAAGAACCTGGCCAGGACCAAGCTCTGCCTGCATCCTCCAGGATGCTTATCCTTGGCCCTGGCCAGACTGTCACACACACCGGGAAAGGACTGCTCCTTTTCCAAACTGCAGCTCTGGACTGCAACACCCATGTCCCCTCTCAGCTGCAATCCAAGCCAGGATGTGACAGGAACTGGGAATCACAGCAATCCCCACAAACAACTGGGCTGTCAAAACCCAGGAGAACCACTTCCTCTCCCTCTGCCTCCCCAGGTCCCATGGAGGTGCCATGAAAGCACAGTGCTGTGGATTTACAGGAACCTCTGAAAAAAGCTGACTGTCCTGCCTCCAGCACAGTGGGATTAACAATGGTGAGCTGGGCACAGGGAACACAGAATAATGAGGAACAGCACCCGCTCCCTGCCATCACCTGCCAGCACAGCACGGAGCAGGGGTCCTGCGGGAAGGAGGGAGGGAGGGTGCCCATTGGGACACATGCACACACATGGAGCTTTGGAAAGCTGGGAAAAGGAGCAAGAGCTGGCTAAGGCTTCCTGGCTGCAGGGGTGTCGTGGGTGCCCCAGGCGAGGTGGGTGGCCCCTGGCAGCTCCTCACTCCCTGCTAAGAGGCTCGACTTTAATTGCTCGTAAAACCCCAGCCATTGTTTGCAGTTGGAGCGGAGCTCTCTGCGCTCAGCATCTGCCCCAGGCAGAGATTTTTGCTTTAATTTCAGCTAAAATTGCAGAGTTGGTCCTGGTGCACTTAAAGGCAAAGAACAAGTCCAGTATTAAATAGGGGATGTTAGAAGGAAAAAAAACAGGAAACCTGTTAGCCCTATTGTGATCCCAAATGAAACAGGAACAGCCATCTCAAGCCTCCGGACTAATTAGAGGCTAAAAATATAATTGTCAGGCCCCACAGTTACATGCAAAGCAGATTGTATGGGCCAGCCTTTGTTATTTTAAACAAAATTACAGCTCAGAGGGCTGTTTCTAATGAAGGCCACGACCAGCTGCTCTTCAACAGCAAAACTCTTTTACTGCTGAATAACTATTAAAAAGAAAAGATCGGGCTACCAGAGCCCAGGAATGTCACAGCAATACCAGATTATGGTGACAAATTGCCAAAGTATTCAGATTGCTCTGCAGCATGAAGGGATCCTAATTTATGGTCTAACCAGGGGGAAGGGCTGAATTCCAAGATGCAGAATTACCTATGGATGAAGGGCTGCTGGAAGTGCAGCTTAGAGGATCCCACAGGCACCCCCATATGAGCTGCTCAACAGAGACTGGCAAAATGTCCACTGCAAAAATATATAATAGCAATGATGGCAGAGGGGACAGATTGGTGGCAGTGCTGGGACCATGGCTACAACTGCCAGAGCTCAGGCAGCACACTTGGAGCAGGAAGACCAATCCCATGTACTGATCCAAAGCAAAATCAGCTCACCTATGCAGCTTAAAACCCCAAAGATAATAAAATAGAACAATTCTTCAGTATACTGCAGTATTTATGCAAAGTATTGGTCCAGCTGACAAGGACAGATCTCAATCCAATTACTGGTAGATGAAGTTTCAGAATGGAATAAATTCCACCAAACTTACGGGAAAAGTTGTCCTTTTTGTTGCTTGGAGTATTTAAAACTCCATTAAACAGTGGTTTTCAGTCCAGGTCTGAATACATGAATCTTCACAGGCACTGGGTAAGCAGAGCTGCCCATGGCACCCCCCAACCTCCACTTACTCTTCCCAGGATCAGTGGCTTGGGATCACAGACTCCCATGTTCAAAGTTCTCCTACCTGGGAGATGTGGGAAGGGCAAGAGGAACTACCCCAGCAGAGGGGCCACCTGCCACTGCACTGCATGGCCCATCCTGAGTTCCAGGGGATGGCCTCAGGCCAACACAGACATGGCCACTGTCTCACTCAGCCCATGGCACAGAACCACAGAACCACATCCCACCCCAGCTCACCCACAGCCACCAGGAGAAGGTCACGACTTGCCAACTCTTCCTGCTCGTCCAACCCAGGAATCAGGTCATGATTAAAATACCCTGAAAGCATTTTTCTTCATATTTAAAAGTAATGACCTCTTTGAAGACTGCTGAGGCTCCAGTTGCATTCCAAGTGGGAACATCTAGGTTTTAAACGCGGGATTGTTCTCAAGAGCTCAGGCCAGGACACATAAATCAGCTCTCTGCAGGGTTTAGGGAAAGCTGCCGTAGCCAGGAATGCTCCTGACTGCACAGCACCATCCTACAGGAGAAAAGCTCTCAAAAGCACACCCACATGTGGCCAGTGCTGGGCTGGTCCTCATGCCCATTCCAAGGGCAAGCACATACAGCTGTACAGGGAGGATGCTGGAGGTCAGGATCAGGCAGAGTGACACAGGGAACACAGGGACAGATTATCCAGGCCTGTAACTGACAGCCAGGCACAGGGGAAGAGGGACAGAATATGCCTGTGCCAGCTGCAAAGGAGGGCAGGAGATGTGTTTGAGGATAAGGTTACACAGAGCAACAGGACAGAAAGCAGAGCCCTGCTGGGACAGCAAATCCCCAAGGAAGTGCAGGAGGTACAGCAGAGCAAAGGAGAGGACGGGCAGAGTGAGTTCAGGATTTCAGAAGCACAACTGTCACAGAGTCAAATCTCCCAAATGGCAAAGGCAGGGAGAATAACATGGAGATTTTGCCAAGCTCAGGGTTTTTGCAGCAGCAGTTCCAGGCTGAGGAGATGAGGGACTTCACTTTGACTGGGCTGTGTCCAAGGGACTTATCACGGAAGTGGGGAAAAAAATTAGGCACAGGAGGTGAGTAGGAGCAGAGCTGAGCTTTGCTTTTAACAGGGGAGAAACTACACAGGATGGAGTTATTCAGAGGCAGCAGAGAAACTGAGCAAGGGAGGAAGAGGAATAGTGCAACAGGGAGGACCAGACAGCACAGGGGCAGAGATGAGAGGACAAACCAGAGGAGAACTTGTGCCTGGTGCAGGGAAAGGAGCAGGATGCCAGGAGGAATGCAGAGAGGCAGAAGGGCAAGCTGACACCATATTTTGTCCTTTCCCCTCTGAAGAAACAAGGTCCTCTGCAGTAAAAAAGAAGGGGAAGGAAGGTTAGAGAAATCAGAGAGGTGCCTGGAGCAGCCACAGGCTTGCTGCCCAATAAAAGCAAAGCTCTGGTTTAGCAAAGCCCAGAGTAGCTCTGCCATGAGCCCTGAGCCTGCACAGCTGTGGGAAGGCCTGGACCCAAGAGCTGCCATGGATGCACCGCTGCCAAAAGAGAGAATGAACAGGAGAGATTTTGGAAAAGGAAATACCTGAGGTGGGCTGGAGATCATAGAGATTGGGAAGAGCAACGCAGACCCTGGGGTAGAGCTGCTGGTGGGAACAGGGGTCACTGAGCTGAGCAGAGGTCACTGGAGTAGGAGCAGCAATGAGGTACAGGCAGTTTTGGGGTTTGTGCTGCTGGACAGTGTGGAACTGAGGACTGCTGAGGGTGGAAGGAACAGTGGAAGCCGTGGAAGGAAGGATGCAGGAATGTAGAAGAGGGTGTGGAAAGAGCTGGAGGGAGAAACAGGCAAACAAGACTAGAGCTTGGGGGAGGAAAACACCACCAGAATTCAAAAAATGCTGAACTGGATAGGCTGGGCCAGGGATACACCTGGAGCCAAGACCTGCCAGCCACCTCTGTGTCAGGCTCAGGGGACAGCTTAGCCTGGGGACACTGTCAAAGCAATCTAATGACAACTTGTTTTGCAGAAGAGTGAAGAAACCATGGAGGGGGAGATCGTTATGGTGCATCCAAGCTGCAGGACCATGTCCCCAGCAGCATTGTGTCTGTCCCATCCTTTCCTCCGCCACATCTTTCTCAGCCAGGAGTCAGGAGAGATGGATTCACAGAGGAGCCAGAAGAGGGTTTATATCATGTGCAAGATGGAACAAAATGATCTTTAAGGTCCTTCTCAAACCTTGCATTCTGTGATTCTATGGGATGGGGGTGCACAGGCAGATTCTGACAGACCCCAGCTGGAGGGTCCAGCAGTGTCACCCAGATGCCATCAAGGTGTATGGGATAATGAGGGAAGAGAACAGAGCCCAGCACGTTGCCAGACCCCTAACGAGCACTGCTATCCATCTCTGCAATGATTTTAAGCATAATTAATTCCAGCAGCCTGCCTGCCTGCCAGCTGACTCTGCTCTTTACATTAATGACGGTGAAATCGGAGTTTCAAGGGGAACGCAGTGACGGCGAAGGAAGCAGAGCCAGGAGCAGGAGTTTCTCAGCTCATCTCCCCTCTTCTCCCGAGGCTGGGCAGCCGGTGGCACCAGGTGGCAGCAGCACACCGGGGATGGGCCCCTGCCAAGGTCAGCTCTGCCTCCTTCCCGTTCCGAAGGAGCCGGCGGGAGCAGGGACGGGAGCACGGCCGGGCAGAGGCGCTGCCATCACCGCACGCATTCACTCCCCATCCCAGCCAGCCCAAGGCAGGCGCAGAGGGACAGACTGCTCAGTCATTTCCATCAGGGCACGTGGAGGAACCACAGACTGAGAGAGCCCTGCTGCCCCCGTGCCGTGCCCATCCTACACGCCTTTCGTCCCAAGCTGGCAGAGAAGGAATTCCAAGCCCAGGCTCCAAGCTGAACTCCATGACCGTCGGACAGGAAGCACAGCTCTGGCAAACACTTCCAAAGTTCCCTTGTAACTCCAGCCTGTTGTTCTCCAGCTTTGTTTGCTTTTCTTTAAGAAAGCAGTTGGGACATTTCAAGTCACAATTAAGCCTTTATTCAAGCACAAACAATTGCCTGGTCCCTACCCAAAGCAATGCAGATGGACCCATCCTAGCTGCAATCCTAGGCTCCTCCTGCCTGCTCCTGGCGTCCTGCAGCTCCGGAGGGAGGGATGTGTGGGCACTGGGCTCCCTCTCATGCTGTCCTGGCGCTGCCCTTCCACACCGTGCACTGACATCAGCTCAGGCAGGAAGCAGCAAGAGCTTCAAGGAAATGGTGCCTGCACTACTGAGGTCAATCCCGAGTCTCCAGGCCAGAGAAGTGCTGTCTAAACTGGTCTTTGTGCAAACACTCAGTTCCCATTATGCACCAGGAGAATTCACCTTTAACTCCCATCAGCTTGGGGAGTCTCTGACAGCCACAGTTTTTTCTGTAAGGCAATCTTTGTGACTGCAGAAAAAAACCTGAGATATGTGACCCAAACGCACCAGAAGACTCTGAAATCCAAAGATAAAGTCCTGCAGTGTGCCACTTCCCCTCCCTACACCACTACATGTTTTCCCAGCCAAGCTCAGGGCTTTCCCAAGCACCCATGTCTAATATCCTGGCATTCAACACGTGGTTATTTTAAAATAATTTCACCCAAACAGCAGCAACACAACTTCAGCCCTGTTGTTATTACAAATGCAGCTATTATTCTTTTATACAGGAGCATAAACGATACCCATGCAGTATTACTTTAGGAGTCCTAAGGTTTCTGAGGCATGTTCCTGCAGCCAGAGGACAGGATGGATGGGGGAACTACAGTCCTTGGTAAAGGGCAGGCAGGACACCTTTGACACCTAAAGTGATGCCTGCCTGCAAGGATCTGGAATCTCCCCCGGGACAGTCAATGGAAACAGTGTCTGAAAGCAGAAAATACTCTTTTTATTCCAGGTGATCACATGTCCTGTAACACTACTGGGATTCACAGCCCTGCAACAGCCTTGCTTCTAGCTCCAGCTGAGGCTCCTCAGCTCTGGAACCACGTGCTGCTGGCTGGAGGCAGACCCTAGGCTAGAGCTTGAGTGCCACCATTCACCACAGGCAAAATTTCTAGAAGGGCCTGTTTTCTCCAAGGGTAGTTTTCTTCCATGGGAATAAAATGAAGCATCTTTTAGTAACCCACATAAACACATATGTGAAAAAGCTGTGACCAAAACCATCAGCAGGTCTGAGAGGACAAGGAAGCACCAGGATTCATTCTGTTGACTCACCCAGACCAAGCTCAGTTTCCCCAGCAGCCTCCTCACAAGCAACGAGGAGGATCCTGTGCCAGGCCTTGCAGCACTGACTCTTGAAACGTGGCTGGGAACACACAGCTCTGCTGAACACTCCTCCCCGCTCCTGGGGGAAAGCCAGTTCCTCTCCAAAACTTGCAATAACTGTGCCATCATCACATTAAGTTCCCAGCTCCCCCTTTCACAGGAAGAACCTCTAAAACAGACCAACAAACATCTGCTCACGGTTTTTACCATCAGGCTAGAGAAGACCCCAAGTGGAGATGAAAACCCTTGAGAGCTGTTATTAATAAGTTAAGAGCTCCCTTTCAATTGCATGTCCAACCTGAGCACAGTCAGAGGTGTTGGTTCCCATGGAACCCCGGGTTTGTAGGCACTGTCTCCTGATGGTTTGTTATGTTGACAGTCTGGACATCCTCCTTCCCAAGGAGCCCTCTCAGGGCTTTCTGTTGCTACAGCTATTCTTCACAACCAGGCAACAAACTTGGAAACTTGGCCCTCATGAGGTTTTTCTGGAGGTGGTATCCCTCCCAAAACCAAGCAATACCTCACCTGGTGTTTAACACTTCTCCTTTCCCACCCCAAGCCCCCTAAGTTTAAGAAGGTTAAGCCAGAGCCCGTGGTCTTTAATTTCCAGGTATCTGGAGCCTTCAAAACTGGTTTGCAGTTCAGCAGTGGAAAATCCCATGAAGCCTTGCACACTGACCTGCTTTCGTTAATAACCTCACCTCAAAGGATGTGGGTGGGTCAGCAAGTTCAGCTGAGCTTAAGCACTCCCATCTCGTGCTCTCTCTAAGCAATAGCTTAACTGCTTCTAAAAACAGCGCTGGCCACGCCGGCCACTCCAAAGGCACTCTTAGAAAGGGAAATCCCCAGCCAATCAATACAAGGGAAGAGAAGGCTATTTGATATATATAGCAAGTCCCCAGCTTATCTAGCAGCAAGAGCTGCTCAAATTCACACACGCTGTCCATTCCCTGCTGGCAGCTTCCAGCAGGATGAGGGATGAAGGTGGCCACATGCTGAGCTCGGTACCAAGAGAAGCCAGAGGATTTATTCTCATCTGCTGCAATTCACACAGGGAACAGAGCCTGGGATTTCTTCCCCTTAATAACTGACTATAATAAAACTCATTAAGGATCAAATTCCTACCCCTACAAGGTTTAGGACAAGACTGCAATGCATCAGACTTACTCTACCTAAGCACAAAGACAAATCTCAGGAAGCATTGGGATTTTTATCACCTTTGCCCAAATACAAGGCAGTTCCCCTCCTCTTGACAGTGCATCACTGACACATGCACTGATGGAACCCCATGGTCACTAAAACCAGTGGCAGCTCTATCAGGAATTCCAGCTGAATCCAGGTTTTCCCCAGCACTGCCACACAGGCCAGCATCCTGGGCTCCATCCCCAGAGCTCTGGCAGGCAGAATGGCAAGCTGCAGTCACAGCACTCAGTGAAACATTCCACTTCCCAGCTTCTGTTGCTGCAGTATGAAGCCTTTGCTGTGGGATTTTGGGGGGTGGGGGAAGCAGGAGCGGCAGCACAAGGGCAGTGGGATCCCACCCACTGGGCTGCTGCTCCCCAGGGAATTCCAGCAGAGGAACTGGCTGCTCGTTCCGGCTTCAGTTTTAAGTACTTCGTCATTAGTAAAACATGCTGAAAATGTGACTTCCTCTGCCACGAGACCTATTGAACCTTTTCACAGAAGTCTAAGAAACTTCCTCTTGTATGTCAATAAAAGACAAGCTCACAGGAAGAACAGTTTCTCTCAAACTTCTGGGAATTCCTCTAGTAAAAACACCTATTGAAGGAGGAAAGATGCAGTGGAACAAAGAGAAAGAGAGGTGGGGGATTCACTTGTCCATAAGTTTGTGGTTTATTATAAAACAAAACTATGAATCCACTTCACAGCACAGAACCACTTTTACTTCCTTTTTTTTGCCTCATTTAGCAATGGAAACAAAAGCTCTCTGCAGAGTTTCCTAATGAGCCAAATCTGCACAGAACCTCTTCATTCAAGAGTTTCACATTAAAAAATAATCTCAATTTGCTCCCTTTGCTGGACAAAACAGGCTCTGTCTAGGATAATCTTATCCAGCACCCAAAGATGCTTAGCTACCCACTTTCATTTGGAAATGTAGACATGAGGGATCCATCTGCTCACTAGCATACTGGGAAGGGTGGCACTCCCTGGAGAGTCTCAATAGGTTAACCTTCCAGTTCCAGAAAGGAGAAAGAGCAAAGAACAGGGTAAGGAAGACATAACCTCGTGTCAGCCCAAGGAAGTGCAAAGGACAGCAGGGAGGGATATGAGTTCCTCACTGGCACATCCCAGCCCTGGCATCCACTCCCCATGGATCTGCATCCAGCCTGTGCTGGCTGCCTGCCGGTACCGTGGCATTCCCTCAGGCAGCTGCCTGCAATATGTCTCCAGGCTGCCCTATAACAAGCACACTGCCTTGGATGCTGAGAGCTACCAGCTCCCCGAGGAACACTCAGTGGTATGAGTCAGCCACAGGCACCAGAAAGGACGTGACCAATTCTTCAGGCCATAGCAGGCCCATTCACTCAGTTCTTCTAATCATGCTTTGTCTCAAAGTCCTGCAGAGGTTTCCCTGCAGCCCCTGCCCCTCCCTACATCCATCAAATCTCAGCCTGAGGCAGCTAATTACCCCTGCCTGCACCAAGACTCATCCCTCACCTTCAGCAAGCAGCAAAGCTCCTCTCCAGCACAGTTCTTTGTGCTCCCAACCAGCTGTGGGACACAAAGGATCTGCTCTTCCACAGCAATAATCCCCAGTATCACCACATCACACAGAAACAGCCAGCATCCCTGTGGAATGTTTATGGCAAAGATGAACTGTGCCCAGGTCACCCCTCCAAAAGACACTGCCCCCAAACACCCCCTGGTATTCTCACCAGGCACGGCAAACACCCACTCCAAGGATCCCAAGTGCCAGGAGGAGCAGAAGTGGAGCTGTCACAAAGCAAAGCTGCTGCAACAACAGCTTTGCTGAAGGGACCAATTCCCCCACGGGCAGGAGCTGTTGACATGGCCCTGAGAGATGGTGCAATCCAGCAAAGCTGCAGGGAACGTCTGGGACTTGCTCTTGGGTCCTCTACGGGAATTTCCACACCCACCTCCAGGGTCTGGGAGTCTCCCACCATGGCCCCTTCCTTCACCACAGCAGTTCTAAAGAACAGATCCTCTATTCCTGCCATTATGTGCCCTTTACCACAGTTTCAACACCCCCAGAAAACAGGGACTTCACAGCACAAACAAGCACTTCTCCTTGGAGATCAAGGGACTTTCCCTTCCCGTAGGCAGCTCTATCCAAACATGAGAGCTCAGGGCACAGCAATAACAAACATACAGAGGCCAGTGCAATTTCACCTGAGTTTTGACTGAGTTGAGGCAGCAAGGCCTTGAGCAGGGCAGCAGTGCAGGAACTGGAGTGGGAACAGGAAGGATATGGTTATCCTGGGTAGGATAAAACTCCCTCGATGTAGTAACAAAATTACTTTACAAAGGTACTGTACTCTGTGAGCTTGTAGCATCAACCAAGGCTGGCAGTGTCAGAGCTAGCATCAGTACCAAAATTCCCAATCAGCTGCTTACCAATCAGCTCAGCTAGGCTACAACTTCTTTGGGAAGAGCCACTGCTGACCTCAGCTCTTGTCCCATTCCCTGGACATGGTGTTATTCCCTCTTTCTGCAGAAGGGAAAGGGGCAGCAGGCAGAGTCCTTGGCACTTTGTGGAAACCAGGTCTAGAGGAGGTTTCCTTACCGTAAGCAAGATGAGAATTCTCATTGCCCAGACTCCCTCTCACTGTATGCACTTTCCCCTGGCTGGGTTTGCACGCACATCCATGGCCTCGAGATATCACCTGGTTGTCAAAGGAGGTATGTAGACACAGGCAACCTTCTTTTCCTAGAGAAGTTACCTCTTGTGAAGGGGTGGATATGAAAAGCACAAGCCAGGAACTCCTGACAGCAAAATATTAAGCACTGGCACTTTCCAGGAGCAGCAGATCCCCCCTCCACAGGCAGGTGATGAAGAGCCCAGTGCAGGTGAGACGGACCATTTGCAGAGGACTGAGAAGAACCAGGCACATTGTTTAAGAGCACAAAGCATCCAAACACACAGAAGGAAAAGCTGATACCCCAGAAGGAGGAGCCAGAGTTAATCCCTCTGCAGGGCTCCCAGCCATCCCACTGTCCATTGGGATTGGAGGGAAATGGCTGCCCTGGAGCACAGAGACACTCATCACACCAGAACTCAGCAGCAGTTCCCCAAGTCACAAGGGCCACAGCTTTTAAAAAATAAAGCAGCACTGAACGATAGCATCAAAGGAAATAAATCCCATATACAGATGATATAAAAGTCTCAGGCTGTAAGGAGCCCTGAAGCAGCACTGGAGAGGGAATGTATGGCTGACAAGGGTCCAGACCAACCCAAGGGCACAGGAAAGTTGACAAGAGGACACAAACCATGAACTGTACTTCAGCACAACCAGAGGAAAGTTTAACACCCCAGGTCACTGGGAATGTGGCGCAGACACAGCATCCTCAGTGGTACATAAAGCAGCTTGAAAAACATCTCTGGTGTTTCCAGAGGAGCTCAGCAACTCCTGCTTTGGTGTGTTTCTTCCCACCAAATCCCCAAATACCTCATAGCTGTTCTTCCACCATCCAAACATAGACTCTGTCCTGGCACATACAGGCTGCTCCATCCCACATCCAACTTCAGCCTGCCCAGGCCTCATTTCCACTGCCCCAAGCCTGAACTCCAGGGCAGCACAGGCTTTTTGGCCTGTGTCCAGATGTCAAGGGCTTGCTCCAAAGTTTTCAGCAAGAACAGAACATTCTAGCCTTTGTGAAGTTCAGTCTGCCATTTGGGAAGGAAGGCAGAAGTGCCCCTGGCACGGGGGCAGCTGCAGCCCTGACCTGCAGGAGGCAGGAAGGGGGTGCTGTCTGGCTGGAAGCAGAAGCGGGTATAAGCCCAAACGGTGCTGACTGGGGTGAGATGCAACAACTTCAGGGCTCCTCACATCCTCCTAAAGCTCCTTCTGAGCACCCTGGGTCACAAGGCACCCGCAGGGTGAGGAAGCTGCCAGGTGGTGCTGGCAGCCAAGCTGAGCTGCAGGAAGCACAGGCACAACCCAGGCTCCAGGCTGGCATCCAGCCACGCTCTCCCAGGGCACCCTCGGTGAGACATTCTCCAAACTGGGTCTAAGTGCCTCATAAACGAGATACTAAACAGGACAATGGCTGCTCTTGTTCCCATTAAAACAGTGAAACAGATCCCACCTGGCTCTGTCACACTGGTGGCCCTGAGTGCTACGTGCCAGTCATGCTCCTGCAATAAGGAGATTTCCACTGAGTCCTTTGAAAGATTTTTTAAAAAAATTGATTGTGAATCCAGGCAGCACAGTTGAAACAACAGAGACAACTGAATAGATTCATGCTGGACTGCCACAAGGCATTCATCCACTCGGGGGAAGCTGTCTACTTCAACAAGTTTCTAGAATAAAACAAATCAACAAAACCCTCTGAAGCTTCCAGAAGGAACAATGCAAACTGCAGCCCTCGCTCGCTCGGAGCGGTCCTCAGTTTCAGCAGGGACAATCAGGGAAAGGCTGGCAGTGCCTAAGCAATTGAACTGTAGAGCAAAAATGCTTTAAGGGTCCTTACCATAAAGCTGTTACTCACAGGCAATGCCATGTCCAAGCATGTTCTGAGAACAATTCCACAATTTCATTTTGCAGTGAAGAACTGGTCAGGTTGGGAAAGGAACAAGGACTCCTTTCCCAGCCAGTGCTGTTCTGACAGCATGAAACGGCAGAAAGCTGAGCTCCAGAGAATACCCCTCTGCAATTCTGGGCTTAAGTTCAGCTACAAGACTTTGCCCCCAAGCAGATAAGTTGTGAGCCATGTCTACCTCTGTTCCTGCTGCCAGCACAGGCTCCTCCGAAGCGGGGAGGAGCTCACAGTGGTCAGCAACCTCAGCAAGAATCACCAGATTTGGCTCTTGCTCCATCTCAGACAGAAGTACCCAAAATGTCACCTCTATTTGCTTTCAGAACATTCCCACCTATCTTATTTCTAGCAAACCCCATTTCCAAGGCTTAGGAAAACCTCAATCCTAACTGCCACCCTTCCAGTGAACGCTGTGCCTGTCTGCAGGGGGATCAGACCTGCACCCCTGCAAGAGACAGCACAGCGTTTCTGTCCCCCAGGAAAATAAACGTTGGCAAAAGCAGAACTCTGTCATGAGTGGCTGGGCCAGCCAACCTTCCTGGGTGTGCAGTGCCTGAGATCAGCTGTATCACACACATTGCTGAGCAAACACTCCACCTAGAAGTGAAGCAATAGGATCCACGAGGGAAGGCAGATTAGGAATGCTCTCCATCAGAGACTAAAGGGAATAAAGCGCCTACAAATGCTCACAACATAAAAGGAAACCTCTGAGGCCAGAAACTTGATACATGTTGAAACAGAATATACTGACACATAACTCTCCTCTCTTGGGATAAGCCATGGGCAGGCTTCTCCCTCTTGAACAAGAAATTTGAGGGCATCTCTCAACTGAGAAAGAGCGACACAGACAAAGTAATAAGTAACAACAAAGGCCTTACAGCTGTTAAGAGTGGGAACTGTCAGTTTAGTTCTGCTGCTGCTCTGTCCCACTAAATGCTCTGTCTGGAAAGGCCGAGGCTGCTCCCAGACCCTACCACACAGATCACTGCACAACAACATTGCAAAACACACCCCATGAAAACCATCCCCACAATTCAATTCCCACCCTTCTGGGAAGGGGATCCTCCAGCTCCAAGGCAAACCCAGGTACGTCAGAATGACCAGAGGCTGCACATCAAACCTCAGCACGTGTGTCAGAATCTTTCAGCAGCCCAGGATTGACCAAACCAGAGAGAAACAAACCAGACTGACAAACCAGAGAGAAAGGAAGGAAAGTTGGGAAGAAACGGGTAAGGGGGAATGTGTGCAACTCAAAGAGGACTCCAAGAGCTCAGGCTTTGAGACAAGGGTGCCCCACTATCAGCACAGGCTTCTTGGCAGGACCACGGGCTCATTTCAAACACGCTTCAGCCACTGAACATGTTTCAGATTCATTTCAGCTCACATTTCCAGAAAAGAGCCAGTTTCCCAGCACATCCAGCAGCACAGTGCACTGCTGCTGCCAGGGCCTCCCAGTCAATCCCCTCTCTGAGGCTCTGCCTGCAAAGTCAAAGCACCTCACACCAGGGCACTTTCCTTCTGGGCAGAAATTCTCCATCTCAGGGGAAAGCATCTCCCTTTCTTCGGATTGGGCTCTGGGCCACAAGGTGCGGATGCAGTTGTACTCATTGATTTGAACAGGACAGGCACCAAACCACCCTGGAAAGTAGGCCTGAGCAGGCATTTGCTATTTATAAGCTAATCATCTGATCCCTCTGGAGGGAAATCCTATCCTTTGGGGCTGTTGGGAGTTCGTGGAACTGCGGGAGCGTCAGAGAGGAACAGAAGGGAAGTGATTGCATCGGCCAGGAGTGCGCGCCAAGTGACCAGACAGAATTCCTCCCTGCTCCACCACAGCCCAAGCATCCTCCTGAGGAACAGGCCAGGGATTACAAGCAGGGATTAATCTGTTACACTAATTTGCTAAGAGCAAAGTATTTTTTTTTTTAATAGCTCTCAATTCCATTCATCATTATCTAAAAAGGGCCCTGAACTAGTTCTGCAAAGTGACAAGTCTCACAGTAAGAGCCCACTTGAAATCCAAAAATACACAGGAAACTTTCTGGCCAGAGCTGCCTTGGAAGGGGAAAGGTATGAGCTTTCATAAATCTTTGAGAATTATTTATTCCTTGGGGGACCATGCCTGTCATGGGAAGTTGAGTGTGATGTGCAAGTATGCAACACTGATTTTTCTTCGTTCTATTCACATTTCTCTCTGATAAAAATAACCTGGGTTAGATGACACTGCTGGATTTTCCTGTGAAACAATGCTCAGTCATTTCCAACACCACTGCACGCTCTCAGTGCAACCACACACATCCCAAAACAATCTCAGTTCTCTCTACCCTCCTTTTTCCTCACTTACCAAAGTATTACTGAGAAAAACCCTCTCCCTCCATTGACAGCAGCCTCTGAAACAAACTGGACAGTGAAGAGGAATGAAAAGAGTCTCAAACAGCACAGACTAAAACCACATCTCTTGGAGGAGAAGGCCCAATTCCCAGAGTAATCCTCACAAACAGGGTGGAACTAGAGTCATCCAGGCCTGGCAGCTGCCTCCAGGTGAGCAAAGTTCAGTGAGACACAAGCACCAGGCTGAGGAAAGGCTGCTCACATCATCCCTGTGCTCCCCCAGCGCTGGCACAAGGGAGACTTTGAGAAGCCCCACATAAACAAAAAACAAAAGCAGGCCAGTGCATATTTGGCAGATTGAGATCACAATAAAAGCTGGCACAGCAGCATTCTCCAAAGTCTCTGTGGCAAGATCTGCCCCTAAAGCTTCCCTTGATTTGGGTTTTGGGTTGTTTTTTTTTTTGCTTATGGGGGTTTTTTTGTCTGTTTATTTTGGTTTTTTGTTTTGTTTTGTTTTTTGTGGGTTTGTTTGTTTGGTTGGTTGGTTGGTTTTTTCCTTTTAGCTTGCTACAACCAAATCTGACAGGTAAGTTACATTGTTATTGAGACAGATGGGCTGGAAGGACCCTGCCACAAAACCCACAGCAGTGACACCTCTGAGGAAATGTCCCAGTCAAGGCTCTCTCAGAAAAATTAAATAACTGTCACAGCCAGATAAACAGATTCCTGAGAATGCAGCAAAGAAAACGGGAACCCAGATATTCCTACAAATTTATAAGTGAAACTTTTACATTTATTTCCCAGTTTACTTATCTGTCCATCTTCCACCACAGCCACCTCAGAGACCCCAAACTCCCAAGGCTGTGAGCCCAGCTGGTTTTATTTAAAAAAGAAAAATACGGAGCTTCCATGTAAAAGCTGACAGCCAATACAAAGTCATCACTGACTTAGGGAAGTTTGTTCTCATGCTGGCATCTCTATCACCTAAAGATAAACATTTTGGAGTCCATGTACACGTACCCTGATCAGCCAGACTGAATTCCTAGTGTCCAGCCCCTGTTCCCCACAAGCAGATGCAGACTGGCCAGATCTTCTCTCAAGTTCTTGCTGGAGGAAGCAGATGGAGTTCTCTCAGCACCACATGGCAGTTTTTTTCACCTTTAATCCCACCTCATACATCTCCAAACTCTGCTCAGCTTTCCACCAGCTTTGAACCACACACGCACCAAAGCTGGGCACAGCAGCTTTTGCACGAGTGTGCGAGCTGAGCTGACACTCCCTCTCCTCCTCAGTGAGGGACCAAGGACCACCTCCAGCCAGCTCCCTGTGTTCAATATATTAATGAACCCAGGCAAAAATTCCTGCTTCCCAGGACAGATCCCATTTCTCCCTCCCTTGTTTCTCTGTTCCCATTTCGAACTCTTCCTGAAGTTTGCTTTCTCTGGTAAAACATGTCCAGTGCCAGTCTTCCCAAAGTCTCCCCAAAGTCCAGTGCCAAGCTAACCAGGCCACAGGGTTGGATTCTCATTTCCCATTTTCTACTCAGCACTCTGAGTTGCTCATGCAGTTTGTCAGCTTTCAGCTGTCAGCATCCTTCAGGCCATTACCAAAATCACCGGCAGGATCCTTACGAGACAGTTAACATAAAGTGCCCAATAAAATTCTAGGAACTCCCAGTTTAACATGGATTATGTTGAGTTCATCCTACTTCTGTAAATTCAGCAGGAAACCCCAACAGCATCACAATCAGCTGCTTTAGGGAAGCCAATGTTTACAGCACAGTTAGCTGAGGGGGTTCAAAATAACTGTCAAAACCGCATCACCATCTCCACACTAAACTTCAGCCACCCGCAGTTCCAAACCAGCAGAGAACCAGCTCCCACCCAACACGGAGGGGAGGCACCTGCTCCAAATACAGCCGTGTGTGGCCTCCAGGGGGGCACCGGGCAAAACCCCACCGCATGCGAAAAAGAACCGGCTCCGTGCCGCTGCTCCGGATCTCCGTGGCACAAGAATCTCCCACCCGCCAGGCGCTTCCAGGCGGGATCTGCACGGCCCCAGCGCGGGTGGGCAGGAGAGGGAGCGGAGCCGCGCCCGCGGCCTCGGCCCCAGGAAGGGCTCAGGCCCCGCGGCAGGGCCGGAGCGGGCAGGGCCGGCCCCAGCGGGAGCCTCGCGCCCGGTTCCTCGGTCTGACTGCGACCCCGCCTCCGCCCGCCGGCGGCACAGCGGAACCTCCGCTGCAGCCCGGTAGGGCGGCCGCCGCCTCTGCGCTGCTGCCACCGGGCGGTGCCGCCCCTCACGGACAGGCCCCGGGGAGGCCGCGCTCACCGGGCGGCGGGGAGAAGGAGCGGGGCCGCGACAGGCGACGGCCTGAGGAGCGGCGCTGGGTGCCGGGGCGGCGGGAGGGGAGCGCGGGCGGAGGGTCCCAGGCAGCCCCGGCCTCACCTGTCCCGGCGGGTCCCGCCCGGCTCCGGCCGCGCCGCTCCCGCCTCTGCCGCGTGCAGCTCCCGCCCGGCCCCCCCACGCCGGCCCGCGAGCCCCGGCCAATCAGCACCCCGCGCTGCCGGCGCTACCGACCAATCAGCGGAGAGAACGCGTCCCCGCCCAGCGCCACCGGCCGCCAGGCCACGCCCACCCGCCCTCCCGCCAGGCCTATCCCGTGACAAGAGAGGGGGCGGCGCCTGGCGCCCGACGGCCAATGAGAAATCACAGCGCGTCCCGTCGCAGCCAATCGGCGGCTGCACAGCGCTGCCCTCAGACAGGGCGGGCGGGCGGGCGGGCGGCGGGAACGATGGAGGGACTGCCCGGTGACCGGAACCCCCCGCAGCCCGCCTGGGGTCGGAGGCGGCCCGAGGGGTCCTGGAGCCTGATGGACCTCGGTCCCAGGCAGCGCCCAGGGGAAGAACCCTTGGGCATCGGTGGGGCGGGGCCGCCTCCGGTGCCTTGGCTGGGGCAGGATGGCGCGGGGTCTCTGCCTCCGGGCCAGCCACCTGAATGATCAAGAGGCCGTGAGGCCTCCCCGTTCTATCGCCCCGCTCAGCCTCAGGCAGCTGCTGCTTCTCTCTGCCTGGATGTGCCTCCCCCGGGGCTGGGTGGGCACTGCCCCTCGCCTCGTCCCTGCAATTCCTGATCCTTGGCGTTACTTCTCTTCACATCCTCAGCCTGCCCTGCGGAACAGCCCCGCTAGCGTGGTTAGGGGACAATCTCAGACTTTCTCACAGCCCAGGTTTTACATTCCAGGATCCTGTGGGCTGCATCACAGAACAGTTGAGATTGGAAGGGACCTATGGAGACCACCCCGTCCAACCCCTTCCTGCCAAGGCGGGGTCACCCAGAGCAGGTGACAGGAACGCGCCCGGGTAGGTTTGGAATGTCTCCGGAGTGGGAGACTCCACGCCCTCCTTGAGCAGCTATTCCAGTGCTCCCAGCTGCCAGCATGAGGGGCAGCTGCCCCAGGCAGTGTCTCTCTGCAGCCCCTGGAAAGGATGAGCTGAGCCCAGCCCCAGACGGGTCTGGAGGGTTTGAGGGTGCGAACAAAGGGATGTTGGTCCTCGACAGAGGACAACCATCCCTGCCTGGTGCCAGCTGTGAGTGGAGCTGTCCCGGGCCTGGCTCTGAGAGGTGCGGGAGGGAGCTTCCTCCTTGTCCCTTGGATGCTCAATCTTTGCAAATGCATTGCTTCAGGCGATTTCCCTGGGAAAAATGTGTGAGAAAAGGGAAAACTGGGAGGTGGGTGAGGGCAGGAAAAGCCTCTGGGCTGGAAAATGAAGGAGGGAGCAGGACCTTGGCTTGGCAGCTGTGCAGGGGGAGTAGGTAGAGAGGTGATGGGGAGAGACAGCACCTGGAGGGAGTGGTGGGGCAGCTGGAGCTATGGCATGGGGCAGACGGTGCCATCCTGAAGAGGAGCTGCTCCAGAATGTGCAGAAAGGGTTTGTGGAGCATGTGAGCAACACACTGATCTCTGGGATGCTGGACAACCTGCTGACCCAAGGGGTTCTGAGACTCGGTGAGGTGGAAGAGGTGCAGGATCAATGCAGGATGCATGTGGATAAGGCTTGGCTCCTCAAACACTGTGCTCCAGAAAGGGCACCAAGAGCAGCCAGATCTTCACTGACAGCCTCAGGATGGTGGAGCAGCTGCGTCTGAGCTGGCTCAGGTGAGAAATGAGGGGCCATGGTATGCTGCTGACCAGAGCCTCCAGTGGGATGCTGGAGCAGGGTCCAGCCCTGGGGCGTGTCCAAGGCTCAAAGGCAAGGGGCACTTGGGTATCACTGCCCTGAGACCTCCCTGCCACCCTATGATGACAGAGTTCTCAGGGGTGGTTGTCCCCCAAGGGACCCTGCCCTGTAGCAGCCCCTCTTGCTGCTTCCCAGTGTAACTGGGGGGTTTCTGCTTGCAGGGCCCTCTGCTGTGCCACTGGCCTTTCCTGACACCGAGGTGCCCCCTTAGCCCCCGCTGGCATCCAGGGCCAGCAGTGGATCCAGCAGTGCTCCCTGATTGAGCACTGTGACATCAGGGACAGAGAAGGAGCCCACCTGCTGTGGGACAGAGTAGATGAGAGGAGGGCTGGAGCAGAGCCCAGCCACCCTGATGGAGCAGGCAGGGGCTGAGGAGAGCCAGGGGCCTGCCGACCAAGGAGCAGGGCAGGAGATCACAGAATGAGTTAGACTGGAAAAGATCTTTGAGGAGATGAGTCCAGCCTTTACAGCAGGGAACCCCATGCCAGGCTACACTGCTGTTCAGGACACCCGCAGGTCCCTCTTACCAGCACCAGAGCTTTGTCCCTGCCTTCCCTGGCACCTCCCTGGAGGCGGGGCTCCCGCCCTCCCCACGGCTCTGCCTGCACTCCTCCTGCCAATCTTACCTCCCTCGCCAACCACCGCGGTGGAAATTGGCTTCTCCTGCTGGATCTCAGATGGCTCCAGGCCATGTCAGCATGGCAGCTGGGAGAACAGAACAGATGCTCAAGGAAAATATTCACACCACTTGTGAATCACACCTTTCCTAGGATGCCCTGCCCCTTTTCCATGCTGTTGGTCAGATGGGCCAAATAGAATCATCTTGGAGAAGATGCCCCAGCCTCCTGGTCTGGCACTCAGCATTAATCACTGTTGCAGTGAGGGACACCAGTGAAGTCACACTTGACATCTTCTGTCACCCCAGATGCCACGTCCTGCAGGTCATCAACAGGCTCTGTTTCTACCCAGTGCCTGATAGAGCAGGTTTGAAACCATGCTTACAACAGCCACATGGAGGTCTTCCTAAAGGTGGGTTTGTGGTTAACTGCACCTGTGCCAAGGACCAGATGTCCTGCTTGGAGCAGAGCTCAGGCCAGGCCAGGTCATTTTTTGGCAGACCCCTTAGGAGCAGGCTGCCAAAAAGGGGTCTGGGTTTGCCTGGGGAGTCAGCCAGCTGGATCTCTGGAGGCATCAGCACCCAGACTCCTGACAGGCATAGAGCCCAGTTAGTTGGTGCAGCCCGTGGCATCCCTTGTGCCACCAGACACGTACCTGGATGTGCCCCTGGGATGTCTCTTGATTCCCTGTACCCTTCCCATGCAGGAAACAGAGCTGCTCTCATTTCTCCCTACTGCCTCTCTCACCCCAGGTCCAACAATGCTTCCCTATACTCCCTCAGCAGATGCCATCACATGAATGCACTACAACGTTCTGGAAGCTCTACCTCTTATCAAGCCACTGATCTCCTGTCACGGCGAGACTCTTCACCTTGCACCTTGAGCTGCCTTTTGTCTGTGCCCCAAACCTGGTACCTGGCCAGCAGGAAGGAGTGGGGAGAAATCCCCCGCCAATCCTGGGCTCCAGAGCTCCTGGCTCGGTTCAAAGGTCTTGTGTGCTGATAGCTGGGGCCAGACCCACCCCCAGCTGGCTGGTGGCACCCAAGGAGCTCCTTTCAGTAGCTTGTGACTTATTGGTCTGATGTTCTTCACAGAAAAAAATAATACACAGAGAGCAACAGTGTTTGAATTTGAGGGTGATACACCAGAAAACTCAAGGCCAATGCAGCCCAGCTCCTGAGAGAAGCTGAGGGAAGGGGAGGGGAAGGGGAAGTGGAAGGGACAAGACCAGCTCTGCAGAAACACAGCAAATCTCCAAAGCAGTCCCTGGTGCCCACTTGCTAGGCAGCTACGGCCAGACCTGGAATAAAACATCCTCAATCTTCTGCCCTCCCTCTCTTTTGGGGTCTCCAAACAACCCCAAACTAAGCAAACTCATCCCAAGGAGCAGCAGACACCTGGCTCTGGAGCAGCAAAAGCAGAGATGGTTAGTGCCTCTCGTCCACACACAGAGTGTGCCCCCAGTTGTGACAGAGATGATCTGTCACCCCAGTAGTCACTTCTGCCCTGTTCCTGGCTTTACCACTTGTCCAATAAAGAGATTTTTGCAGCAGACACCCTGCTCCTCTGCCTCCAGCCCATGGTGGGTGAGCATTATGCTGCCTCATGAGGATGCAGAGCAGATGGGAGAAACTGTCAGGAGCTCAGAGACGAAGCAACACCTGCCTTTGGGACAGCCTGGGCAGACGGGCTCCTTGCTTAGGAGACAGATTCCCCCACTCCCCAATCCTTACACTGCCCCAGGCAGAGAGCAAGGATGCAATTTCCCCAGGGAGCCAAGACAGATCCTAAAACCTGAGTCTCACGTGCACTGCTCCCAGAGATTGTCACATTAGGGCCAGTCCAGCTGTCACCTCCCACCAGCATCCGTATTGCCAACAGAGAACCCCCTCCTATGCCCCCCACACATGCCCTGCTCTCCATGGTCACATCCAACCCCTGTTCTGCCTTGGCATGGATTCAGCTTTATTGCACATTCTGCAAAGTCACAGCCAGATCCTTGGAAGGGTCTGGCAGCAGAAAAACAAGAGGGCTCTCCTGCCCCCTCTGTGTGCCTGACACCCCCATGCAGGCAGGACAGTGTCCTGAGCCAGTGCCACCCGACGTCCCTGCAAGGTGGCAGGAGGTCTCAGCAGGATGCAGGCGCCTCTCTGCTCTGGGTGCAGGAGGACCAGGATGGAAGAAGGTCTTGCAGACTGCAGTGAGGGCAGCCAGGCCCAGCTGAGCCCATCCTCAGAGCCCGAGCCCTGTCGCTGCCCAGACCTCCTCAGGACCCACATGGTCCTTGCAGAAACCCTGGTCCCCAGTGCTACAGCTGTGGCAGGAAATTGAGGACAGCAGTGATGAATTCTTCAAATTTATCCTGATGGACTATGTGGCCTGCACCTTTAATGTACTGGATTTCTGCCTTGGGGAAGAGGCGTTGGATCTCTGGGTAGTCTCTGGAGCTGCAGGACAAGGGAACATGCCATGATCAGAGGTCCCTCCTGGTGTCTTCCCTCACCCTCCCCAAGCAGAGGGTGATCCCAGGTATGACTCTTTCCCTGCTGGGAAAGCCCAGGGGTCCCCCAGGTTGCCCCTCGCTCCAGTGTCTTGGTGTCACTGGCTGCTGGAGGAACAGCCCTTGCTCAGGACCTTCCCCCTCCCAGGGGCTCCTCCCACCTTTGGCAGCTGCAAAGAGCACAAAAGGTCAAACCACAGACCTGGAGCCACTTCTCTCCAGTCTCACCTGATATAGGGCGAGTCGGATCCTCCCAAGAAGAGTGCAGGACCAGGATAAGGCTTGTGGAAGACAGGGAAATTCATGATATCTGCCAGGTGCCGGGAAATAGCCTCCAGGTTCACTCGCCACACGTAGCGGCCCTCCACCTCCACCAGGTTGGTGAGGAGGAACTGTCTCAGCTGTGGGAGCTGCCATGGAAGGGGATCATGAGTTCTTCAGTAAGAGCAACAAAGCAGGTCCTGGCACCCTCCATCCTGCCCCACCTCCCACGGGATTTCCTACCTTGACCACAGGCTGTAGCTGGTCATCTGCCAGCTGCCGTGCTGCTGAGCGGGACAGCCCCGCCGGGACCTTCACCTCCTTCATGGCCGAGATGTAGGCAGA
The DNA here is from genome assembly GCA_017589585.1 of Phylloscopus whistleri. Taxonomy (NCBI): domain Eukaryota; kingdom Metazoa; phylum Chordata; class Aves; order Passeriformes; family Phylloscopidae; genus Phylloscopus; species Phylloscopus whistleri. The sequence goes on from JADMLD010000352.1 coordinate 749,659, forward strand.
GAATTCGGACACGGGGGCAGTTGTGCCAGGACCAATGTCTACAGAGATGAGGCGCTCCACCAGGTCTGGCTGGAGACACAAGCAGGGCAGATCAGACGCCAGGATCTTCCAAGATCTCCCCAGTGGGAGTAGGCACAGGGCTCCACTCCCAGTCAGATTCCCTGGAGGCTCTTAGCTCCCTCCTGTCTCAGCAGAGCCCTCCATGTGCCCTTCCAGAGTCCTTGTGCTCAGCACACATCTCTAAGCTTCCTCAAAATCAGTGCTGGAGGGACAGGGCAGAGCATGTGCTGGAGGACATATATTTTGCTCCTGCTCCCATAGCCTGGCTTACAGCTCTGTGTGGGACAGCACCCACCCTGATACAGACAAGTCCCTGTGGAGCTGGGGGCAAGGCTGACAATGGTGAACAGTCTCAGAAGGTGCCATCCCCTTCCTACAGCCCCCCCTGGAATCTCCTGAGTCTGTGTCCCCACTCCCACCCCGTGCCTGCTGACCCGCTGCAAGGCCAGCGTCATGGCCGTCTTGCCCCCCATGCTGTGTCCCACGAGGATGCACTTGGTGATGCCCAGGCGGCTCAGGAGGTGCTGCACGTCCAGGCTCATCGCTTCATACGTCATCACGGGGCTGTGGGGGCTGCTGCCGTGGTTTCGGGCGTCCACTGTCAGCACCTGCCTGGGCAGGGGCAGCATGTCACCCCAGGCACTGCCCACCACCACCCCAGGCCCCTCCCTGTGTGCTGCGCCTCTCCCCACTCCCTGGGTCTCACCTTGCCACTACCACGGCGCACCAGTGTCTTGGCCACTGTCTGGAAGTTGCCATGGCTGCCAAAGAGCCCATGGAGCAGGATGAGGGGTGGCCGATCCCTGTGACCTTCCACCTCCACGTGGGCCAGGGGCACTGCGCTGTAGGGAGACGGGCATGGGGCATGGCCAGAGGTGCAGGCAGGAAGTGAGCCCTGCCCCTCTGCCCAGCCCTGGAGAGGCACATTTGGAGTGTTGTGTCCAGTCCTGGGCTCCTCGGGAAAAGGGAGACACAAAGCTCCTGGAGCGGGGCCAGCGCAGGCTGTGAGGATGAGGAGGGACTGGAGCATCTCCATGCCCAGGAAAGGCTGAGGGAGCTGGGGCTGTTCAGGCTGGAGAGGAGCCCCAGCTGAGAGGGGCCCTCAGCCCTGGGTGTCCCTGTGTGCAGGGAGGGGCAGAGCAGGGCCCAGGCTCTGCTCCGGGGGCCCAGCAGTGGCACCAGAGCCACGGGCAGGGACTGAGCCCAGCAATTCCCCTGCACAGGAGGCACAACTTCTGCCCTGGGCAGTGCCCAGCCCTCAACAGGCTGCCCAGGGAGGGGCTGGAGTCTCCTCAGCGGGGATATTCCAGAGCCCTCTGGACACAATCCTGGGCCCTGTGCTCTGGGATGGCCCTGCCTGAGCAGGGAGGTGGCCCCAGTGACCCTCTGTGCTCCCTTCAGGCCTGGCCCAGCCTGGGATCCCGTGAGAGCGTGGCCAGGGCTCGGCCCAGGGCAGGCGGGGGAAGGGGGCGTGGCTACAGGGGGCGTGGTCACACGCGCCCACCGCCCGTGTGGGCACCACGGTGCGGGAGGCGTGGCCAGCCCCCGGGTGATGGCTGCGCCCCTGCTCGCGGGATTCCCCCCGCGACCCTTCCCGGCATCGCTCCCGCCGCTCACGCCCCGCCCGCCCCGGCCCTTACGTGGCCACGGAGCGGGCGGCGGCGGCGGCGGCGGGCTGCGGGAGGGAGCGCAGGAGGGGCGGCGGGGCGGGGGCGCGGGGCAGCCGGCGGAGCATCATGGCGGCGGCGGCGGCGGCGGCGGCGGCGCGCGGGCCGTGACGTGACGTGCGCGGGCGGCCCCGCCCCTGCCCCGCCCCGTTGGCGGCGGGCGCCCCCCCGCGGCAGGCCGGCGGCAGCGCGCGCAGGGGCCGGGTCGCGGCGGGGCCGGTTTGGCTGCCGCCCCCGCGGGCAGGGGGGCTGGGGTCCGGGAGAAGTGAGCCGGGCGGGGCGGCTCGCTGCAGGCGGCGGCGGTTCCGCAGCGCCCTTCTGCCCACTGCCGCCCGCAGGCACAGCGGGACCGGCCGGCTCACTCGCCGCCGCTTCCCCCAGGACCGGCCCCGCGCTCCTGCGGCGGCTCTTGCCCCTTTGTCCCTGGCCGCTGGAGCGTGGCGGCGGGCGGGAGGGAGCGGCCGAGCAGGGCGGCCTCGCCCCAGCGCGGCTCCCGGGCGGGGGAAGCGCCTCGCGGCCCCCCCCGGCGGCCTCAGACTTTGGACTGCAGGCAGGGAGTGTCCCTGCGGCATCCAGCGGCTCCTCCGCTGCTTCCCGCCCCGACCGTTCGCGGAGAGCTGCCCCTGGAATGCAGGGGAACAACGGGTCCCCACCCCGAGCAGGGACGCCCGGCGCGGGAGGGAGAGGGGCTGCGGCTGAGCCCTCCTCTGTCCCCAGCCCGGTACCACCGGGGTGCCGCCGTAGTAGGGTGTGCCTTGGGGGGCTGGGCTGCAGTGTTCCCCCTCCCTGTGCCCACCTTGATTGTGCCGCACATCCCAAGGACACTCGGGTACCAAAACAGGACACGTTTATTGACAAATGTAACCGATACAGACCACGCGTAACAGGGACAGACGGTGCCGGGCCAGCAGCGATGGGGGAACACAGCAGGGGGGCACCGTCCCCATCCCGTCCTCATCCTGCCCCATCGGCGTGGCAGGACCCCTCGCCGGGCGCCGTTTCTCCCGCCGACCCGAAACTGCCTCGTGTTTAACCGAAACTGTCTCTATTTACACAGCCCGGCCCTGACCCCGCGGCCGCCCCCGTCCCCTCCTTCGCGCCCCCCCCCGCCCCGGCGCTGCCGCCCCCGGGCCCCACGGAGGGCAGTGAGGGTCCCAGGGTGGGTGGGGGGGGATATCGAGGGGTGCCGGGGGACCCTGGGGGGGCTCAGACATAGTTCCTCTTGTCGTAGCTGGTGACGGCAGAGCGTGGGGCGGAGTAGGCCACCTTGCCTGTGGGGTACCTGTCGTCTTTGGGGGGGCAGGAGCAGCAGAGCAGGCCCCCCCCCAGCAGCAGGAGTGCGGAGGCTGCCCAGCCCACGTAGAGTGAGGTGCCCAGCTCCCGCTTCTGTGCTTCGATCACCAGCGGGTTGTAGAAATCCCGGATGATGGTGTTGGCCGACCAGCAGACAGGTATGAGAGTCATGATACCAGAGAGGAGGAAGATGACGCCGGAGACAATGGTGATCTTGGCTTTGGTGCTCTCGTCCTCCACGCAGCGAGTGCACTGGGCGCCCACGATGGCCACCATTAAGCCCAGGACGGCCAAGATGATGGCCACCACCAGCAGGGCGCGGGCAGCTTGCAGGTCCTGCGGCAGCGCCAGCATGGAGTCGTAGACCTTGCACTGCATCTGGCCCGTGCTCTGCACCACGCAGCTCATCCACAGCCCTTCCCAGAGGATCTGGGCCGTCACGATGTTGTTGCCGATGAAGGCCGACACCTTCCACATGGGCAGCGCGCAGCAGATGATGCTGCACAACCAACCCAGCACGGACAAGGCCACGCCGCCGATCTCCAGCCCCATCGACATGGTGGATGGTTCAGTGACGTGCTCCAGGTGATGGCGGAGAAGAACCCACGGACCAAGACCGTCGTCGCCACGCGCCGCTCGCAGCCGGGGAATCGGCTTACACCTGTGCGCAGTGCTATTTATATGGGCTGGCCCCGGGGTGGGGTTTCAGTGCTGGCTGCTGCCTGCTGGACGTTCCTCTCTGCTCCTCCGTCACCGTCACCTGCGTCCCACACCCTCCCCTTTGTTTGCAGAGATGGCGCCGGGTAACCAGAGAAGGGCGGGAGGAGGAGAAATGCCACCTGCCACAGCCATCCCCTGGTTTCGGCCGATGGGTATTGGGAAGCACTGCTACCATGCTCATTCCCACCAAACCCCTTCTGTGGACCTGGAAATCCCAAGGGTTCACCTTTTCCCCATGGAGGTGCTGGCAGATCAGGGTTTGTTGATTTCTGTAGTGTTGTTGGTGCTCACGTTTAACTGGGGTTCAGCGAGCGTTGGGCACCTTTGCATCACCGTGCAAAGTGCAACCCCTGCACCATGCTGTGAGGTTTCTGTCACCATTCCAGGGGAGCTGCGGGTGCTCCCGGCCCAGCAGGAATCCCTCCAGCCTGGCCCCTCCTGTTCCCACCCTGCTGGGCCGGGAGCACTGTCAGAGATCCTCTGACTGACTGATAAATATCTTTACTCATCCTGCACAAGTCTTGTGACCTTGAAGGAAGCAGATAATGCACGTAACCACCCGGGCGACATCACCCTGACAACCTGAGCTGGCACTCGGCAAAGGGAAAAATATCCCAAGGCATGAGCAATCCCTTCAGACCTGGCAGGAACAGCCCCATGGCTGTGGGGTGCATGTTTTCCCCCCCAGCCTTGCATGCTGGGGGTAGTGCCAGTGCTTCCAGTCCCCCTCCCCCAGGAATGTGGTTGCTGGACACAGACTTGCTCGTACCTGTTCCCTGCCTGCTCCAAAAATCTCCTCTACAACTTATTAACTACTCAAGAGCGCGGTGGGATGCTGGCAGCTGGTGCTGTGCAGCTAGCATGGGGGGGGAGCCCTGCAACTGCCTGGCTGTACCCCGCAGTACCCTGACACCCCACAGCTAGAGGGGTCAGAGTTGGGTGCCCCCACAGTATCCCGACAGCCAACGGCCAGGGAGGTTGTATTTGGGTGCCCCACAGTGCCCTGATACCCGATATCTGGTGGGTCACCTTCGATTGCCCTGCAGCACTCTGAACCCCCATAGCCAGTGGGGTCACCCCATAACACCCTGATACCCCATACATGGCTGGGTCAGTTCCACCCCATGTCACCCCAGCACCCTGTATCCACCCAGCCTTACCTCAGGCCCCCTGCAGCACCCTATGTCTGACCTCCACCACACTGTGACACCCTGATGCCCCCATATCCAGCCTCTGCCAACCCACGGCATCCTCAAGATACCCTGTACTTGTCTGGGTGAACTTCTGCCATGCCACTATACCGCCACCACCTCCCCGAGGGCACCCCAAATCCCCACGGTACCCAGGGGTGACCGTGTCTGTGCTGCTGGGGGAGCCTGTGCAAGCAGCCCCCAGGGTTCTGTGCCCTTGTTGCTGGGGTGCACCTCGGGGTGGGTGTCCACAATCCGGTGCTGTCACAGTGACCGTGGGCACAGGGCCAGCCCCGCCGGGCTGCCAGCAGTGACCAGGGGTGGAGCTGGGCTGCCCAGGTGAGCAGCCTCCTCCTGTGCAGGCAGGGGAGGGCCCACGGCCCCGGGGTGCGGGAGAGCACAGGTGCACAGGTGAACACACACACACAGGTACACACACACACACAAACCACACGCACACGGGTACACACACACACACAAACCACACACACACAGGTACACACACACAAACACACACAAACACACACAAACACACACAAACACACACAAACACACACAAACACACAAACCACACACACACACAGGTACACACACACACACAAACCACACACACACAGGTACACACACACACACAAACCACACACACACGGGTACACACACACACAAACACACACAAACCATGCACACACACAGGTACACACACAAACCACACACACACAGGTACACACACACACACAAACACACACACAGGTACACACACAGAAACACACACAAACACACAAACACACACAAACACACACAAACCACGCACACACACAGGTACACACACACACACAAACCACACACACACAGGTACACATGCACACAAACACACACAAACCGTGCACACACACGGGTACACACACACACACACAAACCACACACACACAGAGGTACACACACACACATGGGTACACATACACAAACCACACACACACAGAGGTACACACACAAACACACACAAACATACGCAAACCACGCACACACACAGGTACACAAACACACACAAACCACACACACAGAGGTACACACACACACATGGGTACACATACACAAAGCATACATACACACAGGTATGCACACACAGGCACACACACAGGTTCGCACACACACAGGTGCACACACACACAGGCACACACACAGGTACACACACACACAGGTACACACACACTCACCCCCTCTGCCGGCAGCAATGACCCAGCATGCAGCCGCACACATAAATAAACACATGGACACGTGGACAGACACACGGACACACAGCGACAGACTCGGACACACAGACACACAGAGCCAGACAGACATGCAGCCAGACACACACACGGACAGATAGACTGACAGAGGCACACATAGACTCAGACAGACTCACAGATATGCACAGGGGTGCAGACTCACACAGAGAGTGACAGAGGCAGAGGTGAACAGGCACATTCTGGTGGTACAGGTGCACACGTGCACACCCTCCCCCAGTGCACACACGGCTGCGGGGCTGTGGGCAGGGGTTCCCCTGGCAGGGCTCTGGGGCAGGAGGGGACCCTAGGCAGGGCTTTAGGGTGTGGGGATACTCCAAGCAGGGTTTTGGAGCAGGGTTATACCCCAGACAGGGCTTTGGGGAAGGGGGGGTGGCACCCCAGACAGGGCTGTGGGGCACAAGGAGTAGGGGCAGGGTTATACCCCCAGGTCTGTGGAACAATGGGAATACTCAATACCAAGGCATGGTGCAGGAGAGATAACCCACACAGGAGAGGGAGGTAGGAAGGAGGGGTACCTCTCGATGGGGATATGGGACAGGGAGGATACTCCAGGCAGGGCTGTGGGGCAGGGGAAGAGTGGGATACTCGAGGCAGGTGTATGGGGTAGGAGCTACTGGGGCAGAGCTGGGGTGGGACGGGGCAGTGAAACACCGCAGCCCCCAACCCTGCAATCAGAGCCCCACGCGCGGCGTCCCCACTTTGTCATCCCAAATTGCCCAAAGTACAGGCTGTGTCCAGTGTCGTGCCGGCCTGGGGCAGCTGCCACCATCTGACTCACGACGGACAAAGGGGCAAATCACCGGGGTTTCGGGGTGCCGGCCACCCCCAGCAGGACGCATTCTTGTGGTGAGCAAACCAGCTCACTGGTGTTTACTGAGGAGCTGAACAGGGCCAGCGTCCCTGGGGGATTCCTGGGAGCACCCCCATCCCAGCTGCTGCATCTCCCTTCCCGGTGCAGTCCCTCTGCACTCCCGCGCAGCTGGGGAGGGGTGAGGAGTATCCAAATCCCTCGAGATGGGGACAAAGTGTGGTGGCTGCAAGAACACAGCGGTGACACGGTGACAGATTTGCTCCACTGTGATGCAGAGACCCCAAACAAATGTCAGACCCAAAGGTCACGGGAGCATCACCGGTTCGGTGGCCCCAAATGAGGGACACCTGCACTGACAGGGGGGACACCCACTGCAGCATCCCCCGTCCATGCACTCGGCACCCGGCAGCACCCCGGGGGTGCGCAGGGGATGACGGCAGAAACCACCCCGGGCGCCGCGGGGCCGCGTCCCGCTCACGTGTGCGCCGGGTTTGGGGTGTTCCCCGCCGCTGCGGTCGGGAGTGCCGGCGCGTTCCCCCCCCGGGGGAGCGGGGCTGGGGCGGTAAATGCCGCCTCGGCTGCTTATATTTCAGGCGCGGGGCTGCTGGCTCTGCCCCGGCCAGGGCACACAGGCAGCCCATTGTTGGAGCCCCTTCGGCGCGGCGGGAGCAGGTGAGGCGGCTCCGAGCATCAATGGCAGCTCTGTCTGCCGGCGGGGCGGGGAGGGGGCTGCGGCACACGGGGGCTGGGGACAGCGTGGGACATGGACCGGCGGGATGTGGCAGGGGGCTGGTGGTTCGCTGGGGAATGCTGGGCCATGACTGGGGCATCCCCACCCCGACAGCTCCGATCGGCTTCCCCAGGGCTTCGCCGTGGCATCCCGCTTCCTCCGAGCATCGCCGGTGGGGACACCCCCATTGCACCGCCCGTGACCCCCTTCCTGATTCATCATCGCCCCATCCCTTCGCCAACTACCTTGGCAGCGCTTAGGGGTGTTTTCCCTGTTGGGAGCCACTTGTTGCTCAGAAACTGGACAGAATTTTGACTTTCAGAGCGGCTTCAGGCCGAAGGTCCCTTCTCTCCCCGCAGGGATTCTGCAGGTCCCGGCGCGCGGCTCCCCTCCCGATAAGACTTTGCTTTCCCGTAGCGAGAAACAACCTGACTGTGCATATTTGAGTCGGTCGGAGGGGTTTATGTTGGGCAAGGATGTTTTTTGGGAACATTCAGTCTCTGGGCTGTCGGTAACTAATCCTCGGCCGCCGGCGGGGAGAGGCTGCCCCACTCCTCACAGGCTGAGCAGGAGGGTTGTTGGCCGTGCCTCGCTTGGCAGATGTGAAGCCAGAGATCCCGGTGCATCACCACTTGCTGGCAAGTCTCACCTGCGGTTTTGGGACCTTGAGGTAGCCGGGTTGGTGGGTCCATGTGTGGGTCCTGGGGGATGAGGAGCACTCAGCTCAGTGGTGTGGGGTATGTGAGGCAGGACTGTCACCTGTGTCCTGGGTGGGGATGTCCCCAAGCCGTTTTTGGCAGGAGATTCTTGTCCCGAGCCCTCTCTCTGTGGGGTGTCCTCTGCCCTGAGCAAGGTCAGGGTGACACAGCCTCTGCTGTGCACCCAGCAGTTCCTGGCATTGTGGTGACACTGTGTTTAATGTCACCTTCCTGCCTGGGAATGGCCTTGCTGCCCAGCCAAAGGGCTGCAGTGCGTCCCCATGCTGGTGAACCCAGGACAAGTGTCAGAAGGTGTTTCCTGATGGATGTGCCAGGAGGAGCTCTGCCCTCACCAACCCTCTTAGTGCAGTGTAACAGGGATGGGAACCCAGGCTCCTGCATGTCCTTCAAATCCCACTGGATTTGGGGCAGGGCATCCACACCTGTCTGGGTGCTGGGACAGGTGCTGGCTGGTGAAGGCTCGGGATGAGTTGAGTGTGTTGAGCAGCCTGTTTTGGGCTGGAGGAGTTTCCTGCTGAGCAAGTGGGCTTTGGTCCCACTAGGACATGTGCCTGTGCCATGGCTCCTTGCAGGTGACACCGGGGAAAATCTGGGACTGGAGTCCTGCAGGATGCACTGGGAATGAGCACTGGGACAGGGCTATGGGGCTGGTGTCCATGGCATGTCCTGAGGTGCTGCACCACCATCCTCAGGCTCCAAGGGCTCTGGGGTTGGCTGTGGCTCCTCCGCACCAAGCCAGTGTCTGTCGGTCCTGCTGTCCGGCAGCGCTGGGGACACGGGGCTGGCAGGGGTGTCCAGGTGGGTGTGCTTCACTGGGGAATGTGGGGAGGGGCACAGGGGGTGTCCAGGTGGGTGTGTTTCACTGGGGAATGTGGGGAGGGGCACGGGGGCTGCCCCTGCATGGCAGCTGCCAGGTGGAATATATGTCACGTTCCAGCATTAATTACAGTAATTGGCTGTGGGAGGCTGTGCTGGCGCCTGCTCTGCCTCTGAGGGGGAGTATGAGCAGCTCAAGCTTTGATGCTCTGCGCGCGGGGGAGTCCCTATCCCCACCTTGTCATTTGTCCCCAGCCCAGAGACATGTCACCACGTGCCCGCGGGGACACGGCCCCTGCGAGCCGCCCGCACACGTGGGCATGTGCCTCTCTCCGACCCCAAATAATGTGGTGGTTACAGCAGCCAGCTGGGACCTGAAAGCCTCAGGCAGAGTCTGGCCCCTGCGGGGATGCTCTGGAGCCTTGTAGATTAAAGGGAGCCCTTGACCACAAGGCTCTGGCCGCAGGGTGGACACGCTGGTATGTGAGCAATGCAGGTGTTCCAGCAGGACAGAGGGACAGAGCCTGGGCAGCTCCTCTGGCACGAGTCAGGCAGGCAGGACCCTGACCACCCCCTTAGGCTGGGGTCTGCTGTGAGACATGGGTGACCCCAGGCATCCTCCTGGCACCACAGTGCACGGGCCACCAGGCTTGTCCCACTGCACTTGGACATGATGCCCAGGGACATCTTGGCACGAGCAGTAGCAGCTCCGGAGTCCATCACACCAAGCAATAAGCACAAATGGTTGGATTGTGATGGTAACCCCAGTGCTGGGGAAAAGGAAGATTATCTCAGTGCCTCTTATCTTTTCCAGAGGCCCAGGATTAAGCTGGGGTGATGAAACAGTGCAATGTCCTTCTGTCTGTGCCGTCTGTCTGGTGTCACGCTGCGCCTGTGCGGGGGCTTGGAGGGGGCAGGGAGGGGGCCTGAGTGGAAGTCATGGATTAAAGGAGGACAGGTGAGCATCAGTATGGCATCAGTGTTGGCATTGATGTTGGCATCAGCACTAGGATCAGTATGGGTATGGCTTGGGGACAGCTTGAGGTCACATCTGCCCCTCACAGCCCCAACCCAGCCAACCCCACCACGCAGGCAGTGGGACACGGGCAGAGCTGGGGCTGAGGGTGGCTGTGTGAACCCTGGCTTGGTGCTGGAGCACAGGTGAGCTGGGTTTGGGGTCTGGCCCCCTGTTGCCTCAGGCAGTCTCCGTGGGGAACTGGCAGCTGCTCCAACCGGTTTGTGGGTCTGGGCAGTGACACCTCCTGCCTGAGGCCTAACAGAGGGCTGGGAAGTTCTGGTACGGACGCCAAGGAGCAAACAAGAGCCGCTTGTGTCCTGCTGGGCATGGAGCCCAGCAGCCAGAGGGGACAATGTGCTCCTCCCCTGGCATGGGGCCATGGGGGGCCCCATGTTGGAGCAGTCACTATGAGTTGGAGGGAAACTGAGGCACGAAGGCGTGAAGGGACTTCATCCAAGTGATGGAGCAGAGGGTTCTGGCAGTGATGGCAGAGATATCCCGGCTTTTCCCCTTTAGCATCCCGGGCTGAGTCCCAGTGCCGCCATGGGCATGTCCTGCCTGCCCGCAGCAATGGGATGCACTCCTGCACCTGGGTGGCCTGATCCCCGTCCCCTGCATCCTCCTCTGTGGGAGCAACCGGGATATTAAGTGTCATCACTGCAGGAAGAAACACAAGTGGAAGAATCCCGGGAAACTGGTTCTACCCCTCCGCCTGGTGCCGGCGGCAGGCCGGCGGCGGCGGCGGCGCTCCTCCCTCGGCAAAGGCATATAACGCCTGCCATGGGCCCGGCAGCCCGCACTGCGCAGCGGGAGCAGGCAGGGCAGCAGGCAGCCGGCGATGGCCTCCATGGGGATGCAGGTGCTGGGCATCGCCCTTTCCGTCATCGGCTGGTTGGCCTCCATCCTCTGCTGCGCGCTGCCCATGTGGCGGGAGACGGCCTTCGTCGGGAACAACATCGTGGTGGCGCAGATCGTCTGGGAAGGGCTGTGGATGAGCTGCGTGGTGCAGAGCACGGGCCAGATGCAGTGCAAGGTCTACGACTCCATGCTGGCGCTGCCGCAGGACCTGCAAGCCGCCCGCGCCATGGTGGTGGTGGCCATCGTCCTGGCCATCCTGGGCACCCTGCTGGCCGTCACCGGCGGCAAGTGCACCAACTGTGTGGAGGACGACGCCGCCAAAGCCAAGGTCATGATCCTCTCCGGCATCATCTTCATCGTCGCCAGCATCCTCATCCTCATCCCCATCTGTTGGTCAGCCAACAGCATCATCCAGGATTTCTACAACCCGCTGGTCTCTGACTCACAGAAACGGGACCTGGGCTCGTCCCTCTACGTGGGCTGGGCGGCCTCGGCGCTCCTGCTGCTGGGGGGGGCGATCCTGTGCTGCACCTGCCCCCCCCGCGGAGAGAAGCCCTACTCCGCCAAGTTCACGGCCGCTCGCTCGCTGCCAGCCAGCAACTACGTGTAGGAGCCACCGCGCCTGCCTGGACCCCCCGGCCGCTCCAGGGAGGGGGGAACCTCTCGGGACACGCAACCTCCCCGAGTGGGCTGGGACTGGCCGGGCGCGGGGGCGGTGTGAGGGAGGGCAGACAGAGCCGCCTTTGTTCCACCGGGATTGAAGCCGGTTCTTTAATCTCGGTTGAAACAGGGGACAAGGAGATGCTGTCCTGGCTGCCCGCGGTGGGGGTCCTGCTCCCCCCGGAGCATCCAGCTGAGGCATCTTCTCCGAGGCATCACCTAATCTCCTCCTGGGGCATTCTCTGGCTCCCGGTATCGGGGTGTGCCATGTGGTGACACAGCTCCCAAGAGCCCGTCCCACGGGTGGCACAGGGCTCTCCTTCCGCGCGTGAAGCTCCCCGGGACCTGTGTGTCCCTCGGGGTGGGTGGCGGTGTCGGTGCTGGTAGGGACAGCGAACCCGTCCCACGTGGTCACAGGGACGTGGTGGCTCTGCGAACCCCGGCAGGGTCTTGAGGGATGGCAGGGGCTCTCACCTGCCTGTTCCCTAAATTTTGACTTTGACCTACTTTAAGGGCTCGGAGCGACCGTGCAGAGTGTGATTTCTCGCGGCAGCTCCCCAGGGCGGGGGCATCATTATCCTGGGAGTGGGAAGGCAGCGGCCGGGCTGGGAAAACCGGTCGGGGAGGCGGGACCGGAGCGGGGCTGTGCCCCCGCATGGTGGGGGGCGACTCCCGGACCTGATCCCATCCATCGCCCCGGAGTGGGGTGCCCGGGGGCCGGGAGTGGGTTCTCACAGTACCCCTGGCTGTGCTGCCGTCCCTCCCCGTGTCCAGCCTTCCTGCATTAAACGGCAGCTGCTCAGACCCCGCTGTGCCTGGTGTTCTTTACCCTCTCCGACACCCGCCTCGGTGGTGGGACAGCCCGGTGCTCCTGTGCCCTGGGCTCCCGTCCCCCTGAGAGATCACCCAAATCTGTTCTTCGGAGCCTCTTGAGGTCCCCGCAGCCTGTCCCAGCCCTGGCATCATCACCCGCCGCTCCCTTCCCGGGCAGCCCCGGAGGTGACAGCGGCTGCTTCCACGGAAAAAGCCTTGGCGGCGCCGGACGCGGCATCGGGACCGTCCCACGCCTGACCCGCCGTGACCTTCCCACTCGAGCAGGAAGAAAGCGGCGGGCGCCGGCCGGGGCGGGTCGGGGCGCGCTGGCCCCGGGGCCACCCCGCAGGCCCGGCTGGGAGCGCCCCGGGGCCGGCGTGGGCAGCGCCGCTGTTTTGCCTATCTCGCTTCCGGCACGGCAAGTGCTCCTCTGGCTTGGGAACATCCTTCCTTCCCACCTCGGGGTTTGTGGGGATGAGGGGTGACTCTGCCTGGCTCTGGGTGTCCCTTCACTGGGCACGGTAATGGTGGAAAATATGCCTGTAACCCTGTGATGTCGGTGGCCATGTGGGAATGTGAACACAATGCTCTGTCAAGCATCCCTGGGGATCCATGGAACCACCACTCGTCCCCCTGCAGGCGGTCATACACCCTGTTCTGTGTGTCTCGTGTGGTCCTGCTGGCTGGGGAAGGGTGCCTGGGATGGCTCCCACCATCCCAGCCCCTGCCTGCCTGAAGCACGGGGAGAAGGGGTTGGGATTTTGGCCCAAAGGGTCTTTCACGGCCCAGGGGATGCAAAGTCTCAGTGCTGGGTGTCCGTCAGGCTCCTGAGGGATAAAAAGTGTTGGTTAAGGAGTGGAGATACAACGGGAGAGGAGAGACTGGAGAAACTGAAACTGGGACAGGGGAAATGATGGTGAAACCTCTGGCAAGAGCCGCAGGGTGTGCCAGGCGCAATCGATACCCGCTGAGCTCGGGGCCATAAAACCCTGCTGGTCCCAGCTGCCACGCGTGGCACAGACACCCAGGGGTGAACTCTGCTCCGTGGCGGGCTGAGCTGGATTTGGGCTGAGCCAGGGCCACAGCAGTCACACGTGACCATGGAGGAGCTGCCAGGGTGCCCAGCATGTGTCCCTGTGTCAACCACCCCTCTCGCAGGGGCGTCACCTGTGGTGACCCTGTAGCCCCTCACCAGGGTTTGCCCTCTTGGGGCTGCTCCCAGGGCTGCTCCAGGATGGTATCGCAGAAGGTCCTGAGCCCCAGACCTGGGATCGCGGCAGAGCTGAGCTCTGACCCATTTCCATTTTCTCCTGGAGAGGAGATCCCAGGTCCAAAGGGCACTGTAGCATGGCTGTGAGGGCAAAGCCAAACCAGGAGCAGGAAGTGCTGAGTGGTGTGGGGGGCTGCCCTCCCTGCCTGTGCCCCTGGCACAAGGCTCGTGCCCGGGGAGGCTGAGCGCTCATGGTGGAGTGGGACGTGGGTCGGGCACTGGGGGATGGCCACCAGGGCAGGACACGAGGTGAGTGTAGTGTGAGGGGTTTGCACTCTGGAGCACTGGGGGATGGGCACAGCGAGCCCCCCATCCTGCCCTCCAGAAGCCATCCCTTCCCTGACACTTGCCATGCCCTGGGAAGGGGTGATAGCCAAGTCCGAGCTGTGCTCTGGGACCAGTGTAGGGGTGAGTGTGGCACATGAGGGCTCCTGAACTTTGGCCTGCTCGGGGCCTGGGTCCTCAGTGCCACAAGTGTCCCCATCCTGTCCTACAGCACCGCCCCGTGCCACTCACGTAGCCATGTCCTTCAAGTCCCCATGCCACTCATGTCCCCATGATGTCCTGCAGCCATTCCCACCCTGGTGGGGAGCAGGACATAGTGGATGAAGCCCATGCTGTCCCTGGCTGAGGGCTGTGCCTGTGACACCCGTGCCTGTCCCCACAGGAGCTGTCGATGGCGATGATGACAATGCAGATGGGAGGACTGATGATGGCCGCACTGGGCTGGCTGGGCTCCATCCTCACCTGTGCCCTGCCCATGTGGAAGGTGACGGCCTTCATTGGCTCCAACATCGTGGTGGCCCAGGTCTTCTGGGAAGGGCTGTGGATGAACTGCGTCTATGAGAGCACGGGGCAGATGCAGTGCAAGGCCTACGACTCCCTGCTGGAGCTCACCTCCGACCTGCAGGCTGCCCGTGCCCTGGTGGTCACCTCCATCTTTGTGGCCTTCCTTGCCTTCTTCATCGCCCTCTCGGGAGCTGACTGCACCCGCTGCGTGGATGACAACGGTACCAAGACCAGGATCTCTGCGGTGGCAGGTGTCATCTTCATCATGTCCAGCATCATGCTGCTCATCCCTGTCTCCTGGTCTGCCAACAGCATTGTCAGCAACTTCTACAACCCTATGGTGCCTGAGGCCCTCAAGAGAGAGCTGGGGGCTGCCCTCTACATCGGCTGGGCCTCCAGTGCCCTGCAGCTCTTCGGTGGGGGCGTCCTGTGCTGCTCAGGATCCCAGTCCCAGCAGGACCCCTACCCCAAGAAGTACAGGGCAGTGAAAACCTGTGGCCCAATGGGCTATGCCATGAAGGACTACGTGTGAGCCACTGTACCCAGGTGCCGGCCCAAGGCAGAGCACCACTGTCCCTGTCCTGCACCCCTGTGCCACCCCCTGCCCCTGCACTGCCTCCTCCTGCCCATCCCCACGCTGGCTGACCCTCAGCACGGTTCCCCAGGGCAGGGACTATAAACATCCTGGTGCCACCAAGGCTGCCTGGGCTCCTTTTGAACAGCGCGGTGCGGGGAGGATGGTGGCGCGTCCTGGGGGTGCTGTGCCCTGCCCGTGGCTGTGTTCCAGCACCTGGAACATTCCCACCTTCCCATGGGGAGCAGCAGTAGCCAGCCAGGGTGCTCCTGGCAGCTCCCTGCAGCAGGGAACTGAGGCAGGGAGAGGATTTGGAGAGCTAAGGGAGGCACGGGGGGGTCACCATGTGCTCTGAGCCCCCACGGACTGGGAGGGGACCCCAGAGAAAGGCTGAATCCCACCCCCTCCCAGGCTCCTGGCCACCACCCTGGAGGGTGCACATTCCCATTGCTCTGGGAAAAACACACAATAGACAGACAGCAGGGACAGGGGTTTATTGAACAGGCAAGTGCAGGGCTGGGGACAGCCACAACCCCCAGCTGCCCAGGGGACAGTGTTGGAGACAAATGGGGGCTGAGCAGTAGGACAGCTACTGATGGGCACAGGGACCCCAAAACATGGGGGACAAAGCAGAAGGGTGACCAGAGCCATGGGGAGGGCAAGTGTGGAGGATGTGGGATGCCCTGGGTGAGGGACAGGGATAGACACAGCCAGTGCCTCACACGGAGGAACAGCTCCTGAGGGGAAGGATGCAACCTGTTCTCCAGGAACATGGGAACAGGATGAGCAGGAACAGGTCTGAGGGAAAGGAAAAATGAATAAAAAAAAGCCAACAACAAACAAATATTCCAGCAAGAGATTTGGGTAAAAAGCTTCCCAAGGGATCAGTGGAGGAGGAATTGTGGAGGCAGCCCAGCAAGGGGCTGGGGGAACAGGCTGGGCAGGCAGTGCTGGGTGCCTCCTGGGTGGGGAGCATCCACCAGCTCCCCAAATCCTTTCCAAACTCATTTCCCCACCCAGACCATTAACTAGAAAGCTGTGGGAAAATGAGAGACTCAAGCAGCTGTTGTGGGATGAAAGGCGGATGTGGCACTTGGAAAGCCTCTCCAGCTGGGAGCCACTTTGACATTGCTGCCTTGACTCTGGATGTGGAGGCTCCTGCACCTCAGGGCTGGGTCAGTCCATAGGGAGTCTGAGGACAGGAGGTCACAGGACACAGCGATGGGGACCCACCTCCAACAGTCTCCAGGTAAAGGCTCTGGGGGTGGGAGATGAAGAAGGATCCAGATATTGACCAAGAGTGCTGAGGTGGGGAGAAGACATCCCAGACTGGGCACACCTTGGAACAGCCATGTGGGTCTGTGAGACGTCATGATGAGCACTGAGGTGTTGGGGTCAATACCTGAATGTCAGAGCTAGAGGTGGTGCCCAGGAGACCCTGGTGAATCCAGGAGACCCTTCCCACGCTGAGGAGCAGACAAGGGCACCACACCCAGACCTCAGTGAGATGGAACCAAGGAAGGGAATGGGGAAATTCCCCCAAAATATTATCACCCTCAGTAGCTGCCCTGCTGCAGAAGGAGGTCACTGGGCTCAGTTTTATAAGCAGTCAAATATCTCACCCCCCTCCCCTGCCCCCGGAGCCACGCTAGCTCTCAGCCCTCCTCGAGGTGGGGGACAGGGCACTTCTGGTAGATGTAGACCACCCCGGAGATGTAGCCGGTGCCCTGGGCGCTCTCCTCCTCGCTGGTGGCTCTCTCCCAGTACTCCACCTCCTGGGCCAGCAGCTTCTGCCAGGCTCCGCTCCGCTCCAGCTGCCCCAGCGCCGCCTCCAGTTCCGCCTTGTACCGCAGGTTCGAGGGGTTGCTCCTCGTCGTCAGGCACAGGAAGCCGCCTGCGGGACAGGAGACAGGTAACACCGACACAGGGTGTCCCTCTCCGGGGACGGCATCCCCCGGACAGGGTGGGGACACGGGGAGGCACTGAGAGCCCGGCAGGAGTCAGCGGGCAGGGGACGGGCACACACAGGGCACGGACAGGGCAGTGGGCAGGGGACGGACAGGACAGCAGGCAGAGATGGGCAGGACAAGGGGCCAGCGGGCAGCGGATGGGAGGGAATGGGCGGGATGTCGCGTCTGAGCACAAGCTGTCACACACCAGCACTGCTGCTGCCACCTCCCACCTTGTCCCGCTGCCCAGACCTGGCAGTGGGCAGGGTCAGGGACCCCGTGCCATCATCACCCGTCCCTGGCAGCAGGGACAAGGCCAGGTCCCAGCGGTGCCAGGGGCCCAGCGCTCATCGGGGGATGCACATCCACCGGGGCTCGGCGTCCCTTCCCACCACCCCGGGGGTCCCGGCGGGGAGAGGAAACGACCCCCCCGCCCCTTACCCGGCTTGGTGACCCGCAGCAGCTCCGGCAGCACCGTGCTCGGCACCTGCCCCTCGCCCAGGGCCCCCACCACCGTCACGGCGTCGTAGTGCTCTGCGAGGGCACGGGCGGTCACCGGGGGCACCCTCCGGGGCTGCCCCGGCCCCGGGCCGGCCCGTCACCTGCGGGACCCGTGGGTGTCCCCGCGGGGTGCCCGGGGCTCCGGCCCCTCCCGTTACCTGCGGGCGCGGGCAGCGGCTCCCTGCCCAGGACGCAGAGCCGCAGCTGCTGGTAGAGCCCGGTGCTCCGTGCCCGCTCCAGCATCCCCGCGCTGCCGTCCACGCCGTGCAGGCGGCGGAACCCGCGCCGCTGGAGCTGCGGGGACACAGGCGGCGTCATCCCCGGCCCGGCCCGTTACCCGCGGCCCTCCCCGTCCCGTCCCGCCGGTACCTCCCACGCCACGAGCCCGGTGCCGCAGGCCACGTCCAGCAGCCGCGCCTCCTCGCGCGGCGCGGGGAAGGCGAAGGCGAGCGAGGCGGCGGCGAGATGCGGTGCCCGGTACTCCAGAGCCGCCACGTCCTGCGGGGGGGGACACGGCGCTCAGCGGGGACACGGCGCTCAGCGGGGACGGCCGCGGCCCCCCCGGCGCTCCCGTTCCCCCGCTGTGCCCCCGGTACCTGCTCGTAGCGGGCGGCCCAGCCGTCGTAGAACCGCAGCCTTTCGGACAGCGTCGAGCCCCGATGAGCCGCGGCCACCCGGTCCCGGACCGCCGCCGGCAGCCCCATCCCGGTACCGCTCGCTGCCGTCCGGGCCAATGAACCCGCCCCGGGCCAATAAACCCGCCCCGGGCCAATTAACCCGTACCGGGCCGATGAACCCGCACCGGGCCGATTAACCCGCCCCGGGCCGATGAACCCGCCCCGGGCCAGTGAACCCGCCCCGGGCCGATTAACCCGTACCGGGCCAGTTAACCCGTACCGGGCCAATGAACCCGCCCCGGGCCGATTAACCCGCCCCGGGCCAATTAACCCGTACCGGGCCAATGAACCCGCCCCGGGCCGATTAACCCGCCCCGGGCCAGTTAACCCGTACCGGGCCAATGAACCCGCCCCGGGCCGATTAACCCGCCCCGGGCCAATTAACCCGTACCGGGCCAATGAACCCGCCCCGGGCCGATTAACCCGCCCCGGGCCAGTTAACCCGTACCGGGCCAATGAACCCGCCCCGGGCCGATTAACCCATACCGGGCCACGCCCCCATTGATCCTCGGGCTCCGCCCTGGCCCCTCCCCCAAAGCCCATTGGCTCCGCCTCCCGCTCGCGACGAGCCCCCAGCGCCTCATTGGCTGCTCGGCCGGCTCAGGACACGCCCCCAACGCGCGTTTCCTCATTGACTCCTCCCAGGACAATGCCCGTAGAACTCGCCACACAGCCGCGGCCACGCCCCCGCGCTCCATTGGCTCCGAGTGCCCGCCCCGGCCACGCCCCCGCGCTCCATTGGCTCCGAGTGCCCGCCCCGGCCACGCCCCCGCGCTCCATTGGCTCCGAGTGCCCGCCCCGGCCACGCCCCCGCGCTCCATTGGCTCCGCGTGCCCGCCCCGGCCACGCCCCCGCGCTCCATTGGCCGCCGGAGCTGCCCCTCGCGGTGTTGGGAGCGCCCAAGTGCGGCGGGAGGGGGCGGGGAAGGGCCGGGTGTCCTGAGCTGACCAAGTGTCCGCGTGGTGACCAAGGGCCCCAGGGAGGTGTCAAGTGCCCTGGGGGATGACCAAGTCCAGGGATGGTGACATCAAATGCCCCGGGGGCGTGACACCGGATCCCCACGGGGAGTGGCACCAGGCGTCCCAGGGCTACCGCTAACAGCATCCCAGTGTTCCTGCTGCTCTGTCACCCGTAGGGGTCAGTTCCCATTGCGTCACTCATGTCCCAGGCGCGGGGACAGTGCCCTGGACAGGTCACCTCCTGCTCGGCCCCGCTGCCGTGCTGTCACCTCCGTCCTGCATCCGCATCTCCTTCCTCCGCTCCGACCGTCACCCGCTGCGGCCACCGCCCGAGCCCCGCCGTGTCCCCCCGCGTGTGGCGGTGACAGTCCGGGGCTGCCCCCGGCCCGGGAGGCCACTCAGCACCGGGGAAGCTCCTCCTTGTCCTGACCTGCCCATCCCGCCCCCCGGGGCGGGGGTCATCCTGCGCTGCCCTAGGGACAGCGGACGGGAGCGGGCGGCGGCTGCCAAGGAGGAGGCACATCTTGGCTCCTGCCAGGGGCAGGGACGGGTGATCTCTGCCGGGTCCCTTCCAGCCCGAGGTGTGCCACGAGTGTACAACCCGCGTGAAGTTCGGGTTCTGCTCAGAGCGAGAAACACCCCCGGGAAGCAGCGGGATGCACAGGGAGGGGCGGGATGTCACCTCCCGACCACAATTCTCTGGAACGCCTGATCCAGGTGGCCGACATTCGTGACGTTCCACATCCAGCTTCGTTATCCCTGGCAGGGCTCTCCCTGGGAGGTCACTGCGGGGCTCCCCCGTTAAACCAAACTTTGGTGTCGCAGCGAGCACGAGGGACAAGCGCTGGGACAAGCCACAGCCGTGCCCGTCGCCTCTGGCTGTTTCCAGCAGCGAAACAGATGGATCCGGCCGCTAATTAGCGGCGGATTCAGCTGCTAATTAACGACGGGAAGAAAAATCGGTGCCCTGACGGAGGCGGTGGCTCCCTGGAGGCGGCGTTGGTGGCCTCGTCACCTCCTCTGCGGTCTCCGTGTCCTGCTGCTTCCCTGCCCTTCCCTCCCGGGGGTCACTCTGCCCGCGGTCACTGGCGGGGACGGGTCAGCCCCGCGGGCGGGCAGTGCTGGCCGGAGCCCTGGAGAGGGAGCCCCGAACCCGCGGGACGGACCCGGGCCCCGCCGGGCTCCGGAGTCACGGCTCGGACCATTCCTGGCGGAGCGGCACAGGAGGGACACAGGAATGGCAGAGGAGTGACAGAGGAGTGACAGAGGAGTGACAGAGGAGTGGCAGAGGAGTGGCAGAGGAGTGACAGAGGAGTGGCAGAGGAGTGGCAGAGGAGTGGCAGAGGAGTGACAGAGGAGTGACAGAGGAGTGGCAGAGGAGTGGCAGAGGAGTGACAGAGGAGTGACAGAGGAGTGGCAGAGGAGTGGCAGAGGAGTGGCAGTGCGGGCAGTGCGGGCAGTGCGGGCAGTGCGGGCGGTGCGGGCCCCCTGACAGCAGCAACACCCCCGAGCACACGGCGGTGGCTCCCGGGCGAGCTCGGCGGGGCCTGCGGTCCTGTGACAGCTCCTTACGCTGTTCACCTGCATTTTGTCCCCTCTGCTGCCACCAGCCTAGCCCCAGTCCCGTTCCCCGTGCTTGGCGTCCCGGCAGGGCTGTAGCCTCCAGCAAGGGCTCTCACAGCCTCGCCATGGGTCCCCACCACTAAGTGAACCCTCCTCTACAAACCAGAGCCGGGATGCACCACCAGCACGCCCTGTCCCTGCTCCGCTGGCCTCAGGGGCCGCTGGGCCTTGCCTTCCTCAGCCTCGACCCACGCGGATCCCGCCCCAAATTTGCCGGTTCTTTTCCAAGCACCCCCTTCCCGCAGCCGGCTGGCTCTGTCACAGCACAGCTGTGCAAACATCTGCCCCCCGTGCCACCAGCACGGCCCGGGGCTGGCTGGGACCCAGCATGGCCCAGGTGGGGTCAGCATGGCACCTGCTGCCAGCACGGGATGCCCTGGGCTGTCCCCCTGAGGGGGGGACAGAGGTGGCACAGGCTGTGGCAGCAGGATGTGGCAGGTTGGAGCACAGCTCCCATGGCCGGTGCTGGTGTGAGGCTGCACTTTGTCCCGACGTGTGGGCATGCTGGAGTGTCCCATGGCCTGGTGCTGGCCAGCTCCCACTGGGTCAGAGGACGTTCCCCTCCGCTGGTGCAGCTCCTTGGGGTGCTGTCCTTGTGCCCTGCCTCGGGGCTGTGCTGTCTGTGCCCTGATGGGGTGCTGGGGCTCTGGAGCTCAGCTCAGCTGCCTTTTTGGAGTGTCCCCACCTCCCCTCAAAGGGACCTAGGGGACACGTGCCCCCAAAGCAGGGGCTGAGCCCCCCGAGCCCAGAGATCTCTGCTGAGACCTTTCCTGCCCTCCCTCCCCAAGGAGCTGCTGCAGGGGTGGAAGGGTAGCTTAGGTGAGTCCCTCACCTTCAAATCTGCCACTGAGCTGGGACAGGAGCTGGGAAAGCTCAGGTCTGTGCTGGCTTTGGGCCAGGCATCTCCACAGTGGGCAATGCACCTGGCACCAAACCTGCCAGCAGCTTCTGAGCCTTCCTGGATCCCCAGGTGAAGCGTGTGGTGGCATTGGTACCCTGAGCAGGTGGGCTTGCATGGCCCAGGGCCTGTGCAGGACAGCCCTGGCACATCCTTGGCCCTTGGGGTGGGACTAATGCTGTCCCCCTGCAAATCCCAGTGATGCTGGAACGTCCCTAAGTTCTTCACAGGAGAGAGTGACAGAATGGAGTGACAGAATATCAGTCCCATGGCCTTGTGTGCCTCAGAGACTTTCTGGATCACACAGCCCCTGGGTCCAGCTGTGGTGTGGGTGCCCCTGGGGCAAGGGGACAGAGGCTTGGAGGGGGACAACCATGGGCTTGGCAGCTTCTGGCTCAGAGGACTTTGGGGACAGTCATGATAACTGTCACTGGAGGCTGTCAGGGTCATGGGCTGCATCTCCATGCACCTGTCCTGACTGCAGTTTCTTGGTGGTGCAGGAGCCTACCAGCACCAGGCA
The DNA here is from genome assembly GCA_017589585.1 of Phylloscopus whistleri. Lineage (NCBI taxonomy): Eukaryota > Metazoa > Chordata > Aves > Passeriformes > Phylloscopidae > Phylloscopus > Phylloscopus whistleri. The sequence continues at coordinate 772,063 of JADMLD010000352.1, forward strand.
ATGTCCTCAGGGCATCCCAAAACATTCCCAGCTCTAGGAAAGAGCCCTTCATGGTTCCCTGAGCTCTCTGCTGCCTTTCCTGAGCTGGGAAAGCATGGACAAGCATCCTATGGGGCACTTGAGCCACACAAGGTAGAGGTGGAATGCTCTGCTGGGTGCAGAATTGGGCAGAGCAGGGGAGGAAAACCCTGTGGGGTGACAGCCAGGTGGGATCTGGAGAGCTCCTGTGGGGTACAGAGGCCGGAGGGAGGTTCAGGTTGGGTATTAGGAAGCATTTCCTCACTGAAATTGTGGTCAGGCCCTGGCAGAGGCTGCTCAGGGCAGGGGTGGAGTGCCCATCCCTGGAGGGGTTTGACAGCCCTGTGGATGTGGTACCTGGGGACATGGGGCAGTGATGTCCTTGGCAGTGCTGGGGGAATGGTTGGACTTGATGATCTTGAAGGGCTTTTCCAACCTTAACAATTCTGTGATCTCTCCATGGCCAAGGAGGTGACAACAGCAGGACAGGGCCGGGGTAGCTGGTGGGGTTTCACACACCCTGGGTGGGATTGCTCTGCACTCACATCCTCAGAGGACATTCCAGCATCCAAACGTGACTGGAATCTGCCCACTTCTCCCCTAACCCTCATCCCCCTGGCGTTCAAGGACTGTGGATTTTGCCTCCTGAAACCCTCTCAGCCACATGAGCCCACCTGGGTCGCTGGGCTCCTGCCCAGCTTCTGAATCTGTAAATCTCGGTGTTGCTGTGACTGATGGTGCCCGGGGCTGCTGTCACCAACCCTCCTGCCCTGGTCCCATCTCCCTCACGGCTCCGGGCCGGGTAACAAGGAGGGGCTGAGCTGTAAATCAGCGTTGCCGGCGCGGAGCCGGGCGGAGATCGGAGCGGGTGGAGCGGCGGGGGCGGCTCACGGAGCTGATTCAGGAGCCGCACAGGGCTGGGAAGGGCTGTGCTGTCTCCAGAGGGCCACGCTGCCCACATCCCACCAGCCCCTCGGGACCCGGGGAATATTCCCTGGCTGTGGCTGTCATCCCGCAGGGCACTGGCCATCGCTGGTGCCCGGGGCCAGCAGCAGCAAGACGTCCCTGCCATGCTGAGAACATTCCCTGGCTGCTGTGCGCCTACATCAGTCCCCTGTCACCTGCATCCCATCCTCCCGACAGCCTCGGTGTGCGGTGCTCCCCTCCCTCCCGCACCCCAGGGCGTGGGGCTTCCATCCCTCTTGCATCCCCAAGCCTTGGTGCTCCCTTTCTCTGAACTCCCAGTGTATGGGCTCCACCCTCCCTCCACACTCCCTCTGCCCCCGGGACACGGCAGTCCCACACCAGCACATCACAGTGGCATGATGCTCCCACACTGCCAACATTCCCATTTCTCCTCATCCCCATCCCAAACGCCAGTGGCTCCATTCACGGGGTGTGCTCTGCCTGCGGTTCTCAGCCTCTTCGTCACCTCTGAGCAGCCCCACAAACCACATCCACACCCCCAGCTCATGGACCTCACTCCTCGTCCCCCTTCCCCCTTGTTCACTCTCGTCCCCATTGTCACCTGCTCCTTTCCCCTAACCGGGAACTTCCCACCCTGAGCATATCCAACATATCCAGAGACCGCAGGTCCCCCCCACCACACGTCCCCCATTTCTCTGTCACACCCCATCACTTCCTGTCCCTCCTCCTGCCCCTCGCAGCCCTTCCCGCAGCCAGGTGAGTTCCCCCGGGGCTGCCTCCCTGTTCCCATTCCCACAGGCAGTGCCGTGACATCACTGACCTTGACACACCTCAGGCCGGTGACTCAGCGTCCCTCCTGGGACAGCGCCTCTGGAACTCATCATCCTTCGTGGAACAGCACCCCCGTGACTCAGAGTCCTTTGTGGAACAGCATCCCCGTGACTCAGTGTCCTCAGATCCACCCCAGGAGCTCCCTGTTCCCACCCTGGGACACAACGTGACCCGCTGGTCACATCCCTGCCACTCCTGGGATTCAGGTGTGGCTGCACCACAGCCCCCTGGCTTGGGGCAAGCCCACCCAACCATGTCCCCAAACCCCCCCCGAGCTGCCCTGCCACCAGCCTGGCTACCCAGAGCACTCTTGTGAGACTCAGCCCCACTCCAGATCTCCTCCCCGGGACTTCCCTGTTTCGTCCCTGCATCTCGGGAAGTGACTGCCACCTCCTGGGAAGAACAAGGGACAGGCTGGAGTGAGATCCAGGAGGTGGAAATGGAAGTCAATAAAGCCCAGCTCAGTAATAAGGTGTAAACTTTCACTGGAACAGGAACTAATGAGTGGATGAGTGGCTATAAATAAGCAAAGGATTTCTTGTGAATTGTAAAAGATGAGTCAGTGCTTTCAGGAAGGCTGGCTGCTCTCCAAGCCATCTCGGTGATCCCAGGGCAGTCCTTACCTGTTGAGGTTCATCCTGATGATCCTAAAGCACCTCTGGACCTTTGGTGAGGTCAAGCCACCTCAACTCTGCCTGCACAAGGGCTGAGGTGGTGTTTGGGTGTCTGAATCCCATGAAGCAGTTTGTAACTTCCTCCAGCGACTCACAGCTCTATGGATATTCAGGAAGGAGGGTGGGCTGCTGTGTCCAACTGCTGTTATTTATTTTATCCCCAGGCTCTTGCAGTATTTCCTGGAGTCCAGTCCTTCCTTTCTCGGGGGCATCCCTGGATCCCAGCTCTGTTGTGAGCCCAACAGATTGCCATTGGCAGGAGGGATGGAGAATCCCTATGCTGCTTCATCCCCTGCCCATCCTGCCCAAATGAGGGTTTGAGGGGGGGTCCCTGTGGGAGTGGAGCCAAAGAGGTCAAACTGTTATCACTTTCTTGAGCTGAGCTGAACCTGAGCTGAGCTTTGCCAATTCCAGCTGGAACAAAATCACCAGACTTGGGCCATGTCACACATCCAGGGAAAGCAAGCTGAGAGGTTGCACAAGTGATTTGGAGTGAGAGCAGCGGAGTGGAAGGTGTCAGCGGGTTGGGTGATGATGACCATGGACTGAGAGTTCCTAGAATCCTAGAAAGGTTTGGGTTGGAAAGGACCTTAAAGTCCAACTCGTTCATCACCCCTGAGTTCATCCATCCTAGAGCTCAGTGACATCTGTGCTTGTTTTTGAGATGATGTCGACCAATCACTCCTGGCTGTTGAGTCTTGCCCTCCCTGTGCCGAGCATTTCAGCTCTGGAGGACTTTGCTGGAGGATTGCATCTTTGGATTTCCTAGCTGGAGCTGCTCCTCTGAATGCTCTCCAGCCTGTGCTGATCCAAATGACCTGGCTAGGCAGGCCAGTGGTGGGTCTCTCTGAGCTGACAGTTGCAGCTGGAGGAGGGTGTGCAATGAGCCTTGGAAAAGGAGGGAGCAGAGCAGGGAAGGGAAGGCTGTGGGCTGGAGCTGCTGCATCCCAGCTCCCGGGAAGCACGTGTGAGGGAGGGTCCTGCAGGAGTGCCCGCTCCTGCAGAAACAGAGTAAGGGAGCAAGTTCAGGGCGTGGCCAGGAATCTGGCAAAATGGAAACCTTGGGAATTATCTCAAGAACGAGGAGGAGGAGCCCAGACAGCGGAAACAACTTTAAATCATTGGAGACAGGGTAACAGGAGTGCGTGGGCAGAGGCAGCAGGGCCTGCTGGGGGTGACTGATGGATTTCCCAGGGTCCAAAGGGAAGGTGAAGGTGACCCTTTGTGGTCCTGCTGACCCTGTGGTTCTGGGGAGGTGTGACCATGGCTGGCTCTGGGGTGGCTGCTTGGTCACCTTCCTTTTCTACATTGAGTGGGGAGAGCAGGTAAAATCCTCCCACAGGGCCAAGCTCAGCCTAGGCTGGGCTGGAGGCACAGGGAGCTGGGATAAATCCTGTATTTCCAAAAGCCTGATGATGGGCTTTTGTCTTACGGCGCTTTGAACATGGCTGAAGAAATCTCATCTATGGATTATCTCAAGTAACAATTAAACTGGGAGCTCACGTGTGTTCAAAGGGTGGGTTCAGCTCAAGTTCATGGAAAAAGAAATCCCGCAGGGATTATCACAGCCACGGGCTCAGCTCTGGCTCAGGAGGTCCATGGAAACTGCTGTAAGCTGGGAAAGTATTTGAGGCTGTGTCACCCTGTGTGTGTGCTGTGTTTCTGCTCTTGGGGGTGAAGTGCAGGGGAGCTTTGGGCACTGCCCTCCCACCCCCTTGGGAGAGGGCAAGGCAGGGAACCTCCTCCTCCAGCACTTGGAAAGGCAGCTGGGAAGAACAGCTGTCCCACCCTTGGCTGCAGGAAGGGGTTTGGTGCTGTTTGACAGGACCACAACTTTCCTGGGACCGTTATCATGTGTGTGCAGGTGTGTGCATTCAACACCCCTGAATCCACAGCCATGTGAGAAGCCTTGAAGGACCAACTCAAAGTGAGCCTGACTTGTTGCAGAAATGATCTTTTTAAAAAAAGACACCCCACAGCCCACCTCGTTAAGGGAGATGCCATAAGAGGAAACTCTCAGGCTGACCTTGGTGGAGAGCAGGGCCTGGAGGAGCCCCACGGAGGCTGGAGACCAGGACCAGGACCAGGACCAAGACCAGGACCAGGACCAGGACCAGGACCAGGACCAGGATCAGGGTCAGGAGGAAACTGGTCTGATCAGCCTCACCAAGGGAAGGACCATTGCTCTGCCAGTAGGACAAGGATTTGGGGGTCAAGATGGCATAAAGTACCAGTGTCAGAGAAGATTTCTATGCCAGGACACAGGGAATGGCTTCCCACTGCCAGAGGGCAGGGCTGGATGGGAGATTGGGCAGGAATTGTTCCCTGGGAGGGTGGGCAGGCCCTGGCACAGGGTGCCCAGAGCAGCTGTGGCTGCCCCTGGATCCCTGGCAGTGCCCAAGGCCAAGGGACACTTTGAGCACCCTGGGATAGTGGAAGGTGCCCCTGGATGGGCTCTGAGGTCTTTTCCAACCCAAACCATTCCATGATTCTGTGCTTCTAAGCCAGCCAGGTCATGCTGGTCACTCTCTACCAGTTCCTGAAGCCTTGGCCGGTGTGGGAGTCCTTGCTGTGACCTCCCAGTCCCTGGTCAGGTGGGCAGACCCCCCAGCCCGAGGTGCCTGCAGGCTCTGTGTGCAGCACAGATGCTCTGGGCCATGCCAGACCCTCTGTGTTTCTTGGCCCCAGGCTCCTCGGCCATCTCGCCAGGTATGTAACTATCCCAGCTATTTCCTGCTGTACTGCAAGGAAAAATGAAAAAGTTAAATCATCCAACCTTTGGCCCTGTTTGATTTAAATCCAGGCTGCAGCATTGCAGACAGATTGCGTGTGGTGGCAGCACCACCAGCACCCAGTGCCCTGCCTGTTCCCTTTGGCAAGGGGAGCACGAGGGGCTGCCACGGACTGGCCTGGAGCCAGCTCCCATCACAGCCTGAGTGATTTATGGCCTGCATTCCTGCTCCTGACAGCCACATCCTGGGATGCTGTGCTCTTGCACTGCCTGGAGAGAGGGACTGGGGCTCTCTGGGGCCGCCAGTTCCCCTGGAGCTGCCCTGACCTTGGCAGAGAGGGGCAGCTCCCACCAGTGCCGGCGGAGTCTGAGGTGAGGAGGGACCTCCTCATTTCCCAGGGATTCTTTATGTTTCCTGTCTCATGATGAGAGTGCCGGGGATCCAACATCCCAGGATTACACTCCATAATCCCAAACTGGAACTGCTACCCTGTTCCCAGGCTGGTGTGATGGGTCCTGCCCTGTGGAGGGGGTGCCAGACGGTGCCAGGCTGGTCACTGCTCAGCACCTTCTCTGTCTGGGGCTGCTGGGCTTGGCTGCAGGGCCCAGAGCATCCTGAGAGCCTGAATCCCGGGATGTGCAGCCCAGCAGCTGCTCTGCTCCTCTGCTGGGACCACGGTCACCTGAGATTTCCCATCCCTGGCCTTGTCCCCAGCTGCCCTCAGTGGGTCTGGCTGATATCGGTGGGGAATGGACACGGCAGTGGGGCAAGGCTAGCACTGGAGACGTGATGGCCACTGGGTTTGCTGGTGTTTTGAGCTGGTGGGAGCAGTGGTTTCCTCATGCCCAGACATCCCATGGAAGGCCAGGCCAGGCTGGGGGCAGGACTGTGTCTCTGGGTGCTTTGAGGCTGAGGGTGGGATGTGGGACAGGGTATTTCTCCGTGTGCCTCCAGATCCCACCCTGCCAGCCCCTGGTGACAGGGGCTTGGTGTCCTGTTCCCTCCTGGCTGGGCCTTCAGCCTCTTGCTCATGCAGGGATCTCTGCACTTATGGGAGTCAACCCAAGAGAGGGAATTGCCTCAGGCCCCCTCCTGTGTCAGAGCTGGAAAGCACCAGGGATGCATCTTGCCAGGGCTCCATGGCTGCAGTGAAGTCTCATCCCAAGCTGTTCTGGGACACGCTGGGATGTGTGGGATCCCAGGTCCCTGTCTCCCCAGTCTGTGGGATCCACTCTGGGCTGGCAGTGCTCTGCAGAGCTTGGGTGCCATAAGGACCCCACAAAAGCACCCTGAGTGCCACCAGCCCCATCCAGTTGTCGGCACAATCCCGTGCCCCTGGCTCCTGCCATGGGCCAGCTCTCCAGGGCTGTGTGCAGCAGCCAGGAGCTGGTCCCTCTGGTAGGTATTTTGTTATTTTTTATCTTTTTTTTTTCCCCAGAACAGCAGGCAAGCCATGGTCTGGATTCCAGTTTGGCTGTAACTGTGCTGTTATCTCTCTCTCAGGGTCTGGTTTCACTCATGCTTGGGGTCTCTGTGAGTGAATGGATGTCCCTGTTAGGGCTGTTCCAAAGCCAAAATCCAGTGCAGTCCTGAACCTGAGTGCCCCAGCAGCCCCTGTCCCCTCAGCAGGGCACGGGACACTGGCTGGGGTGAGGAGCAGGACCGTGGGGTGAGGAGGAGCTGGGGCCCAGCAGGGAAGAGCCCTTGGAGGCTGCTCTGTTTCACCTCGGCTGGCTGGGCTGCAGCAGCACCAGAGGTGACAGCTGTGGCTGTTCCCTGTTCACACAGGGAACTCCTGAATTTGTCCTGAGGGAATATTTTTCCCCTATCATGGTCACAAAACGTGGGAATGGAGAAGAGGGTGGGGCTTTGCTTGAGGACATGTTCAGAACTTGACTGGCCCCAGGCAGCATCATCGCCTCGGGCCTGCTGTGCTGGGTGAGTGGGGCTGGGGTAGGCACCTCCACAGTGCCCCCACCTCAGCCACTCTGGGATGCCCTGATTGTGCACAGCAATGCTTGTGACAGTCCCTGAGGGGCTGAAGGCTCTGAGAGATGGCACCAAGCGGGGCTGTGGAAGAAGGTCCAAGTCATGAAGGAGTTTGCAGAAGAGGAGGGGACAAGATGCAGAAGGGGTCTGCCCTGGGACCTTGACCTCCCTGCTGAGCCCTGAGCTGTTCACTGCAGGCTCTGGTTAAAGCTGGGACATTTCCCTGGGATGTGACCCTCGTCTGGCTCTGGCACCCTGACCCAGCACCAGCATGGTCCTGACTGATGGAGCTGATGGAGCTGCACATCCCCTCACAGGTGCCAGAGCAGGTCGTGACAGGCTGATCCCAGACATGGTGCTTGGTGCCCCGGGGTGATCCCACTGCCCCATCGTGGTGAAGACTCCTCCTGATCTCAGGGTCAATCCCTGCAGTTTGATCAGACCCTTCAGAGGACGTTCCCCATGGACCAGCCTTGGGAACCCAGGATTCAAGGGCTGTTTTGCTGCTCTCACCTCTCCCTGTTCAACAGCAGCCCAGCCTCTCTGGTCCCAGTGTCCCCAGGGTTTGGAAATGGACCCTGAGCCCCTCCTAGAGTGGCTGGTGGTCACACAAACCAGGACACATCCCTGTGTCCCTGGCAGTTCCCAGGCAGTGCTCCACAGCCTGGGCCAGAGCTGGTGTGACACTGCTCAGGACACTGAGATGCGTGTGGGTGCTAATCTTTGGGGCCATCAGGCCAGGCACTGAACCAAAATCCAGCTCTAATTGGCCTTTTCCAGTAATGCTTCCTGACAAAACAATTAAGTTTCTCAGGCAAGAGATGTTCTTTGCAAATGTTCTGTGCCAGATGCTTTTGCTTTTTTTATCTGTGGTATTTAGGGATCTTTTCCTAATACTCACTCATTATTTTATGAAGCACAGACTGGTTCTTCCTGCCCTTTTGAAGCTCGGTATCACACTCATGTTTGTTTGTTGTCTCAGGGCTTCCCTAACTGTATGTGAGGGGGTTTTTGTTTCATTAAAAAAAATAAAAATAAACATTCTTGATTTGTAAAGGGCTGGGCCCTGTGTGAGACAGGGCAGGGAACGGGATGGGCTCCAGCCCTCCCAAGCCTGCAGAGGCTGCATGTTCAGTGGGACTGAGGTCAAAGCTGGAAAAACTTGCAAGGCAGGATCAAAGAGCAGGGCCCCTGCCAGACATGTGGAAAACATGAGCTGGGGGTGGCTGCAGTGGGCACATGGGCTGGCACTGCCCACAGTGCCCCCTTCATCCCGGCCCACCCCTGGAAATCCTAAGGCTGTTGTGGGGCTCACAGTCCTTTGTCCCCTCACCTGGGAGCTTTGTGACTCCACCTTCCTGCCACCCACTTTTAGTGGCTCCAATTCCTCCTTTGGGGGAGCCCATCCCTCGCTTTCCCAGCCGGGGCCTGCTGAGGCTGCACGAGATGTGCTGGAATCCTGAGGAGCTGCTCATCTGAGATGTGCTGGAATCCTGAGGAGATGCTCATCTGAGATGGGCTGGAATTCTGAGGAGCTGCTCATCTGAGATGTGCTGGAATTCTGAGGAGCTGCTCATCTGAGATGTGCTGGAATTCTGAGGAGCTGCTCATCTGAGATGGGCTGGAATTCTGAGGAGCTGCTCCTCTGAGATGTGCTGGAATTCTGAGGAGCTGCTCATCTGAGATGGGCTGGAATCCTGAGGAGCTGCTCCTCTGAGATGGGCTGGAATCCTGAGGAGCTGCTCATCTGAGATGGGCTGGAATCCTGAGGAGATGCTGGGCCATGTGCTTCCCACCCCTGCCCTTCTAGTGATGCTGCTCCAGTGGCGTTTGCCCCATCCCCACACCCTGTACCGGTCTCAGGGCTGGTGTTCCTGCTCCCAGGAAAGGGAGCAGCCCTGGGGAATGGTTCAGCACTGGTTCTGCTGGGAGCAGCACCCCAGGGAGGCTGGCAGCTCTTGGAAGTGGAGTATTGGAGTGCCTCTGTGCCCTCTGTGGGGTGACTGGGCACAGTGCTGGGTATGTCCCTCATGGTCTCTGGCATCTCACCCAGTGACTCCTGCACCTCTCGCTGCTCTTACAGAGGATCTGGGCTGGGCTGGGTCTTTTTTGATCAATAAGATCCCAAGTGTTAGCTTGCCTGGCCTCTCTGGAGCCAGGAGGGTGTTTGGGGATGCTGGGGAGGGCAGGGTGGGGTTCTGGGCTAGAATGTCGAGGGAGAGCACAGCTGGTGTGCAAGGTGGGGACCCAACATGACTGGCCCCACAGCAGGTCAGAGCCCTCCTCTGCTACCAGTGCATCCCCACGGGGAAGGGACAAACAGCCCTGGGGAGGGGGCGTCGACTCCCTCGGAGCGTGTGTCCATCCCCCGCAGCCCGGGGGCTGTGCGGGACGGAGGGAAAGCCCAGGTGTCCGCGGCTCTGGCAGCTGCTCCCGCGGCTCGCTGTGACCTCTCGCCGTGGGCTGCGGCCCAGGGGTTCAGTCACTCCGTAAATCTCCCTTCCTCTGCCGCGCACACCGCGGCGGGGCAGCCCTGGCTCGGGGCTGGGAGTGTCCGGCTGCGGCCGCTGTCTCCGCGGAGGAGCCGCGTGTCCGGGTGCCAGCATTTCCAGGCGAGAGACAATCGGGCTTTATTTCCCTGCCACGGAGGAAAAAGAATAAACATTCCTCGGGTTTGTTTTCGGGCTGCTTTGTGGAATAAATCTCAGACTGTTGTTGTCTCCCCGGTGCCGCGGAGCCGCCTGTTCTCATCCCGTGAGTCACCGGCGCCTGGCGGCACCGCCGGGATCCCGTGCGGTGCCCGGGGCTGCTCCAGGCTCCGGATGTGCCGCGGACACCTGGAGCGGGGCTGCTCCGCATCCCTGCGGAGCTCGGCTTGGCGCCGGTGTCCGTCGGGATCCGGGAGCCCCCCGGACACCCCTGCAGCCCGGACAGCCCCGGACACCTCGTCCTCCGGAGCTGTGTCCGTCGAGGGCCGGAGTCCGACGGCATCTTCAAGGGGAAGGGGCTGTCCCACGGGACAGGGGCTCTCCGGGGGGAGACCAGCTGGAGCCAGTGGCTATTCCCACCCCCTCTGCCTCGGGGGGAAGGAGATCCAAGAGATGTTATGGCCTCTGTCCTTGTGTCAGCAACACCCATTTGGAATGGTGGGATCTGGCCCTCTTCCACACGGTGCAGGAAGTTTGGCATGATGTTGACTGTCGTTCTGGAGATGTGGCTCCATGGGGAGGATGTGCCCACACCCCTGCCCTGGCTGATCCTCATGGAGACATCCCATTGCCGTGGGAGGTGTGTTGAGGGGGAATGGTCCGTGGAAGATGCTTGGAGCCAGGTTCACACCACTGCTGATGCACCAGTTGGGTCACCTGGGGGTGGGACACAGCCAGTGCTGGGCTGGCACCTCCTGGAGCAGCAGATCTTGGTATGACCAACAAGCAGGGGTGACCCACATCACCTCCAAAATGTGCCCAGTGCCACTGTGGCACCCAGACCTTGTCAATGCTCCTCCCACAAATGATCCCACCATGGAAGACCCCAGAGCATGTGTGGGCAGAGGGCTGACCCCAGGCTGGGTGGTGCCTGCTGTGAGTGACCTGTGCTGATGAGCTGAGCCCCTTGGCACAGGTTTGGGGCACCTGAGCAGGGCACGAGGCGGGAGGGAGCAGGGCAGTGTCCTGTGTGTGCACCAGGTGGGATGGTGACCTCAGCCACAGCAGTGCCATGCACGAGTCCCAAAAATAGCTGGGTTTAGAAACACAAAGTCTGCTTGTGCTGTTTCCCAACACTTGTTGCAAATGTAGTGGCAGCTCAGTCCAGTGAAACTATGGCCAGAAACAAACCGGCTCCAGGAATGAGAGTGGCTGGAGGGACTGGGGGCCCAAGGCTGCCAAAAACGTGGCCAAGGATTCCGAGGTGAACAACGAATAAAAACCCCAGCCTCAAAGGTATCATTTTTAAGTGCCTCACAAGGAGGGGAAAACGGGATGAGGAATGAATGAAATGCTGTTGCCAGGAGGGGCTGTTCAAGCCCTGGAACAGCTGAAAGGGAGGCTGGGTGAGCACTGCGACCCCCAGGCAGCAGCGGCTCAGGGAGATGCGCGGGCTCAGCCCAGGGGCAGGACAGGAGCTGACACATTGCTGATGGCCCTGGATTCCAAAGGCAGCCCTGCAGGCAGCCCTTCTCTCATTAGACAGGGTCCTTTAGGTGATTACAGCTTGCAGGGAAGGCTCTAGCAGGGAAAGAAAGTCATTCCCTGGAGATGCCGGGTAGAGGCTGCGTTGTGCAGCCAGCAGCACAACTTCTCCAGAGTTTCTACAGATCAGACAAGAATTGGTCTCTGCACAGAGCTCTGGGCACTGTCAGGGTAAGGAGTGAGGGGGCTCTGCTGGTGACAGGTGAATTCCTGGGCTCGGTATGGGGGATCCATAGGCACTGGAGAGCAGCAGGGCTGTGCTTGCCTCGGCCATCAGTGAACAGAGTGTTTATTTGGACATCTGAAAGGTCAATTTGCTAAAATTCGAAACAATTGCTGGCGTGACCGACTGGGACTGTAAATTTAGAGTGGGAGGTGTTAGCAAAAACTGGGACTCGTTCAAGGACATCTCAACAGTGCCCCAAAAGCCATGATTTCATAGCCCAAAATAATTCTCCCAGGGAAGAAGCTGTCAGAGGCGGTTTGGATGTGTAAGTGGGGTGGCCTGCAGCTGCAGGGGGAGGGCCACGCTGCCCGAGTGCTGCAGCAGGTGGGAAGCAGGCGGGGGCCTGGCCAGCATCTGGGGCAGAGGCAAGGAACTGAATGAAGGCCAAAGTGTTTGCCTTTGTTTTGCTGCCTTGGAGAGGGCAGCATGCCTTCCCCTCTTCCTCATCCTTCTGCCTCTGCCATGATTTCTGGAGGGGTGACTCATGCTGACAGGCGGTGTCACATGGTGGAGAGGATGGTGGTGTGGAGCTGAGTGGCCATTGGATGGGAAAAGAGACCTTGGTGGCATGTCCTGGGACAGCAGGATGGTGGCAGGTGGTGAAGACCTCAAGAGGGATCTGCCTTGGAGCCAGCAGAGCACTCAGCGTCCTGGCTGGACTGCTCCATCTACCTGGGAGTGGCTCCAGCAGATTGATTGTGGGCAGAAGCAGGAAAAGGCTGCAGGAACGGTGATGGAAAACCCAGGGTTGGCAATTCGAGCAGACTCCATGTGGCCCATGGGACACTCCCATCTGTCCTGCAGGAGACAACTCCAACACAGAGGTTTCTGCTGAGAGCCTGGTGTGTGTCAAAACCCAAGGGTCCAGTGCATGGGCTGGAGAAGGAGGAGCACCCCAGGGAGGATGAGGAACAAGGAGGCCTCCAGCAATGTACAGAACTGCTGGTGGTAGGAGGTAAAGCCAAAGAAATCAGTGAGCTGTCACTGGCTGATGGCAGCAAGAAGCCTTTGAGAACATACATTTAGGACAACCAAGTGAAGCCAACCCCAAATCCCAGCCCTACGTAAAACAAATGGGGCCTAATCCTAACAAGCAAACCCGTCAGTGTTCAACAAACGACTCCACCCTGTGCTGGGTCAAAGCAGAGAGACACATTCGATCCTGGCAGGGTAAAGTAATTAAATCTGTAATGAGGGAGACTGGGGTAAAGCAATTACATCTGTAAGAAGGGGGGCTGTGTGACCACAGACTGACAGGCCTGGTTCACTGACACCCTGGGGCTGGGACAGAGCTGCTGCAAGAGTCCCTGAAATGCTGACACTGACGTTGAACAAGTCGTGCAAAGACTGGACAGTGCCAAGGGCTTGGATTCCTGCCAGGAGCCAGGAGCTGCTGGCCCAGGGAGGGGGCCCTGCAGCCGGACGTGGTTGTCCACTCGACACGGACTCTGGTCCCAGGGGCTGGGAATGATGCAGGGCGTGGTTTGTCCCACTTGCTCGAAGAAGCCTGGGCGCTGATGTCACCATTTTTATAGGTACTTGCACATAAAGAGATTTCCTGGTGGGGGACACTTTGGGGAGTGCTGACAAATGCACACCACGGCCCGCTGGCTGCAAATCTAATTGAGGCAAACTCAGCCTTGAAACAAGCTGCAGTTTCCCACTCTTTGAGGGTCACCAGGCACTGGAGGAGATTCTAGCTGCTGGGAGGATTCACCATTGCCTGGAGCTCTGCTGCACAAGGGTTTTCTGTAAGTCAGGCTCTAGGCCAGGTTGTAGAGAAATCCTCCAGGTAAGCTTTGCTGGCAAGGACCAACTGAGGGCATTCATCCCACTCCTCTGTGGCCCTTGTGGAGAACCAGCTGGAGTGTATAGCTGCTTAGAGTCTCAGAACCACTGAATCATTGAGGCTGGAAAAGCCCTCTGAGATCATCGAGTTCAACCATTCCCCAAGCACTGCCAAGGCCACCATAACCCATGTCCCCAAGTGCTACACTGAAACATCTGCTAAACCCCTTCAGGGGTGGTGACTCCACCACTGCCCTGGGCAGCTCCAGTGCCTGATCACCATTTCTGTGAAGAAGTTTTCCCCAGTATGCCACCTGAGCCTCCCCTGGCACAGCCTGAGGCCGTTTCCTCTTGTCCTGTCCGTGTTCCCTGGGAGCAGAACCCAACCCTCACCCCCCAACTGCCCCCTCCTGTCAGGGCTTTTACCCTTTGGTAGGGGTCAGCAAGCTAAGGAAGGAGCAGGTGTTCACAGGAAAGTGGATCCAGTTCCATGTCCAGCAGCAAAGAGCTGCTTAGACCAGAGGCCACCCACAGAGGACCATGACACCCAGATGGGGGTGAACGTTGGATATAACACGGGAGATGGACAAGGCAGTGCAGAGGAACGGAGGCTGCTATGGGATAGAGATCTCAGCCACCAAGGGTGACCATACAGACAGGTGGCAGACGGTGCTGGGGACAAGGGTACAGCTGGTGGCACTGACACCACCTGTGTCTGCAGAAGGAGCTCACTGTGTGTGAGAAATGTTCTCCCACCTGCCCAGAATCACTCAGAGGTGGCACAGGCAGGATCAGGATTTTTTCCCAGGACACCCAGGATAAAGTTGGATGCTTGCTGCCCTTCTGCCTGGGGGCACCCTTGCAGTCCCACCACTGCCCACTCCCTCCTCCTCTGCTGCATCCTCCCCCAGCCCAAGGGAGAATTTGCTGATTCTGTACACTCCTGTGGCTGGGGCATGTTCCACCTCTGCTTGTGGGTCTCCCTTCCTGCAGGAGCTCTGGAGAAGGGGAGGGCACTGAAGAGGCCATTTTCATGATGGAATAATGACAGGCATGCTGCCTGGTGCCATTTGCACAGCTCATGCTTGGGCCGGTCCCCAGAGCCATCCAGGGCTTTGTTTCTGTGGCACTTGGGCAATGGGCAGGACTAAAACAGACCCTGAGAGGAGAGCAGATGAGAAACCACATCCTGGAGGGCATGTGTCAGAGCAGTGCACCTGAGCCCCAGGGCACACTTCATGGGAAGCACTGGATCATGGGCATTGGAGCCACAGCACTGGATCTCAGGATGGCACTGAATCACCCCAGCAGTGGGGTCATGGACCCATTCCCCATTCCCCATTCCCCATTCCCTGTTTCCTATTCCCCATTCCCCATTCTCCAATTTCCCATTCCCCATTCCCCATTCTCCAATTTCCCATTCCCTGTTTCCTATTCCCCATTCCCCATTCCCCATTCTCCAATTTCCTATTCCCCATTCTCCAATTTCCCATTCCCTGTTTCCTATTCCCCATTCCCCATTCTCCAATTTCCTATTCCCCATTCTTCAATTTCCCATTCCCTGTTTCCTATTCCCCATTCCCCATTCCCCATTCTCCAATTTCCCATTCCCTGTTTCCTATTCCCTATTCCCCATTCCCTGTATCCCTTGGGGATGGGACCAGACGAGCCTCAGCTGCCAGGAGATGGTACCAGCTGCTTTGAAGCTCTGCCCAGCTGGTGGGAAGATGTCCTGGCAGCATGGGAAGGGACTGTGTCTCTGGAGAGCTCCACACTAGGGGCGCCCCATGGGACAAGAGTTGAGGAAGATTCCTTTTCCCCTAGCACTTCCCAGGTTTGTGAAGGGTTCCTGGGGTGCTGAGCTGGTGGTGGCACCCACACTGGCTCAGCTGTGTGGAGGCAGCTGCCCATCTGCCCTTGTCCCTGGATGAGGGAGCTGTGCTCGGGCTGGGATGCGGGGTGGTCTCGGTGCCAACCCCGAGGCTGAGCTGCCCAGGCTCAGGCTGCAGCACCGGCCCCTGCCCAGCCAGGGCCCTCAGCTCTGTACCCTGCACCTCCCCAGGGAGCTGCTGCACAGCTCCCATCCATCCCCTTCCAGCCTCGGGAGAGATGTCCACTGCCCACTCTATCTCACTGTCTGGGAATTTCTCCTGAGACTTTGTCTGCTTTTTGCTGTCCTTATTTGCACCTCTTTGGGCTCATTTATGCCCTTACATCTCCTCTTCCCCTTGGTGCATCCCTTTCCCTCTGCCAGCTGTGCTCAAGGCATCTTCTCTTGGTGGCCCTGGGGCCATTGTCCAGCAAGGGTGAGAAGGGCCATCCCCCATGTGACCCCTCCCTGCTGACCCCCATCCCCAGAGCTGATCTCTGACCCCACCTCCACCCTCAGCCAGTTCCTCCCTGCCCTGCTCCCCGCTGGCCACTAGATCTCCCACCCTGTGGGCTTGTCCCTGATTTGTCCCCAGCTGCAGCCCTTGGTTTTGAGCCTGTTTTTGGCTTTTCATCTCTTCCTGAGCTAAGGCCAGGGCCAGCTGGGTACCTGCACTCCCAAAGTAGGTGCAGCTTCTATGTGTTTGCCTATTTCTCACCCCTCCATGCAGCTCTGGGGTAATGCAGCACATCTGGATTCCTTGCATCCAGCCCCCATCTGATGTGCCACATCTGGATTCCTTGCATACGATCGCTGTCTAACAGGCTGTGTCTGGCTTCCCAGCATGTGATTCCTAGATAACAAGTCACTCCTGGATTTCCTACATGTGATTCTTGGATAACATGGCATATCTGGATTCCTTACATTCAATTCCTGGACAATATGGCACATATGCTTTCTGGCCAAGGCTGGGACTGGAACAGGACTTTCTCTTTACAGTTTAAAGGAATTTTTTTTTTTTTTTTCTGGAGAAAATGAAGCTTTGACCTGAATTCCTGGCTGCCTCACAAAATCTCTCTTCTACCTCAGCTTTGGCTGCTCTTGGCTGGGAGCCTGGCTGGAAAACAAAGATCCTATCTCCCCCCCACCCCCTGGGCTTTGGGACTGCTGGCGGTGGACACGCTGCCCCTCGCCAATCAGTGCTTACAATAATATTTTTCTCTAGGATTGAGCTTGGAATAACTTTGTTTTGACATAATCTGAACTAATGTCTCCCCGGCAATGACAGTAAACACTCGACAATAAGTGTCAGTGCAGCCCTGGAGCTCTGCACAAGGGGCTCCAGCAGCTGGACAGGAGGGAGAGGGGACAGGGCACAGCCTCAGGGAAGGGCCTGGTTATGGCAGGGTGGACCAAAGCCCCAGAGGTCCACTTCTCACCCTTCACCCCCCCAGCCAATCCCTCGCTCGCTCTGCAGAGGGTGATGGAAAATGCAGCCCGGGGCTGTTGCTAATCAGTTCCTCGGGCACCGGGAGTTATTGTGTCTGCACTGGTGGCAGCTCCAATTTAAACACTGTCACTGCACTATTAATGGTTCTGGCACTCCCTGACTCCGGAGCTCAGCCTGGGTCTCAGCAGCAAGAATGTTTGTGGAGCCCAGCAAGAGCCACTGAGCTTCAGTCCCTGTCCTGTGCCAGCCGTGCCCTGACCCAAGCCAGGGCTGGTGTGCTCGGGGTGCCCTGTGCTGGCACAGCAAGGCAGGATTCCTCCCCATGCCCTCCCTCCCAGGAGAGGGCCCTGGGTGGTGTCACCTTCATGAGGTCAAAGTAGCTGTACATGGGGACCTGGGCATGGAGCTGGGCATAGATCTGGAGCTGGGCATAGACCTGGACATGGGGAACTGGGCGTGGGGAATTTTGCATGGACATGAGCTTGGATCTGGACCAGGACCTGGCATTAGCCCTGGGGTGGTACATGGGCATCTGAGCTCCCCACATGTCCCAGAGCCTCTGGTGCTGCTCCTTTCCTGGTTTAATTCCTGCACTGTGCTGGTCCTGTAATCCCATCTGCCACAGGATCTCTGATCCCAAATGGATCCCCACTTCTCAGACCCACTGTGATTTGTCTGTCCAAAGGCTGAAGCCATGGAAAGGTCTGTCTCTCTCCCTTCCCTGGAGAGCTCAATTTCCCTGCTGGTTCCCATCCATCCCAACTGCACCTCCTTGTCTCATCACATCCAGAGTGAAAACCAGCCCTGAGAGCTTCCTGCTGTTTCAGTCTTGGGGACCAAGGAGATCATCTTCCTGTGACCCAGGATCCCTCTCTGCCTCCTCACAGCAGCAAACAGCTGTGACTTCCAACCCCAGGGATAAGGACACCTGAGGGCAGGTGACATCGCTCAACCCATCCCTCCCTCAGCAGGGTTTGTGCTCCCTGGAAAGGCAGAGCTGCAGTGGGAGATCCACCAGGGCAAGCAGGACTTCAGGCTCCCAAACACAGCTTTCCTGGGGACTAGCAGGCCCATCCCTTCTCCTCCCTGGGGCCCACGGGTGTTCCCACAGCTCAGGAACTGGGCTGGCCACTCAGCATTACAGCATGGAGTGTGTACACCAGTTCTGAACCTCTCCTGAGGGACCTGGTCTCAGCATCCTCTCCCTGGGCAGTGTGAAAGCTGTAGCTCCTTTGGTTATTCTGGAAGATCACAGGTTGTCCACATTGGTTTTTTAATGGATGAAACCATATGCTTGATATTGGGGCAAGGAAAAAGAGCTGAGGAACGACATGTAGAAGACTTCTGAATGTCAGTGGAGTGAGCCCTGGAGGACTGGAAGATGGATGGATGTGCCTGATGTGATTGGTGCCAAGGACAGCAGGAAAAGCCTGCCCTGGGCTGTGTTTCATGCAAAGGAAGCAAAGGGGAATTGCTCAGGGGGGATGCTAAAGGGGCACATTTTAGAACTGCAGATCCATGAGCTGCTCCAAGTGGTCAGGGCAGAGGTTGGGAGTTAAGGAGCCATGTCCCTGCTTTGCAGAAAGGAGATCTCACTGGTGATGGGAAGTGTCCAAGGCCAGGCTGGACACTGGGGCTTGGAGCAACCTGAGACAGTGGAAGGTGTCCTTGCCCATGGCAGGAGGTAAAATGGGATGACCTTTGTGGTCCTTCCAACAAAAACTATTCCATGATTCTGTGAAGTTGCACCGTGTGTCCTGTCTGAGTGCCTGTTCCCAGCAGGAGAAACAAGGGGGACAGGCAGACTGGGACAGTTTGAGCTGAGGTCCCTCTCATCAAGGAAGTGGTGGGCTCCCAGAAAAGCCTGGGACCTGTCTGGGTGGCCTTATTCATCCCTGTCTCCTTTTCTTTCCTCTTTGTCATGTTCTAGGAATCCTTTTATCCGTGTGTTTGTTTTTCTTTCCTTCTCCTTGCAGATGCTCAGTAATTCTTTGAACATATCAGATGGGTTTGTGTATCCCTGCTCTGTGGATTCCCCACAGAGGAAAACAGGCACCTCTGGAGCAAGTTGCACATTGCCCTGAGGTCATGTCTACGGCAGCCTGGCAAAGTCCCTCTGGAATTCTTGCTCTGAGCCTGGGGCAGGCGAGGGAGGGTGATGCTGCACATGGGAGCAGTTTCCAAGGCCAGGAGGGGTGCTGGGTGCTGACAGGAATAAACACTGCAGCACAGAAAGGATAAGGCAGCGGTGGCTTGGGAGTGCAAAAGCTTGGGGACATGGTGGAACCACGGACAAGTCTGGCAGCTCCTTTGGAAAGGTGTACTTGGAGGCCTTCCTCCCCTGGATGCCTCGTGGAGCATCTGATGGTGACGGTGTGGATTTTCCTGCAGGCCCATCTCCCCTCTGAGGCCAGTCTGGCCCAGGAGTGTCCAAGCATTCTCTGCCCAGGGTGAGTGTCACACCAGGTCCTGAGAGTGCCTCTCGTTTGGTGTCTTGCTCATTCAATGTTCCCTTTAAATGTCTGAATGAAGGTGTGCCCCAAAGCCAGACTGCTCCCTCAGAGAGCCACAGGCACACAGGCTCTCCAAACAGTGTCCTTCCCATGCCCAAAAACAGCCAGCCCACACTTGATGGGTGCTGTGTCATGTCCCAGACCTGAGGGACAAGTTTGTGATGGATCAGCCAAGGATTCTTTCCCAGTGCTCAATCCTGGCCTGCTGGTGCAAAGGGAACCTGCTTTGGGGTGTGGGCAGCCTCACTGTACTGCTCTGCAGCCCAGTCCATCTCTCACACCCTGACCCTTCCTCCCTCCTTGCCAGCACCCAATTTCTCTCCTGGGAGGGAGATAAATTTATCTCCCTATCTCCCTCCTAGAAGGGACCTTCCTTGCAGGCTGGTCCTGCATCACCCATCACCTGCTCAGGAATCACCTGCCCTGTGTGGATGGGGGACGTGGTGGTCATGCTACACGGGAGAGTAACTCTGAAGTCCCTCCCAGGAGTTTCTCGTGGAGCAGGGAGGACTTGGGGCTGTGCTGGGGCTGGGGGGGTGTCAGAGGAGTGGGGGCATCACTGTGTGTGGAGAGCCAGGAGGGTGAGTGTGGTCCCAGGGGACAACAGCAGCTGTGGTCTCAGGATTCCTGAGGTGACTTCAGGAGGGACCCATGGATGGACCTGGAGAGACAAGCCTAGAGCTACAATGGGGTAGCAAAGAGAACCTTATTGCAATCCTGGCAAATGCTGGTGCAAGAGAGTTTTTTTGGATATTTACTGTGAAGACTTCCATCTTCATGGACTTTCAAAGTTTTGGTGGCAAAACATAGAGGTTCTCCTGCCTGCCACGCTGAGCAGACTTCACTGTCCCAAACAGGTGACCAAGAGGAGGAAAAGGACAGAACTGCCATCCCTGCCACCCCACCATCAGTCCCAGGGGTGGGACAGGCCTGGGGCTGGCCAGAGGCTTCCAGGTGCAGCTCTGTGACCCCCTCCTTCCCACAGCCACGTGCCAGCACAGGCAGAGCAGAACCCACTGCAGCAGCTGGGGTCCCCCAGCACCCTGGTGGCCTTTCTGCAGGGCTCTTCCTCTCCTCCCTCCCTGAGAGAACAACGTGAGAAGCATCCAGCAGCTGCCTCTGCCTGAGTGCAAAGGAGGCCTGAGGACATGGATGGAGAGGGGGGAGCAGAGGGAGGCAGCACAGAGGAACAATTGAAAAGAGGAAAAAGGAAATCCTCCTGGAGCTGTGAAAGTGTTTTCCCAGACTGTCTGGCCGCTCCAATGACCTCATTCTCTGAGGTGCTGTTAATTGGGCTGGAGAACAGGATGTCCAGCCCTGCCAGCCCCTCTGCCCGGTCACCTGCACAGCCCCTGTGCCCAGCAGCCCTCCCCAACCCCACCCTGTCCCTGAGGGGGCTCCCAGTGCCCAGGCTCGTGCCAGGGGTGGTTAACCAGGGTTAACAAGGCCCAGATTTCCATGAGTTCATCTCAACTGTTTATCCTGGAAACCCCCTCTGCAAAAGCAGTGATGCATGCACGGATCTGGAGCGGGGGCTGGCACCAGAGCCCTGGGAAGGGACAGAGCCTGGCCCTGAATTCAGTGACCATCCCTGGGGTACAAGTGGCATAAGGGACCATGCACAGAGGAGCAGGAGGCAGCAGCTGGATCTCGGGTGCCTGGGCTGGGTGGGAGAAGCAGGATGGTGCATCAGATGTGATAAGGAACTCACAGGGCTGCCCTGTTCCATGCACAGAGCTCCAAGGGGATGTCTCCTGCTGGGTCAGTATGTTAACTGAGATAATGAAGGTCTGAGGAATGGATCCCCTCCAGGATCATCCCTTCTATAAAGCTGTGGGCACCAATGAAAGCTTTTTTCATATCCTTCCCTGGAGAAATTTTATGGGTAGGAAAAGAAACCAGTAATGCTTCTTTCCTGACACAAATTTGCCCAATTAAAAAAAAAAAATTAATAATTACAGACTCATAGAATGGTTTGGGTTAGAAGGAACCTTAAAGATCTGTTGCATATAGGTAAAACCTTACAAAGGGAAGGCCTTGTAAAATTATGAGTCAGGCTTGTTACTTCAGCTAAGTAGAAAAGGACTGTGGCAGAGTTACTCAGCTGAATTAGGGGTAGAAAAACACATTGTGTAACCACTGCATATTCACCTTGTGGTGTATGCCACGATGCATACATCATACATTGAATGATGCTTGTTATGATTTAAATGTATGTAACTGCTAAGTAACCTGCTTAAAAAGGCCTGGGTTTTGGAATAAAGCAGCTCTCCTTTGCACCTGCCTGGGGACTCTGCGTCACTTCCTCACCTCACAGCTGGTGCCCAAACAAAGACGGACTTGTTACAACCCCCTGCCATGGGCAGGGACACCTCCCACTAGCCCAGGTTGCTCCAAGCCCTTTCTGACCTGGCCCGAATCCTTAAAAGCTCCTTCATAAAGCCACTAGCTGTCGTTCAGATTCGCCTGCTTCACACATCAGGAAGGGCTGAGGGACACGAGATTGCATCAGCCTCGCAAAATCCAAACACCAAGCAAGTACTTGGGAGCTCTTTTATTTAGCAGAGGAATTAAAATAACGAGACCCAAAGGCTGGGAGTTAAAGCAAGGCCTGCTCAAGTGTGGATTAGCACATATTTCAACACTGACCATGACTGGAACTAATTGCAGAGAGCAGAGGTTGGATTCTGCTCCGTAGGAAGCCTGGCTGCCTTTCCAGCAGGGGGGCTTAAGCCAAGAGATCATTCCTGGCTCAGTGGTCATAGGACAACACTCTCAGGCCCCTGATGTCCAAGTCATGTTCAGGTCTCATGGTGTTGAATTTGGTGCATCTGAAAGGTGCCAAGCACGGATCACCGCCCTACAGCTGCCTGGTTCCTCCAGACAGTGGTCACCTCCCACCTTCTGGGCTCTCCTTCCCTCCCCAGGCAAAGTGGGGGTATTTTTAAGGTGAGAAAAGGTTTCTGTGGGTTTTATGTTCCTATTAGAGAGGGTTTTGTCAGAGCCAGGCCCCTGGGACAGGGGCCGGACTGGGAGAGCTGAGCATGTAAAACATGGCTGGAAGTACAAAGTGTCCAAATCAGTTGGGTTTTTTTTTCACTTTTGTCTTTCAATAGTTAAAGGAGCTTCTATCTGCCATCAGCATTTCTGATAAACACTCTCCAAAATGCCAAATGCCATGTACTTGTAGCTTTCTCTAAAGATAAGAGAGGGTTTCCCATGGCATTGGATACTCTGTTCCCACTCCCTCTGGGAGCCTTTATCATGGTTTTAGTGCCATATTTGTCTGTTCCAAACTCCAAAAAGTCTTGGTATCTTGGTATGTGGCGTGTTGCTCTGGGATCTCAAATGGCAGGGACTGATAATGGCTTTTTTTTTTTTTTTTTTTTTTTTTTTGTGGTGGAATCTCATCAACATTTCCTCCAGGACAGACAACAGAACACGAAGCCAAGGAATCCTCCTGGGAGATGTTCTGTCAGCCATGAGCTGTGTCCTGACTGCAGTTTCGGGTGGGAATTGCCGTTTTGGGTTCAAACAAGCTGCAGCACCGCTGACAGCACTGCCAGGTCGCTCACACCCCGTCGGGATAATCGTGGAATTGTCCCTGTCACACCCGTGCAGAGCCACTGCTCTCCACGGACACAGAGTCTCATTTCCCGGTCTCCGTTTTTGTTCCTGGGTGTCACTTTGCAACCCCCTTGTACTGACTTCCGGGAATGTTTTGCATTTAAATGCCAAACACTTGGGGTTTGCACACAGAGGAGGGCAATGAAGACAAGATTTGCAGAGAAATAACAGATGCCAGCTGGTCCCAGTGCCCCCATGCTTGGGTTTGGTTTTTTTTGCAGGATTTCTTAACCTTTCCTGTGACAGCCTTTGTGCTTTATTTCTTGAGTACCTTCTTTTAATCATAAAGTCATAGAGTTGCTAAGGTTGGAAAGGCTGTCTGTGATCACTGAGCCCAACCTTTCCCCGAGCACTGCCAAGGCCACCACTAACCATGTCCCCAGTGCCACATGGACACGTTTTTGGAACATTTCTGGGGATGGTTGCTCCACCAGTTCCCCAGGGTTTTGTCGGTTGCTGCTGTCATGTTGTCATGCCCACATTATTCTCTGGAGCTGGATAATGTCTTCCAAACCTGGGAAGCTGAGCTCTGCTCCTGCTGACCTTCAGGATATCTTTTCCTTGGTGGCTGCCCAAGAGTGTTTTCTCCACAGGACTTGATTTTGCTGCAAGAGGTTGTTTTGGTTTTTTGGGTTTTTTTGGATTCTTTTTGACATTTGTCTTATCTCTACCTACTTTATTTCCTACTGGTTTTGCTATTATTCCCCTTGCAAATGGCTTTAGGTTGAGACTTCAAGCCCCCTTTTTTTCAGAATACTGCTGATTTTTCCTATGGGATGGCTTTAGCTGATGAGTTATGACTTCATCTCCGTTTTTCAAACTACTTGGGAAGCAGCTGATGTTAATTGTTGAGTCTCTGTGATGTCATGAGATTGTATTTGGAACAGAGCTTCCATTATGCTCTGTCTCAACTTGAACTGCAGATTCTAAGAGTGAAATCTTGTTGTTTTGCTCTCCAAATTTGTTTTAAAAGTCTCTTGCAATGCCGATGAGTCCATCTCTTCCTTAAGGATGTCACTGAAAGCATTGTTATTAGGCAGGAGAGTACTGACCTCTGCATCTGGTTTTGTGTTGTTTTGAGACATAACTTGAGATCCAGATTCTTTGCTAATAAAATCATCATCTCAGGCAGAATTTAGAGCTGGCGTATTTTGTCCTAGTACTTATGTTTTAATTTTCTCTATTTCTGAATAAACAAACCAAACCTGAATATGGTATTTCTTCTCTTTCCTTTTTTTTTTTTTTTATTTTCCCAGTTTATTTTTTAGTTTAGTTGAGCCAACAGCTTTACATGGGTCCAGCCCACGCTGTTACTCACCTCTCTTGCCTAATCTAGATCTGAACTAATTAGAAACAGCCTCGCTTTCCCCTGATGAGCTACTGATGCTTCATTAGTGATGTTTTTGACTCCAGCCCTGGGACACCACTCCCTCTCTCCCCTTCCCTCACCAGAGTGTTGGTGGGCAGTGGTGGTCACCCCTGGCTGGGGAGGGGCTGGTGCTCAGCAGATGCTCTGGAGGTGATCCAGCTGTGAACAGCACAAACTCCAACATGTGCACAGGCAGGAGCCTCCCTGGGCTGGAGCCGGATGGAAATTGCCCAGAGTGGCTTGGGGAGAGCACCTGGATGGAGAATCTTTGCTTTAAAGCAGACAGACGTTCCTTGGAGAGAAAAACGCAGGGGCAGGGGCGGGGCTGGTTTCCCCCTGGGGTCTGTGCCCTGTTTCAGTGTAACTGGTGCCTTTGCTGGTCCAACACAGAAGTGCTGCACGTGGCACTGCCAACAGCTGCTGATGCACCCTCCAGGCTCCAGGAGAGCATCCAGGTGCCTGCTCCATCCCCTGATGGAGGCTGGGGTGGGAAGACCCTGCCTGGATGGGGGTCTTGGCAAGGGGAAGGGGCAGGCTGCCTAAAGAGGGGTGGTGGAGAGAGGAGTACTGGCACTCTCCGCTGGGCTGCTGGTGGATTTGTTGGGCAGGAGTGGGGCTGGGGCTTGTCTTCCTTCTGCTGGTGGCCCCACTCACCCATGTGCCCCTCATCCTGTGGTCACCATCTCCAGGAGATGCTCCAAAGCCTGCCTGGGATCTTCCTGGCTTCTTGCTTGGGACTATGCAGGGATCCCATGAAAAGTGCACTGGCTGCAGGAGAGGAGGATCCTGAGGTCCAGAGGGATGGCTGAAACAAACATCCAGGTACAACAAGAGCTGGGCTGCTCAGCCTGGCCCTTCCCAGCCAGCTGTGCCCATGCCTTGCTTCCTCCCTGCTCCGTCTGCTTGTGTCCCTTGTTCCTGCCCACCCCTCCCATCTGTCCCTCCAGGAGACACCTGTGGGCACTGAGGGGGTGCTGGCAGCCTGCTCCCCCTGTCCTGGGTGGCTGCTGTGGCATCCCTATAGCACTCTGCCCTGCTCTGATGCTCAGCCAGGCCCTGCAGCCCTGGGGAAAAGGGGTGAGATCCTGTGGGTCTGAAGCAAGAGCCATAGAACCAAAGATTCAGAGACTCACAGACTAACCCGAGTGGGAAGGGACCCCCCAAGGATCATCCTGTCCCTGCACAGACACCCCAACAATCCCATCCTGGGCATCCCTGGGAGCTCCTGGAGCTGTGGCAGCCTCGGGGCCGTGCCCATTCCCTGGGGAGCCTGGGCAGTGCCCAGCACCCTCTGGGGAAGAACTTTTACCTGATTCCCAGCCCTGACACAGCTCCAACTGCTCCCTGGGTCCTGTCACTGCTTGCAGGGAGCAGAGACTGGAGCTTCACCTTGGAAGGAAGCTGCAGCACCCGGTGAGGTCTGACCTCAATCTCCTCTTCTCCAGCTGAACATTCCAAGTGACCTCAGCCACTCCTCGTGTGGCTTCTCTCTGCGGGAGTGGGTGGGCACAGCAGCGCGTCCCGGGGCGGCTCTGGTGGGGTGCGGTGACACGCCAGCCTGCCCTGCCCTGGCAGAGTGACAGCCCTGCCTCTGCTGCCTGCCTGGTGGGCAGCTCCCGGCCCTGCCTGAGCGGCTCCAGATGTGCGGGTGGCGGGTGACCAGCTGTGCGCTGCTGCCGGGAGCCTTTGGAGCGGCCGTGTCCGAGGGACGCTGCCAGCACGGCCCCGGGCCGGCTCGGCGTGGGGCTCAGCCCTGGCACCCCTGACCCCCAAGCGCTGCCTGTCCGTGGGGAGCCCCTGGGGCGCGGAACGGGCTGCGCCTCCCTCCAGATGTTGCTGCGGCCCCTGACCCCCTGTTCTCTCACAGCAGGGCCTCTCCGGGTCACAGGAGGAGGCGGGCAGGCTCCGAAGCTGCGGCTGTGGCGGCTGCCGGAGCCGGTGAGAGGCGGTGCCGCGCAGCCACGGGCAGCAGGGTCCCCAGGCACCACGGGCAGGGCATCCCCCCGGGAGGTGCCGTGGGCACACGGCAGCAGGAACCCGCCAGCCATGGTCCGAGCAGGGATGGAGCACGGAGAGCACAACAGAGGGAGAGGAATTTTAACACAGGCAGAGAGAAACAGGACAAGGGGGAACAAAGAGGAGAGGCTGGGATTGGATGTCAGGGAGAAATCCTTCTCTTTGAGGGTGGGGAGGCCCTGGCACAGGGTGCCCAGAGCAGCTGTGGCTGCCCCTGGACCCCTGGTAGTGTCCAAGGCCAGGCTGGACGGGGCTTGGAGCAACCTGGGACAGTGGAAGGTGCCCCTTCCCACAGCAGGGCATAGAACTGGATGAGTTTAAGTTCTAACACAAACCATACCATGATTCCATGATTCTCTGGTGTCAGTCTATCCCCTTGCCCATGGAGGGCTAAGCACTCCCAGCTGCTGCTGGGCTGCTTGGCCAACTACTGCCCATGGACAGTGTGGCACCAGGGTGGGCATAATCTTGAGGGGCGCGTTCTGAGGGGCTCAGGAAGAAGCTCTGGTGTCTGAGACAGCTCAGGGACCATCAGGCTCCAGCAGAAGTCCCTTGTAGCTTCAAACCACGGGGTCCTGTGAGCAGGACACAGAAACGTGCAGGTGGTGCCTGGGCAGAGCACAACCCCTCTGCTCTGGCTCTGCCTCTGGAGCAAGGCTGCTCGCTGGGCACTGCTGCAGGTGCACCTGAGCCAGCCCAGGCTGCAGGGACCCTTTCTCTGCTTAGCGAGGACACCACCCAGAGCCAGGCTTGTGCCTTTTCCCAGCCTTCACCCCCAGCCCAGCACCCCTCAGCTGCTGCCAGCTCTGGGACCCTGATGTGACCAGGGCTGTCCCCGGCCCGGAGCCAGCCCCGTGTCCCCACCCTCCTCACGGTTATCAAGTTCCTGCAGCCTTTCCCCCCTGCCCGCCCGGGCCCTCTGCCAGCTGGGGCCGGGATGGAAGCGCTGGCAGCTTCCCGGGGGCTGATCCCACGCTGGGGACACCATTGCACCAGGGCTGCTCCTGCAGACCTCTGACAGACAGGAGCAGGACCTCAACCCTCCCAACAAGCTTCTGGTGCTTTTGGGGCAGCAGGGTTGGCACACAGGGTGAGGAGGCCACTACCTGCATGAGGGGACCTTGGGGCCCAGCAGCCTTGGAAACACAACTGCCTGGAAGAGGACAGGTCTTTCCAGACTTTCCACCTTCTCATGGTGGAAAGTCCATGCTGCTCAGCCCATGGCTGGCTCTGCAGGAAGCTCTCCCTGCCTGGGAGTCATCCCAACCATCAGGAGTTGTTTGTGGATGAGAAACTGTCCAGCAGGGAATGGGACAGGATGGGCAGTGTTCAGAGAAAGTGAAGATGGTTGGGATGGGATGGGATGGGATGGGATGGGATGGGGTGGGATGGTGTGGGATGGGATGCCCAAATTGTGCCAGAAGGACAAAACACTGCTGCGCCATCTCCAGCCCCCTAAGAAGCTTCTGGCAGCATGGAGAGTTTGGGCTGAGACAAGAGCAGGTGCCATAGGACACATTCCTGATGCTGAACAGCAATGTGGGGAACAAACAGATGGGAATGCCAGAAAATACTTGGGGAAGGCACTGTGGGATATGTCTGGTTCCAGCTCTCTGGGGGTAGGGCAGCACAGAGTTTGGATCTCAGAGTTTGGATCCCAGAATTTGGATCCCAGAGTTTGGATCCCAGAATCTGGATCCCTGGCCATTGCCAAATTTGTTTTGTGGGGCAGCAGAACCACAAAATCATTTTGTTTGGAAAAGACCTCTAAGATCATTGAGTCTGACCACCCCCAGCTCTGCCAAGGCCATCACTAACCCATGTCCCCAAGGGCCACATCCCCACGGCTGTTAATCCCCCCCAGGGGTGATGTCTCCACCACCACCCTGGGAAGCTGTGCCAGGGCTGGAGAGCCCTTTGGGAAGCTGGAGAGCTGCTGCTGCCCTTGAGTTTCTGCTCAAGGTCACAGAAAATCCCAGTGGGAGACCCCGAGTGCCTTCTACCGAAACCTCGTCACACGGAGCGAGTCACACACGGGCTGAGGACCCAGGTGCTCAGTTAAAATCAGTCATGCAAAATAAGCAGTTTGCAATGAAATAGTTTTTAGTAACTTTTTTTCCCCCAACTGCTGATCAAAATCCAAAGTAACCTCAGAAAATGCACAAGACACAACGACAAAACAAACCTGGAGCACGCAGGTCACTTTTTCCATGAGTTGTGCCTTAAACACGGGGGATGCAGCCTCTGCTGGCTGGACTCCCTGCACCTGGGTTGTACCTATGCTCCTGCCCTCCCATGGCTGGAAAGGGACACAGCCCACCTCCAAACCCCATGGGGCTCAGCTGGGGGCTGCCCTACAGCCTTGCACCCGGTGTCCTTGCTCCTCCTGGGATGGGGTGGTGACTCCTGCCAGGGGCTGAGGCCCAGGCAGCCTCATGGCACAGGATCCTCCCATCCAGCTGCTCAAACGTCAGACTACTCCAGTCACTTCTACGAGGAGCTGGGAGAGGTGGCCGAGCCCTGGGATCTGTGCCACAAGCTGGGAAGCAGAGAGCAGCAGGACCAGGGCAGTGTCTGTCCCTCTGTGCTGGCACTGCTGAGGCAGCTCCTGGGGGCAGTTTTGGGCTCCCCACTACAGAAAGGACATTGAGGGGCTGGAGCGTGTCCAGGGAAGGGAATGAAGCTGGGGAAGGGGCTGCAGCCCCAGGAGCAGCTGAGGAATCTGGGGAAGGGGCTCATCCTGGAGAAAAGGAGGCTCAGGGGGGCCCTTGTGGCTCTGCACAACTCCCTGCCAGGAGGGGACAGCCGGGGGGGTCGGGCTCTGCTCCCAGGGAACAAGAAGTAAGAGGAAAAAACCTCAAGTCCTGCCAGGGGAGGTTTAGGTTGGTATTAGAGAAAATTTCTTCATGGAAAGGTAGTCAGATCCTGGCACAGCTGCCCAGGGCACTGGTGCAGTCACCATTCCTGGAGCAATTTAACAGCCATGTGGATGTGGCACTTGGGCACTTGGGGTAGAGGTGGCCTTGGCAGTGCTGGGGAATTGTTTGATTTAATGATGCTAAAGGGCGTTTCCAACCTCAATGATTCTGTGATTCCATGAATGGCTTCTCCTTGCTTCTCAGCTCCACCATCTTGTGCCACCCTAACCCTGCTGTGCAGCCCTACAGCACCACCAGGACACGAGGCCACTGTCCCTCTGTCTTCATCAGCACCAGGGCACAGCAAGGATCTCCTCTGGCCTGACCTCCCTGTGAGGACAAGGTGGCCCTTTGGAAGGTGTATGTCCTGAATGCTCCTGTGTGCCTTGGCAGCCTTGGCTTTGCTGTTTTTTGTGTCTGGGCCCCTTCCTTATCTCTCTGCCCCACCTCGCTCGGTGCTGGCTGTGGTGTCCCCTGTGCCAAGGCTGCCCCGTGCCCAGCCCAGCGGCTCAGGAACAATTGGAGGAAGCTGTGTCCCACAGAAACCCTGAGATTTCTGCTGCAAGTGACAACTGCCTGGGAGGGCTGGCAGGGGATGAGGCCACATG
Organism: Phylloscopus whistleri; assembly: GCA_017589585.1. Classification (NCBI taxonomy): domain Eukaryota; kingdom Metazoa; phylum Chordata; class Aves; order Passeriformes; family Phylloscopidae; genus Phylloscopus; species Phylloscopus whistleri. The sequence goes on from JADMLD010000352.1 coordinate 801,812, forward strand.
TAGGGACTGGCAGGGTCTCAGGCAGCACAGCAGGTCTGTGCCCTCCCTGCCCCAAATCCAGCTGCTGCTGGAGGGTTCAGGTGCGGTGGGGAGCTGGCTGGGCACACTGCAGGGTGCAGGTCACCCTGGCCAGTGTCCCACAGGAGTGTATCCAGCTTCCTGTGCCATGGCAGAGCCCTACGAAGGAGGGGAGCAGCACATCCCTGCTCACACATGCCTGCCCAGCATCAGCAGCCATCACACAGACACGGAGGCACAAGGACCTGTGCTGGAGCGAGTGCTGCCCTGCCTCGGGACACAGACACAGCCCAGGGCTGGGCATGGCAGCACCCAGACATGCACCAGAGGGACCATGCCCACCCATGTGCAGAGGAGAGGGTGGTCACACACACCCACAGGTGCCCTCCTGCTCTGAGCCCCCAACCCAGCAGTCCTGAGGCTCCATGGTGCTCCAAGTGTCGTCTTGCTGCATCCCAACTCCTGCTCCACGTGCTCAGGAAGCCTTCAAATCCCTGCCCAAACTTTTCCACTCTACTCCCTCTGATGCCCAGGTGCTGCAGGCTGACCCTGCCTGTGCCAGCAGTGCCAGCAGTGCCAGCAGTGCCAGCAGAGCAGGCAGCCTGTGCCCGAGCTGTGCTGGAACACTGCTGGCAGCGCCTGCACCATCCAGGGTGCTTGGGGAGGGCAGAGGGAGTTCAGCTGGGGAGGACAAACTCCTTAAATGGCTGGACATGCAGGCAGCCGAGGCTTTCCCAGGCAGCCAGGAGTTCCTGGAAGTTGGCTCCTGGTGCCAGAGAACAAGTCTTGGAGAGCTGCACGGGTGAACCTTCCTGAAAGGAGCTGCCCTGTGCCAGCTCTTGCCCTGCCGTGGGCTGTCCTGGGGTGGCTGCTGTCCCTGCACATCCCCCACTTGCTCCCACGATCCCTGCCACGAGCTCAGCTCCCAAAGGAGACCCAGCTCTCCCCCAGGCTTTGCTATTGCAGATGGGTGGCCCAGAACCTCTACTATCACTGTCCCAGTGCCTCTCTGGCCCCGTTCCCTGCCTGGGAGCCCGGCCCAGGCGCAGGCTCGAGTACCTGCCAGCCAGGACATCCCGTGGCTGATAAAGTCACACAGCTTGGAGCCCTGTAGCTCCTTCTCGTGCCTCGTGTCCTCTTGGCCTCACAGCAGCAAGGTGGGGTCTCACACCCTTCCTTCCCAGAGTGATAGAAGTAGGTGTCTCCTGTTTTAGCCCTCCCATGACCTGGGAGCAGTCCAGCTTGTCTCAGCCCCGCTGTATGCTTGGGATGCCCAATGTGAATCCTCCAGGGACCCAACCCAGGGGCCAGAGACATCCCCAGTTCCACAGGGGCACTTACAAGGCACCTAGTCCCCACCTGAGACCTCCCATGGCAATGGCCGAGGTCTTGTTCCTTTGCAAACTGTGATGAACCATGAGCTCCCTCCAGTGACCTGAGGCCATGTAGAACTTCTGTCCCCTCCTCTGAGTGCTCCAGATCCTCCCACCCAACATCAGCAGCCACTCCAGCACATAGCTGGACAGAAGATGAGACAGTGGGCAGCCTCCAGGACCTCAAGGGATTCCATGGAGGCCTGTGGACAGCTCCACCCTGTGCTTCCCAGGAGAGGGAGAGGACAAAGGCACATGGTGAACAAGCAGCAGCACAGAGGTGGCAAATCCCATTCCCCAGGATCCAGGATCCCAGCCTCGGTCACCCCAGCATCCTCTTGACCCTTTGACACAGCCACTTCTCATTGCTGGCTTTGGGGTGACACCCGCAGCCACTCTTTGCCTCGGAGGCTTCCACCAGATAAACTCTCCTCTTCCAGCTCAGCCCCATGGACCTCTTTATGTGCAAAACCTTCTTGTAGCATCACACTGGGCCTGTTTCCTGATTCCAGCTCTCTGTGCCACCCATGCCTGCTCTCCTGAAGCCTCTTGACCCACCGTGTTCCTTGTGCCTTCTGTTCTTCAGGGATTCTGATGACCTGGCTCCAAAAGTGTATTGCAGGGAGCCCTGCTGGCTGCTGTGCTGGCCCTCCAGCACCCCCTGTCCTGTCCCTTACAGCCCAAATGGTCCTGTGTCACCTCCTTTTCCTTCAGTCTTCCCCGCAGTTGCCTCTGTCCAAAAAAAAACCACCCACTTACCCCCCAAAATGAGCTTTGTTTTTTTTAGAGATGCCAAGTCCATCTGGTACAGTCTATCCCTGATAAAGAGCCCTCCCTCGGGGCCTCTTGGGACCAGAAATAGCGCCGGGGCTGGACCTGCCTGAGCAAACATTCCTCCCCGCACACGCACGTCTGCTTCCCGCTGGCAGCCCGGCCACCCCCGGGGACCGCTGCCACGATGGCTCCTGCTCGTCCCTGGGAGGGAGAACTTTCCCCACCCAGGTAGCTGCACATCCCTCCGGACATTGCCCCCCACCAGCCCTCCGCTGGGCTCGGGAGGAATCCCAGTTTCTGACAGCGTGTCCCTGAGTCCCGGTAATCCCCGAGGGGCGGCCGGCAAAGCCTCACTGATCCACGCCGGGCTGACCCGGCCGGCGCTCCGGGCTGGAATTTGCTGCTAATCCCCACGGCCACCTCCCGGGAACGGTCACCGCTGGCCCGGGGGGACCCGGCTCGGTCCCGGTGGCTCTCCGGGGAGGCGACGCCGGCACTGGGATGTGTCCCTGCCCCGCCGGACAGGGTGGTGGGCGGCCGCTGCTCCGCAGGGTCTGCGCTCCAAGGACAGCCGCAGGGTCCGTCCTGGGCTCAGGGCCAGCCCAGCTCCCCTGGCACTGGGACCTCTGGGGATCTGCCAGTGCTCCCAGGAGGAGCTGTTTGTTTCTAGCCCTTGCGCCACTGCTAGGAGAAAGGCTGTTGCATTTCACACGACAGATGTTGCTTTCTGAATCCTTGTCCTGCTCGTCCTCCAAAGGATTTTCCATAACCTCTTAACCCGTTTATCTCGTGAGGGATTCCAGCACTGACATCTGACTGCAGTGGGCTGTCTCTTCCCACATTCCTGCTGGGGCACAGGTCCCTGCCCACCCTGCTGTACCTGTGACCTTCCCTCCCTGTCACTTCCCAGGGACCCAGTTTTTCCTCGGCTTCAGGAGAGGCTGCCTGGTGCAGTCAGTCCCTTAAAGGATTACAAACACCCCTCTGCAAACAAAGACCTGGAACCCTCATGTACTGCCCATCAAAACACATTTGTGGACATCACAGTGTCCCCTGTAGTTCCGTGGCTCCTGATTCTCTCTGCTTCCCTCTATAATCAGCTCTATGGCTCTTCCCAGACTTTCCATCCAGCCCTCCCCTGTGATGGGTGGGAGCTGAGCCCAGCCCTCTGTGGGGGCACACCAGGACGCTCACAGCCTTCCTGTTTCTGCCCCAGCTCTTCTGTGTCGCTGTTTTGGGGGCTGTGATCGCCTACCAGACCCTCGAGCTGCCTCCTGGCATGGAGGCCCAGCCTGTGGAAAGGCGAATCTTGACCCTCAGTCTGCAAACATGGGGTCAGAGCCCCTGGTCCGTACCCTTCTCCTGCCAAAGTGGCTTCACATGTGGCTAGAAAAATGCTGCTGCTCCCAGGGCACAGTGGCTGCTCTCTCCCACAGCAGCCTGTGCCATCTGCAGCCAACATTAATCATGTTTTTCAGCCATTAATCATTTCTAACATTAATCATGTTGTCTTCATGTTGAACGGCGGAGGACTGGGACTGCGGGAACTCTCTCGCAAGTGATGGGCCTCAGCTCAGCTGCTTCTGAGAGCTGTCAGCCGGCCAGAGCTCCGCTCCTCTCCACGTGTGCCATGTGGCTTTTGTATTGTTTAGTCTCTGATTGAAATCTGGGGCCGGCTTCAATTACCTGTCCCACAACAGCCCAGTGCATTGACACAAGCACTGCCTCTCCACTGACATCACGGAGCCCTCGTGTTTGCTGGAGATGGTCCCGTGCCGTCATCATGCTCGGCTCTCAGACATCCACCCCTGCCCCACGGAACACCAGCCCTCTGGAAGGGAACGCCATCCCTTTGCCTGCTCTGGGGCTGCCCTGAGTGAAGTCACGCTGGCAGGACTGTGCCTGTGGAGAAACAGATGCCTGAGACATGATCCTCATCCTGCTTGCAGAGCACCTGCATCTGCTGGCAGGAAAGGTCCAGCTTTGAAGGCACCCCTTGGGGTCGTTCTCCAGGACACCCCAAGATTTGGTGGGAGGGGGCCCCTGGAGGGCTCTGGACCAGTCTGGACCAGCAGGGCTGTTGCCAGCACTCAGTCCCTGTGGCTGTGGCTTTGTCTACCTGAGGCCTGAAAGCCTCCAGAACCAGAGCTCCCCCACCTCTTGTGCTTGTCCCCATGCTGGGGCCCTTCCAGAGTCAACACTTCATCTGGAATAAACACCCCAATTTTGGCCACAAACTGCAGTCTCTGTTTTCCTACCAAGGGCAGGGAAAGCTTTCTCCTGTGCTGAGAAGCACTTTCGGAGGGGGATCTGGTCCCTGTTTCACTGTCACAGCCACATATGGACCTTCCTTTCATGTCAGAAGGAAGGATTTCTGCACATGGTGATGCTTAGCACAGCTTTTCCACACCTTTTACCCAAAGCTTGTCTGGGGAAGACTGTCATTCCTTGGCAGAGGGACAAGGGCACAGCTTTCTCCTGTCAGGTCCCTCCAATTCTCCCTGGTGATGGAGCTCCTGGAGCTGCTGGAGCATGGTACCAACAGAGCAGCTGGGTCAAGGGAGACCCTCTCAGGGTCTGGTGCACAAACCAAGTCTCTTTTCCCCAAAAAATGTGACATTTGGAGCCTTGGTTTTGTTGGGACATAGAATGACCCCAATACACAGTTTGTCGTGTACGCAGATTTTTTTGGGGAGGGTGGGGGCGCCTGGATCCGAAGCTGGCTGCCCCGACGCCCAGGTCCAGGGAATTCCTGGGAACGCTGACTTCACGCTACTCCTCTTGCTGCTCTGTCCTCCAGCCAAAACCCGGGCCAGCCATGGGAGCTGAGCTTCTCCTGGAGCGGTGAGTGAAGACCTGGGGCTCGCAGGCTCCGCAGGCTCTTGGGCGGCTGCCCGTGCCCCAGGCAGCTGCTCCGGAGGCGGAGCATTGCCAGGCAGCAGGTCTGGCAGTTTCTTGGCAGTGTTCAACTGCAATCAAACCGTCTCCACAAAACATCTCCATGAGCCAGCACATTCCAATGGAGAAATGTCTTGTCTAAATGTTTCTGACCAACTCTCGTGCGACGGCTTTCTCACTTTTCCTCCTGGCTGTGTTTCTGAAGGAAAAAACACTTCAAAGGCACGGCCCTGGCTTGGGATGCTGTAGGTGTGACTGTGCTGTCTCAGCTTAGGTCCAGACTCTTCCCCTGGGGTCAGATGAGACAGAAGAACCCTTACCAGTGCTGGGTGGCCTGAGGAGCCCTAACTGGACACGAGAGGAGCATGGGGTGGGTGTCTCAGGAGTCAAACAGCCCCACCAGCCCTTCCTGCAGTGGGGTGATGCCTGAGGAGCCCTGAGGTTGGGCTCAGTGTGTGCACATGGCCCAAGAGTTGAGGTAATGCTCGGCTGCAGGTGAGAGCCAGCCTTGAGGTGTGCTGGACATGTAGAGGACAAGATGCCCTGTCCACAGCAAGACACGTCCCAGCTCTTGGTGCCAAGGTCTTCTCTGTGGGATGTGTTTTTTTGCAGCTTCTCACTTCAGTGACAGCTCCTCTGCATCCACATCAGAGGGACTTGGAGTTTCTTCTTCTTCTGAGAGCTCCTAATGATCTTCAAACTCCTGCTGCTTCTTCAGAGATATCTCTCAGCCCTGTTGTCACTCCTGGCATGGGCAGCAGAGCAGGACGGGGTGTCTGGGTACCTGGAGGGTGTAGGAACAGGTGTCCCTCACCTCAGGAAGGGGTGATCCTGGCCACACCAACCACACCAGGGAGCAAGAGACAGCCAGGACCCTCCAAAGGCATGTCCCAGCGCTTTGGCATTGCCACTGTGGGGTACCTAGACAGGAGGGGAGGTGTCCCCACATGGAGGGTAGTTCCACCATCGTAATCAGGCTGATCAGAGAGGCACATGGTCCTGTGGGGTGGCAAGGTTCACTGGGAACATGAGGGAACATGGTGAGGTTTATTGGGAACACAGTGAGGCTCACTGGCAACAGGAGGCTCATCAGGAACACAAGGCTCACTGGGAGTGTGAGGCTCACCGGGAACATGGCAAGGCTCACCAGAAACACAGTGAGGCTCCCCAGGAGCATGAGGCTCCCCTGGGAGCAGAGGGCTCCCCAGGAGCACCGTGAGGCTCGCCAGGCACACGAGGCTCCCTGTGAGCACAGCCTGGCTCCCCGGGAGCGCGGTGTGTGCCGTCCCAGCGCGCGGGGCCGGGCGCGGCCTGCGCGGAGCAGGCGTGTGCTGGCCAACATGTGGTTTGTGTTTCCAGCGTGTGCCTGCTGCTGCTCTGTGAATGAGGTGCACTCGGTGCCGTGTGTGTTCACTCAGGCCTGCCAGGGCCGGTGCTGCTGCGTTCCCTGGCCAGCCGTGACTTTGCATAACGGGGCCTGTGCTCAGCGCCGCGGGAGGCTCGTGCTCCTTCGCACAGCCAGCCTGGGCCCGTGATCCTTATGGAGACTCACTGGAGGCTGAAAACCATCTTCCCCATGTGGCTGCCACTCCTAGGACAGTGGTCTGTGCTCCCTCGCTCCGTGAGCTGACCCTGGCTGGGATGTGTGTGAGGGGGGAGGCGCCCCCCCCGTGCTCCCCACCATGCCACGCTCCCCAGGGAGCTGATGAAGTGTCAGGGTTTGGGTGCTGGTGAGCAGCTGAGCCCAGCAGACGGTCCAGCCCTCCCCAGCGCCCTTCCTGCATGTGAGACCTGAGCAAAAACACCTGGAGCCAATTCCCAGCCCAGCAGAGTTGCAGAAAACAAGGTGTCCAAGGCCTTGGCTGGTGGCTGAGATGGTCACTTTCCCCAGGAGGGAAGGGTGGTCCCATGGGAGGGCTGGCTGGTCCAGGTATGCTTGGAGATGAATGAAGTGCAGGGAGGCTGCACTGGGGCATCTCGGCATCACACCTGGGTCTTGGACAGAAAGGGCCAGGCTGGGAATTGAGCATCCAGCTTGTGGCTTTATGGCACTCTGGAGGGGTGGAAACACCGTCTCTGTGGTGGTGAAGCCACTTTCCAGCACTGATGAAAGTTCAGCCATCCTGAGCCCAGGCTGAGGGAAGGTGAGGGGAGAGAGTGGGAGAGAAGATGGAGATGCACTGGAGTAACCCTGGAAAAAAGCCCCCAGGTCTCCTGCAGCTGCACAGAGAGGGCAGCTGGGCCAAACCCTCCCAGCTCCCTGGGCTTGAGGCATGGTAAGGCAGCCCCGAGGTGTCAGCCAGTGGTATGGCACGGGGAGCACCTGCTTCTCCAGGGCCAGGACAGGGGGACAGTGTGAGGACACAGCAAATGTCTGGTGTACATAAGCAGGGGTGACCTGTCAGGAAGATAAAACCATGCTCTGGCAGGAGCAATCAGGGCACCCTCCAGCTCCTTGTGCCTGGCTCAGGAGGGGAAATAGGGCTTTTGCACAGCGTGACATCTTCTGGGCTTCCTGGCCAGGTGCCGGTGGCATGGAAGGTGTTCTCCCCCTGACTCAGTCAGCAGACAGGCTGCCAGGGAGCAAACCTAGCAGAGCATGGACAAACCATCCCAGCACAGTTCAGTGAGACCAGGCACAGGCTCTGGAGGAGCACAGAGAGTGTCTGAGGAGCCAACTGCTGCACTTGTATAAAAATACGAGCAATGGTGAAAGCAGCAGGACATGGGAGGGATGGTGGTGCAGAGCACTTCAGAAGGAGAAGGATGGAGAGAGTCTGGCAGTCAACATCCCACTTTTATTCCTAGTTAAATAACAGAGCACGTCGGATGAGAGAAAGTCATTAAGTGTCAAGAGTCGGATTTCGAGGAGCTCGGTGCCAGGTTTCCCAGCACTCAGCACCACAGCCGGGGCCAGGCTTTGCAAAAAGCCAGATCCCATTCAGAGCTTGCAGCAGGGCTGGCTGGGGCTCCCCAGGGACATGTCTGGATGGATTTGTGAGGGAGATGAGTGCCTGACCTCTGTGGCTCTTCTCTGAAGTGCCTGATGGTGCTGGTCACTGCGGGGGTGGTCTCTGGCACCTGGCCCTGCAAGGTGCACCGTGTGGTCCTGCTGGGTGACAGCAGTCCTGTCACCTGGAGGGCTGCAGTGGTTTCAGCCCCTCATCTGACAGGCTTTTCAAGCAGGAGACTGACAGATTGTGGGTTTTCAGCTTCCTGTGGGAATTTCTAAGTGCATAATCATTGTGAACATCATGAAAAGCATTTTAATAGTCAGAGAATACCATCTGGATGTTCACAAACAAAGGCAATATAAATCCACCACTGACAGCACTGAACTCAGTGCTTTTATAAGTATTTCCAAATTGTTTCCCAAATTATTTAAGCAAGTCTTTCCTCTAATGAAACTCAGAAAAGATCTTAACATAGGCAAACAGTACAGACTGAGCACAACAGAGACTTTATACAGAGGGATTAGAGCTTGGGTCAGATGTAATCAAATGACATCCCCAGCATACGAATGCAGTCTGTGTTCAGAGATAGGAGGAATCCCAAACACTTCTGTAATGGGAGGAATAAATCTGGAAGTGCCAAAAGGGAATTGGGGGAGAGGAGGGGAGTAACTCAAACCAGTTTTTGTGGGTGTGAAGGCCTTGCATAATGGCACTGAGCACAGGTGGGGATTACTTGAGACTGTACAAGAGCCATGTGCTGGGTCTGGTGGCAGCTGCCTCTGGTGTCCTCGCAGTGGGGGACAGTGGGAGGGGTATGGGAGGGATGTTGGAAGGGAAGATAGGAAGAGTAGAAGCCAGCCAGGCACAGGGCTGCTTTGCAGGGAGGAGAGAGGTGCTAACAGCCTGGCTGGATGCTGGCTCTGAGGTGATGTGCCAGGAGAATTGTCAGAGTGGGCATGGGGTTCTCTCCAAAAGCAGAGATGAGCCTCCCTTTCCACAGGCTTTTGGTCAGAGGTGCATAGACCAGCATGAGTTGGGCTGGATGGTGACTGCCAGGCTTTCCTGATGGTGACATTCACAGGGCTGCTGCTTTCCTGTACAAAAGCCCTGGAAATCAGGCAGCAGTGCAGATCCTGACCTCGGAGGCCTGATGTCCTGGAGTGCACCTCTTGACAGCCCAAGGCAGTCACAGAGCCAAGGGCTTCGTTCAGCAGGGGCCTCTGTGGAGAGGAACTGGGAATGGAAGCAGTGATCCAGAGCCAGTGGGGGCCACACCGACAGCAGAGCTACCCCAGAGATTTTGGGGACAGTCCAAAGCAGATTGTGAGGTGGCCACCAGTGGGCTAGAGTGGCCACCAAAGAGGAGATTTCACCAGCAGCACCTGGACAGCTGCAGCTGGCACATGGCCACACCCTGAGGACAACAGTGCCTCTGTCACTCTCAGGACCCTGGCCAGACTTTAGGTCCTGGCAGATGATCCAGAAACATCTGCTTTTGCTGGCTTTTCCTGATCCGGCTCTTGCAGAAAGGGTTGAGGGCCCTACAGCCAACAGAAATCTTTGGGCTGTGGGTGAGGGGTCTGAAAACAGACCATGGCATGTGCCTGGGGATGTGCTCTTGTAAACATGACAAAAGTCTGTCTTGCCCTTCATCCAGGAAGAACACCTCTCTGCTTGCTGGGGAAGCCTTGGCTGGAAAGTGGGCAGACCCCAACTCCGCCTCTTCCACATGACCTCAGAGGACACCCCGCCATCCCAGTTCCTATATTTCATCTGAATTCACCTTGCCCTGTGGTGCTGGGCAGTCTTCTGAGTGAAAAAATGTCACGTTTATCTGTCACTCTGTCAGGCCAAGTTCTCAATGGAAATGGGTTTGGAAGCAATGGAGTTGCTCTCAGAAGGATACAGGAAACAAAATCTGATCTCTCCTCTGTGACAGGATGCCTGATTGTGACAGGACACCTGCTGACAGCTGGATGCCTCTTCCACCAGGCCCTCTCTACCGGGATGAGCCTTTCCTCCTTGCCCCCACAGCTCTGCCAGGAGAGGAGGGCTCAGGACGGGAACGCAGGAGGAGGACACAGCATGGGGTCACTTGGATCCTGCTCCTCACCACCTCCCCACTTTGTGCCAGGGTCTGCTGCCTCCACAGGGCTTGGAGGCAACTCCAACAGCTTTGCAGGTTTTCCAGTGCTGTGCCTCAAGTTTCCCCTTGGAATCATGAATAGGACGTGCCTTGTGCTCAACCCGTGGGTCCAGCGCCATCTCAGCATTGGACTGAGACCACGTTTGGTCTCCTTGGATGTATCAGAGAGATCCCAGACATGGAATAAAGTGTTTGCCCAGACGTGCTGCTGAGGGCAGGCTGCCCCACATGGAACAGGCTGCCAGCTTGGGGGGTGCCATGTCCTTGTGTGGCCCCTAAAGCATCACTTCTGTAGGCCCAGCAATGAGCCTGAAACCCGGAGCGCTCCTGCCTGCATAAACGGGACAAGTGGTGGTGCTGCCAGGGATGGGGTATGGTAGAAGCTGCCTGTTTCCTTTCAGTCACTTTGTTAACATGCCCCTAAACCCTCTTGCAGCCAGAAAAAGCATTAGTCACCCTTACAAAGTCAGGATGAGCCGACAGGAATAACAAGCGCCTTCGTCTAGAGCACGTCCATGCCAGGCAAAATATTTTGGCCGGGACTGCTCTGTGCTTGTTCTGGGGAAGGGACAGAGGAACCTGCTCAGCCTGTGCAGAGGGCAGTGGTTGTGTATAACACCCCAACACCTGGTCAGCTGTGGGACGTGCTGGTGGCCACTGGAGCTGGCCCTGCCCAGGACCTTCATGGAGCTGTAGACAGGGACTGACATGGCAGAGGGGCTGGTGAAGGGATTCAGCTTCTGGGGTGCAGTGAGATGAAGAAGGGCTTGGGGAGGCAATGGTGTGACCTCCCTGCTCATCAGGGGCTCTCTGGGTTAGCTTATGGCCAACCATGAGCTGGTGGACATTTCAGAGGGGACTACAGCTCGGGACCTCCTCCATCCCACCTCAGCCTGCGTCCACGATGCCAACAGCCTCTCCCAGGAGACAGAAGAGGCACCAGGCTGACTGCAGGGAACCAGGCAGCCCATCCTCCCTCCTGCCCCATAACACAGCCTGTCTGCCTGCTTCAGCATCACCTCCAAGAACCAGCGAAGCAGGGCAAGCCAGGACCTGGATCCTGGCTGACGAGGGGAGAGATGAAGGGAGATGTGAAGCCGATGAGTGCAAAAGGAGAGCTGCGAGAATGTGGCCGGGCGCGGCTGACGGGGGTGGCTGCAGACGGTATCGCAGCAACGTGCTGGCATGGAGCGGGGGCCAGGCCGGAGTCAAACATTGGGAACATTTCTACCAGACAGGACAATTACACACTGGAGCTGCTTGCCAGTGAGGCCCCATCACGAGTGGAACAGATCCCATAAGATACTTCTAAGTTTAGAGTAAAGGAGCCCTCTCCAACAGGGGAGGATGCGAGACTGCCGAGCTCAGTCCCGCCCGTCGCCGCCAAACCGCACTCCCCGGAGGAGCACTCACGAACTGCTCTTGCAACACTTGAGCTACGGCTGAGACACACATTCCAGCCGAAACCCCTGTTTGCAGTTGTTTATACATCGCTCAGAAAATATCCTTTTGGATTGAATTTGTTCATGCTTGATCTCAGCCCAAAAAAACCGAAGAATTATTTGGGGACGGTTTGAGCAAAATCTGTTTGACTGTTTCTGTGTTATGTAAGCATCAGAATAAATATGTTTTCCTATTTTCAAACATTTTCCTCATCCTTACTAGCTGTCAGATAGCTCAAAATCAGCTTCATGATTTGGAGGAGTTGTACTTAGCCCATGCCTGGCTCTCAGTGAGGGACCAGCCTGTTCCTCAGCCAGACAAGCTCTCCTCAGGAGTGAGAAAACCAGGAGGGATTACAGCTCTTACATGTGGTGCTTGACATCCTTAAAGATGATCTCCAGGGGCATTGGGTCACAGCCGGGCATTTTCCAAGAGTGTTTGACAAGAAGGGATTGGCCAGTGCCAAATGAGAGCTAAATAAGCAGGTATTGAACAAGGCTGTGGAAAAGAGCCGTAAGTTTTTGTGAGAAGGGGAGGTGAGTGCTGCTCACAGACCACGCAGCAAGAGCAGGACTCAGCTCTTCCCATCACCCACCTCCCAGCTCCAGGGGAGCTCACACTCCTCAGGCTGTGCTGGAGCTGCTCCCTGCATTTTTTTGTGCTGTGTCCGTGCTCATTGTTTTTGGTGGATCGTGGTTTTGGAAGAATTGAAGGAAAAGGGCTTGCAGCCTTGGAGATACTCTGACTCCAAGATTGTGCCCAGGTGCAGAGAGATGGTGGGTGATGGGCACTGCAGGAGGAAGGCCAGGCCTTGGTGAGGTGGATGAGTCAGATGTTGGGAAGACTTTGGCCAGCATCATTGGGGTGGGGTAGAGCTGTTGGAGGTGAATACAGAAATATCTTTGAAATTCAGCTCCAAGGCTGGAGAAAATCATTGTCCAAGTTTCAGGCCTGTGGAGAGGTGACCTTGACCCAGGCTCTTCAGACTTCATCTCTGGAGGAAAGGATGAAGAGGCAACGTTCACCCCATGATGTGCCCCAAGGGATGAAGGTCCTCAAGATGTTTGAGTCTCACTGTTTCCCAGTGTGAAGAGGAGTTAAATACCCGAATACTGGGGCAGAGGCTGGGATGTCATTCCTCACCCAGCACCTACACAAACCCAGGAAGCCTGTCCAAGTGCTGATTCTTAACTCAGGGCAGTTGTTCAAGGAACGGCATTCAGGCAACTACAGACAAAGTGCAATAGCAATGACCCTGAGTGCCAGGAGCAGGCACTGCAGGTGTCCAGTCAGTGTTGTGTGGAGAAACCATGGGGAAAATGAGAGGCTTCGTTGTGAGCTGGGAAATTTTCAAGAGGATCAGGAAGCTGATAAAAATGCCTGAAGCACAAAAGGAATTAAAGTCCTCCAGCTGAATGTAGAGGCTGCTTCAACATCTGTACAAGTCACAAAGGGCTCACAAAATTTAAGCAAAGAAAGAGGGCAGGAACAGGAATCACTTGAGTCCTGTCAGCAGGGAAAGGTTTTGAAGCCATGAGCAGGGAAAAAATTATATCAGGGGAATTCCAGAAACATCTTGATTTTGACTGAAGTCCCCAGCCTGGGATCTGGAGAAGCAGGGAAAGGCATCTATAGGCAAGGGGAGATCTCAATGCCTCCAAAGGGAAAACCACGAGCATCCTGGAGCTACTGTGAGCCAGAGCTGGCTCCTTGGAGCAGTGGCATCACTTGGATCCATAAGATCCCTGACACCTTCCAGCACCTCTAGTTTGGCTACCTTGGTGAGAAACCAGGATCTCCAGGGCCCTGGGGCACGAGGAATGATTTAACTGGAGAGGGGGTGTTGAACACTGGCCTAGACTGAAATGGAATCATGACCTCTGCCTCCTTCCTCATTCCACTGGAAGATCCTGTCAATGGCTTTAGGGGTAGAAAAGGATGTGTGAGTACCCCCAGATTTGCTTTAGGGCAGCACCTGGGAACCCAACTGTGTCCTTTTAACAGTTCAGTTTAACTGGGGTGACTTTGTGCTGAAGCAGAGAGGCAGTGCTTCCATGATCCATCCCACGAGCAGGGAGAGAAATCCGTCCTTAAGCCATGCCAGATGTTTGCAAAGCAGACGTGGGTCTCAGTCCTGAGGTAGCAGAAGGAAAAGCGCTGGAACAAAATGAGACGTTAAAAAAGAAACTGCCAGATCCACGTGGTGGAGCTGAGACAGCTTGGGGAGACCAGGAATGCAGCAGCTGCTCTGTCTGCTGGAGCAGACAATTTAACATGGAAGCTACTGCTTTCCAGAAGTCTGGAGTGAAGCAAATGTTGTACTGGTCTGCAAAAACAGCAGCAGCAATGATCCTGGGAATAGCCCGGCAGCTTTTGTGCAGGAAAAGGCACTGGAAGGAACAATCATCCAGATTCAGATCAAGGCACTCAAAGGGACCTTGAGGCCCCACTCTCTTTGACAAGCTCCATGGGTGGGACGGTGGGAGAGTCATGAGGGTCAACAGAGAGAGAAAGGTAGCAAGTCCTGAGTCTGGGATGGAGTAACCCATGAGCCAGGGGAGCCTGGAGAACAACCAGTGCAGGTATGTGAGCTTTGCAGCACAGAACATGGAGACAGGGAAGGGAAGCTGACCGTGAATCAGCAGTGAACTTTTCTGGTGAGGAAAACCAGCTGGTGTACTGTGATAGCCAACTGGTGCGCTGTGGTAGCCAATTGGTGTGCTGTGGTAGCCAATTGGTGTGCTGTGATAGCCAACTGGTGTGCTGTGGTAGCCAATTGGTGTGCTGTGGTAGCCAATTAGTGTGCTGTGATAACCAACTGGTGTGCTGTGGTAGCCAATTGGTGTGCTGTGGTAGCCAATTGGTGTGCTGTGGTAGCCAAAGCACAGCCAACACCTGCAGGGAAGATGGGTGAGAAGAGACAGAAAGGTGAGGCTGTTCACCCGGGAGGAGAGAGGTGGAAAGGGGATCTGGTTGTGTTTGCCTCTGCCTGAAGGGAAGCTATAGAGGAGGCAGAGCCAGACTTTCCTCAGGAGTGAACAGTAAGGGGAAAATGGGCAACAAGCAGGAGTTGCAAATAAGGATGGACACAAAAAGTGTGTGCAGCCCTGGCACAGAGCCCAGTTCAGGTTGCTTATGGATGAGGCCTTGAGCCAAAGGATTCAGCTTCAGAATTAGACCCGCTCTGACCACAGCTGACTGGAGACTTTGGATGTTACTCCAAAAAACAGTTATTCCAAGAAAACCATGGAAAATCACTTTTCTCAGCCTGTAACCCTGCCTTGAGCAGGTTGGCACAGCCACATATGGGGAAACACTGCAGTGTGTTCCCTCTGCTTTAGGGTGGGATTGTGTGGTCACTGGAGAGCACCCAAGATTTCTCTCCACCTCTGGAGAAGCGTGTCTGTGTTTGATGAAGGTGGGACAGCAGATGACATGCTCCCTGTACAGCGTGGTGGGCTCCTCATTGTGAGGAACATCAGAGCCCCAGGCTCTCAGATGGTGCTGCCATCCCATTGTTAAATTCCTCAAAGCCTGTGGTCACAGACAGAGTTTCAGGAGTTGCTCCATCCCGGGAAGAAGAAGGAAGGATATGGTCCCCAGGCTTGCTGTGCTCGCTGTGTGCTCAGTCTGCAGACAGAGGCTCTGGGAGAGCCCTGGCAGAGCCTGAGGAGCACTTGACACCTCTGGGCAGCACAGAACAATCTCTCCACTGAAGAAAACCTCCAGGCTTCTTTCTCCACGTTCAAATTTCTTACTTCTTGGATGAGGTTTCCACCCCATCACCTTTCCCTTGCAACCCTGGACAGGAGCAGATGTGTCCCTGGGCACACAGCGCAGCACAGCCCCCAGCTGACCTGCACAGGTTGTGTTGCTGACATCCTCACTCCCCTTCAGAAACTGGGATGGCCCCAAATCCTCACAGACATCTCACATGTCAACTGTTGCTGGTCTTATCTCCAGGATCAAGACCGTATTTTTCGTCTCATTCCAGGAAGGACAAGTTTTAATAGGCCTGGAATTGGAAACAGCTCCCTTTGCTTTCCATTCTTCCCACCTGGTTTTCATGTGGGGAGTTGTTTACTGCAGTCGTGCAAGTGGAGGCAGACTGCTGGGGTGACAGTCCTGGCCTGGGGGCACAGCAGAGGACGAGGGCTGGGGTGACAGTCCTGGCCTGGGGGCACAGCAGAGGAGGAGGGCTGGGGTGACAGTCCTGGCCTGGGGGCACTGTGGGGCTCCCACTGCCCTGCACGCCCACCCTGGCCCTGCACCCATCCCACACATCCTGATGCTGCTGGGGATGCACAAGTGAGTACAAGGAGAAGAAAATGTTCTGCTTCCCTGGACAGAGGGGACAGCCCTAGGGTCTGGAATGACCTAAATCTCAAGGAAAAAGTGTGGAACACGTTCTAGTCTCCGTGGAGGGGATCCCCAGAGATGACTGAGCTCCCCAGTGCCTTTCCTTGGATCTGGTGGCAAGCCAGGGACAGTCACCAGGGCAGGTCAGCACAATGTCCCTGCTCCCTGCCGGATCCCACAGGGGCAGTGGTGATGGACCAGGACATGTGGAGGGGACGTGACTCCTGTCCTGTGTGTGGTCACCAGGTGAAGGACTGGCTGTAAGGCTGGGCACGTGCTGGGAATGGGTCAGGGACGTGCTGGCAGGAGTGGTGGCACTCTGGGGGTGTCACCCCTTTGCACAGAGTCCCTTGCCCATGCTGGGGTGACAATGGGGCAGCAAGAGGCACAGGGAGGACCCTCAATTCCCATGGCTGTGGGAACACAGCCTGGTCAAGGATGCCCAGAGTTGATGGTGTTGGGAGAGGCTGCTAGGGCAAGACGTGAAAAAGAGGCAATGTCACAAACTGTGACAAACTGCGACATGCTGTGACAAAACCCAGCTCCTACTGGACTGAAGATGATGGTTCCCACCCTGAGAGTGATGCAGGAGGACAGGGCCCTGTGGTGTGGCAGCAGGTGGAGGGGACAGTGACGTTCATGACAGCCATGGAAAACTGTCCTGGCTTTAGAGGAAGAGAAGTGTCTGTGGGTGAAAGCTGCCTGAGCACATGGCTGGGCTTGGCACAGGAAGAAATTAATGGGAACAGCTCATGGATAATGATATGGAAAAGCAAATCCATAATTCCTTGGTGTCACAGAGCTTTTCTTTAAGGAAATGTCCAGGCAATAGGACGTGGCACTTGTGGAAACTACTAAGTGGTGGAGGGGGGTGTGGGACCCCCCTGGTCCCACATTCCATCCCACAGAATTGGGTGTGCTCAAGGGACACTGACCTGTGGCCAAACCATGGAGTGGGCTCTGAAACACCCGCAGGTGACAGGTCCCACTGGTGACAAGGACAACCTCTGCTGGTGTGCTGGCCAGCCCCTGCTCATGCAGCCCAGCCTGTGCTGTCTCACCTGCCAGAGGAGTCCAGTCCTGACCCCAGTTCATGGCCAACCTGGCCTGTCTAGTGACATCTGCTCCATGGATGCCCCTGCTCAGCCCTGCCCAGAGGGTGGCAGTGTCCCAGCTGTGCAGGGACATCAACCTTTCAGACACATTTCCCATCCATCCCTCACCTTGAGGGGCTTCACCGGCAGAGATCCCCAGAATTCTCCCCCAATTGCTTCTCTTCACACCCCCACTCCTGGTGTGCTTTGTGCACAAGGGTCCAGCTCTCCCACCAGCACCATTCCCCTCCTGCATCCTGCACACCCAGACTCGTTGCTGTGGCCACAGGCTGCAGTCAGGCCTTCCTGGAGTGGTGGGTCTTCACCTCTGGATGAGGTGTTCCAAGTCCTGGTCCTGGAGGATCTCTCAGTCCCTCCTGCCTCGGACCAGGTTCCTCCCGAGCACAGTGGTCCACATGTTGTTCTGGGGAAGGTCCTGTGACACTACCCCAAGCTCCTGAGCTGGATGCTGCTTGCCTGACATCCACCCAGAGCTGGCAGATGAGCTGGGGTGGACGGGGAGAGGTGGGGTGGGCCAAGCCCCCCTTGGGCTCTTTGCCTGTGATTTTGGCTCTCTGGGTTTCACCCACAGAGCTCATTGCAGACTGGGCCAGGCTGACCTGGTGCTCCGGGTGCCCTGCTGGTCCCCCAGGGGTGGCAGCCAGCCCCCGTGTGACAGTCAGGGGGCTGTGACACGGCTGCTCCAGGGCACAGAGAGGGGTTGTGTCTGCAGCAGGAACTGACCCCTGTGAGCACAGCCTGGGAGATCTACGAGACTCTCTATGGCTGAATCAGGATTTTGGAGCAGCCCCCCATTTCACACACACATAGACACACACAGACACAGACACACATCCTCCTTCCACCTGCAGCACAGCCAGGGGTGTGTACTCCTATCCTGAGTTTGTCCCAGTGACTCCCTGCCAGCTCCTGCAGCCAGCTCTGCTCTGGTGAGGGCTCCTGCAGAGCCCCTGAGTCTTTGCAAGGGTGGAGAGACGAGAGCAGCCTGTGCCAGGCCAGGACTCTGTGCACAGCCTCGTAGGGACCATCTCGGACCTGCCAAGCTCCCCCCTCACTCCTGCCCTGGGCAGTGTTCCCAGCTCGTGCTCAGGGCCACCAGCCCAGGAGGTTTTGGAGACTCCAGGCTTGCTGAGAGTCTGAAGAAGGCTGATGGAGATGGTCCTGCCACAATGGGGTAGTGCTCGTGGATCAGGTGAAGGAAAGGGCAGTGGGATGATGATCCTGGTTGCTGCTGGTGCATCCTGGACCTGCAGGGACCAGCAGACAGGTGACCCCAACCAACTAGCCTCATGTGCTCAGTCCTGGCCTGGGGAGGTGACCACACTTTGGAGGACACTGAGGAACAGCCAGAGCTCTTGGCAGCCCTTGTGCAGCCAGAACAATGGTTGACGTCATTTTTATTTAAGAGGGAGAAGGGAAAAAAGTTGTGACCAGAGGCCTGTAGCCCTGGGAGAGACAGAGTTTATTTTTCCTGCCTGCTGCTTTCTCTCGTGCTCCCCCCAGCCCTGGCCGTGGCACAGCACATTCCTTTGCTGTGATCTCCTCCCTCCCATGCAACAGCACATTCCTCCTGTGCTGGCTGCTCCCTTCTGCTCTGGCCACCCTGGCCTGGTCGGTGTGGAGGGGACAGCGGCCACGCCTCCCCTGTGCCTGTGCCCTGCTGGATGCTCTGCTCCACCTTTGCCAGAGCTCACATTCAGACACTGTGTGTGTGCTGCCTGCTCACGTCCAGCTCACCCTGGGCACAGCTGTCTGTCCAGGTACTGCCCTCTCCACCCCAGGACAGTGTCCAGGAGGGATGGTGGAGCCTCACCCTCTGCTGCCTCCACGGCACTGAGCCTGTGGCATGGAACCTTCCAGGAGGGCTTCCCACACACCAATGGGCTCGGGGAGTGTGGGGCCAAGCAGGGCTTGTCTTCCCTGACCGGGTAGAGCAAGACCAGCCTGGGCCTGGGGTCATCCCTTTGGGTCCCAAACAGGCAGGAAGGAAGGTGTCTGCCAAGCCCTGTGAGCAGTGGGGAGATGAGCTAACGCCTCACAGGGCTGAGTTCATGGGGCTGGCACAGCTCCCAGTGCTGGGGCCACCCCGGGCAGGGCAGGGCAGGGCAGGTCACCCCAGAGGGTTGGGTGCTGCAGCCCTTCACCCCGGGGTCATTGTCTGCTCTGGGCAGCACTGGTGTGGGGTGAGAGGTCAGGCTGTGGGTGCTGGTGACCAGTGCATCCAGCACATCTGCACACCCAGCCCCTGTGCTCCTGCTGGCCTCACTGAGTTTTGTTGGAGCTGCTGGGAGCCCAGGCAGGGCCCTAGCTGCTTGTTTTGTAGCATTTTCCCAGTGCAATCAGACCAAAAGAGATGTTACCTTCCCTCAGGACATCCCCCTTACCTCAACCCAACACCCCTCCCATGACTTTGTCCCATACCCCACCACAGAGGAGACCAGCAGCACCCCAGGATGTCTCCCCCAGAGCTGGGAAAGCTCCTTCCTCCTGGCTTTTTACCCGTGCCAGAACTGCCTTGCTCCTTCTCAAGCTGGAGGCCACAGAGGAGAGATCTGGGGTCCCTGGTGAAGGCCCTGGGGGGCATTGCAGGGCTCTGGGTCTGGGCAGGGCTCTGGGAGCTGGGCTAGACCCCAGGGCTGTCTGGGGCCATGTGTGCCCCATCTCCTGCCAGACTGGGCTAAACCAGGGTTAACCAGAGGGGCGGCTGGGAGCTGCCACATGCCAAGAATGTTTCCAGACTGGGGAAGGGCTGGACATGAATCACCCGCTGCCTCTGCCAGATGCTGTGTGCAGGCTGGGCTCTGCACTCTGCTGTCCTGCAGCGAGTTTGGGGATCCTGTGCTGACCAGGGCTCCATCAGCCCCACCAGCATCACCTGCTCAAGTGGCTCCAGCCTGATTTTGTGGCTCCTGGGGAGTCCCAGGATGTCCCAGGAGCTGGATGTGGCAGCCCTGTGTGTGCATCAGGCACTGCTTGTTTGGGAAGCCCACGTGCAGATGTTGCAGCCACGGACTCGCTCCTCCCACGCTGCTCCAGCCCTTTGTCTCTGTCACTTGTGTGAGCCTGAATTTTCACAAGTTGAACCTCAGCCTCTGGGGATCTCCAGGCCTGTAGCAAGGGGCCATGGCTGGCACCAGGGCTCTGCTCAGCCCAGTGCTGCCTCTCTCACTGGGCAGCTTGCCTCGCTGCCCACCCCAGCCCAGTGCCTGTCAGTGTGGGGGATGCTCTTCCTCCTCCTTTGATGGACACCAGCGTGGTCCTGCTGTGATGCCAGGGAAACCCAGCAGCTCAGGAGATGGGGACCTGCAGCCTTCCCACAGCCAACGGGAGAGCCAGTGCTGAGGAAAGCTTTGGCAGCCTGGGGAGCTCCTGTCCGTGCCCAGCATTGCTGAGCTCCTGCACTGGCTGCCCTGGAGTGTGGGTGGATGGTTCCACGTGCAAAGACACTCACACCCCTTAATGCATCCCACATCCCAACCAGGACTGCAGCCTCGGGAATACAGGCAGTCCGTGCTGCTGGAATCCAACGACAGCACCCCACAACTTCTGTCCCTTGCAGATCCTTCAGAGCAACAGTAGGAGGGGACTGGGGCTAAGAATGAGGTAACCTTGGACTTCTCTGCAGCCAGAAGTCCCCCAGCACAGTTCCTGCAGCAGCTCCTGGTGCACAGATGTCTCTAATTCACCTGCTCACCATGTGCAGGCAAAGGGTCTGGGCACCAGACTGGCCACAGGGACATCTGTGAGGCAGTGGCTGAATGGAGACAGCAGGAAAAACACAGGGAAGAAGGGCAGCACCCCAAACTGCTTAGGGCTAAAATTCTGGTAACTCCTTCCATTCAGAACATCTCCATTTCCATCTGGAGATAAAGAGGTTTCCACATTCACTTCCCCCTTGCTGGAGCTGGAAGCACTGTCCCTGTGGATGGTGCTGGGGTGGGGTCCTTGCCTGGGATGCAGGGATGTTCCCTTTGGAAGCAGTGCCATTCCCTGGCTGCCCCAGGGGCGAGCAGAGCTGTGCTGCTGCAGCAGGACACGTGTTCCAAGCCTTGTGCAAACGCACCAGGCCTGACCTCACCCCAGGGTTTCTGGTCAAGGATGCAATCTCAAGGGCAGTAATTTTCCCTTGCTTTCCCAACACTTTCCAAACGAGTACATCTGAAAGCCTTGACTCAAGGGTTTCAAGGAGCTCGGCTGAGCACGACACACGGCCAGGGACCAGCTCAGAGGCTCAAGAAATAAACAACAAAAGGAGCAGAACTCAGAACATCTGGCGGAAAGTAGGAGCAAGTTCCACAGTCTGGGTGTCTGAAGGATAAATGGGGCTGGACCGAGTCACAGCTCCTTTCTTGTCCACGTTGGGAGCAGGGCAAGCGTGATATTTATGGGCTTCAGTGATGCTGTGACTGCAACATCTTGGCACTTCTTCTTCACCGGCTTCGAGGGGAATAGGAGCACATATGTGAAAAACATGTGCTGGGGCACAGCAGCCCAGGCCCAAATGGCAGCAAATACAGGGAGGGAGAAGCTCTGGGGACAAGCTCAGAGCTCTTACCCACAAATGTGACTGGGGTAGGGCCCCCTGTGCTGGGGGATAATGAGAAGCTGTGAGCTGCAGCCACCTGGAGAACACAGAAACCAGGCAACAAGGAGCCTGGCAAGCAAGGCCTCCCTGGAGGTGGGTATGGAACACGTGGGCCTGACCAGGGAAGCTGTAATGAGCCTCTCAGTGCTGTGCCCCATGGCTGGGTCCTGCACCTTCCTTGTTTTCATGGGTCTGGACAAAGCAAAAATTAAATAAAACCAAATTAAATCCTCAAGGATGTGTATCCAAGAAGCAGGACGTGGGCTCTGGCATAGAAATCTGCTAGCCAGTGGTTCTGGTGATCCCTGCCTTAGAATTAAACATGCGAGTGGCCCCACTGGTTTCACTTAGGGAGGAGTGAGCACTTAAGTGCTTTGCTGGATGAAGGCCTAGGAGAGGGGAGGGCTGGACTCCAAGTGGAGCTGGGCAGGAAGGAGCCTACGCATTCTGCTGCAAGGGCTGGGATTTCCAGCCTGGACACAGGGAAGCGGAGCAGGCAGAGTGTGGAAATCCAGCCCCGGGATTCCAGGCAGGGCAGGGGCTGGAGCAGCATCATGGACAGCCCAGCTGGTGTTCCCAGGGTGCCTGGGATGGGCTGGGGAGCTCTGGTTCTGCTGGATGATGGCTTTGTCACAGTCCCCAGCTCTGTGAATGCCTGCACTGTGCAGAGGGGAAGCTGTGGGTGCCCCTGGCCCTGGCGGTGGCACTGACCCATGGCCAGCAGTGGCACTGAGCTGTGCCCAGCAGTGCCCATCTCCTGGTGACCCTGGAGATGAGGTCCTGGGCTAAGAGGAAAGGAGGAGGAGGAGGAGGCAGCACTACCCTGGGGAAGGGGCAATGTCACTTGTGTGAGGGTGAAGGAAGACGATCTGGTGTTTGCTGAGGTGGGGCCAGGCCATGATCAGGTGCTTTGGAAATCACCCTGCACCCAGAATGCTTCTTGGAGCTTCTGGAGATGGACCTGGAGCAACACCTCTCTCTTACAATCCCAGATCTGGGGCAGGGGTCTCACATGTCTCCCACAACCTGAAGGATGCTCTCTGCTGAACCTGTTCTGGCAGGAGCACTGGCCTCTTGCCAGTGCCCCCCACCCAGACCCCAGCACACCTCCAGCTGTGCCAAGGCCATGGACACATCCCGTGCCAGGCAGGAGATGCCATGGCTGGCTCAGCCCTGTGCCTGCACTCCCTGGGAGCCTGGCACCACAGAAGCCTGCTCCTGAACCACAGCTCTGCTCATGTGGGCCAGGAGAGGCCAAGTCACTGCCACAGCACGGCTGGGGACGGGCAGGACACTGTGCTTGGTGCTCCCGGTGGGGGTCACCAGGATTGTCCCTGTGGAAGTGCAGCAAGGGCCCAAAACCATGGAGAGCTCCTCCACAAGAGGTCCACGAGCTCCTGAGTCCTCCTCAAGAGAGGGATGTTGCCTGTGTCTGGACACTGCCCATGGAGAGCTGGACAACAGCTCCACTGACACATCCACCTTGGCAGGCACCAGGACGGCCGTTCCCTGGACATTCCCTGGCCAAGGGATGTGTGCAGGGAGGAGGGAATGGCTTCCTTGCAGCTGGGACTTGGCAGAGGTGAGCTCTCATGCCTGGTGCTGATACTCAGATATCATCTCTGGTGATTTACGGCCGGAGCACGCAAGCACTGCTTTGGGAAGATCCTCATAAATAGCTCCGGCGTGACAGAGGGCTGCTGGATAATGGAACAGAGAGGGACCAGCCCCTGTCACAGCTCTGTGCAGTGTCTGCTGTTAACCCTGTCGTGACAGCAGGGAGGGGCACACAGCTCCAGCTCTTCCCTGTGGAACCAGGGCCTTTGGCACCCCCATGCCAGGCTCACACCCCATCCCGCTGAGCTCTGCTGGCCATGCCTTAGGTGCTGCCTTTCTTATCCAGCACTGCCACGTCCCCCTCTTTCCAGCCCCCTCTTGCATCCCATGTGGATTTTGCACCACTGAAATGAACAATTTTTGTCTGGAGGCTTTGCGACCTGTTACCAAAACTCATTGAAGACTGGCTTCAGAGGAGCTGGCTTTCCCTCAAATGCCAGACAGAAACCATGGAATGGGTTGGGTTGGGTTGGAAGACACCACAAAACCCATCCAGTCCCACCCCCTGCCATGGGCAAGGACACCTTCCATTACCCCAGGTTGCTCCAAGCCTCGTCCAGTCTGGCTTTGAACACTTCCAGTCACTGTGTTTGCCCTGTTATGTCCTTCTGAAAAGATTTCTGTTCTGAAGGTCACCTCCTGCTCCCTTCTGCCACCAGGCAGGGATGGTCCTTTGCAGGACTTGCACAGGACCTGTGTCTCCCTGCCCAGGCCCCCACTGACCTCCCCGTGCCACCTCCGCAGGCTGATCCTGGCCCTGCACACCCTGGCCAGGACTCATCCAGGTGTTCCCAGCCTTGACATGGGCATGGACCTTCACCTGAGCTCCTGCTCCTGCTGGGCAGCCCTGGGGAGATCCCAGCACGGCTGAGCCAGAGCAAAAAAGGGAAACGGAGATCTGAGCAGTGGAGGGACCATCAGCCTTCCCCGCACTGCTGAGAGCAGCCCTGCAGACATCCCCCGCTCCCAGCACGGCCCCGTGGCTGGTGCCAATGTCTGGGCCGTGCTGGGAGGCAGAGGAAGCCCGGGGCGGGGCACATGGCACCTCTGCTCCTTGGCCAGGGGCACCCAGTGCCCAGCGCTGGGCAGGTGCCCAGGCGGCCGGCCTGGGCTGTCAGCGCCGGCTCCGGCGCTCCAGGACCAACAGATGGGATCCATTAGCAGAGATTATTTAGATATCTCCGAAGGGCTCCGTCACAACCCATTAAACGTAGACAAGCAGACATAATGAGGGCTTAACACGCCGTCGGTGACACGGCTGGCACAGCCCGGCACCAGCGCAGCGCTGCGGGGCAGCGGCCCGGGCGGAGCTGCCGGTCCGATCCCGGGATCCGGGGCTGTCCGGAGGGGCCCGGCCCCGGCGTGTCCGCACCTCCGCTCCTGTGCGGCTCAGGTGCCTCGGGATGGGGGCACTCGCACTCCGGGTGTGCTCCAGCCCCAGCCTCGCTCCCCAGAGCATGTTCCAGTACTGATCCTGGGAGCTGCCAGTGGCCCTGGCTGGCTCGGATGCCGGCATCCCTGCAGCCCCGGAGCCCCCTCCATCGCCCCCCGACAGGCACAGACGGCTCCGAGTGCCGCAGCCAGGGAGGGGCGGCTGCTGCGGGCACCGCGCACACGGTGCCGTTCCCAGCGCCTCCATCCCGGCACCAAGGCATTCCCCGTGGAGCCAGGACGTGCCAGGAAGCCCTTGGAGCCCCGGTGCTGCTCAGCTGTGTCCCCTCCAGGTCCCACTGCCACTGTCCCTCTTAAGGGACGAATTCCTGCTCCTTTCCTTTCTCACGGCATGTCCAGTGCTCTGGGAATGCTGCGCTCTAGAGGGAGGTCCCCCCGTGGCAGAGAGGGCTCTCTGCCCTCTTCCGTGGAGGGTTTGGAGAATGGGCTGTCCCAGGAGACGGAAGGAGGGCAGGACATTCCCTGGGGATTCCCGCAGAGGAGTGGATTTGTCATCATTAACTCTGGAACTTAGAGCAGCCTTTAATCTAACAGCAAATTGCAAACATCAGAGGAAAAAGGCTGGAAGGGATTGGACGGAGATCCACCACAGCACGGGACCATTTCCAGTGGTGGATGTATCCCTTGAACCAGGACACTGCAGGAGTTGGTGCATCCCTGGACATGTCCAGCTGGATCAGCCTGGTCTGGTGGGAGGTGTCCCTGTCCGTGGCAGGAGCTGGATGGGCTGTAAGGCCCTTCCAACCCAAACCACTCTGTGATTGTGAGTCCTACTCCCAGCACAGAGCCCTGGGCTACCCCAACCCATGAGGGCACAGCTCCTGGCCCCGGGTGCCACAGGGAGTTACCCCCCAGTGTCCTGCCCGGTGCTTCCCATCCCTGGTGTCTGCAAACCCTGGAAAGCTGTTTCCCACCAGCATAAACCTCCTGCTTCCCCCCTCACTGTGGGGTTTGTGGGGCTCCCCAGATTTTGGCAGGGAAGGTTTTGGAACCAGCCCAGGTTTCTCAGCCTCTCTAGGTGAGTGCTGCAGTTCCAAGGCAGCTCTCCAGGAATTCAGCAGCGCTGAACAGGATCCGGATGGGATGGCTCAGGTATCTGAAGGTATGTCAAGCCTCCACTCAAGCATTTGACAGTGTTTTCCATGACCTCATTAGGCTGAGGCTCATTAGCCTGCTCTGCACAGAAACTGGAGCTCCTCCCAGGGAATTGTGGGCCATTCTTTGTCGCCAGCACAGTAGGTGGGTCATGGCTGGGAGTGCAGCTCTTTATGTGCCACGACATGGCTGGGCGCTGCAGTCTCTAGTGATGCTATTTCTGGATTGCAGTGATGCTAATTGAGAACTAGTGTGTCATTAATTATACAAATGACTTGATGCCAGTGCTGGGTTTTGTCTCTAATTTCTGGAACTACTGTCCTTGTTTGTTTGGTTTGACAGCTCCTAGCACTCGAGGTCCTGCATTATTTGACATTTCATTCCACAGCCATGGTGATTCCGGGGCAGTGGGTGCCTGGATGTGCACATCCCTTATCCTGATCCCAGACAGAGCCAGCCTGGGATGCCTGGAGGGATTCCTGAGAGCATTCTCCTCCCAGGCTGCCAGGACAGGAGGTGTTACCAGGCTGGGGTTCCACCTGTACGGGGGCTCTGTGCCACAGGGCCCTGTGCCCGTGCCAGGGAACGTGTCCTCCTGCAGTTCCCTTCTCCTCCCAGGCTTCTGATGGCTCTAAGGGAGGATCAGCCAGCACAGAGCCTTTCCCAGGTTTCTTTCTTAGCCTGTGCCCTCTGGCTTGGTCAAGCAGTCCCAATCCCAGGGCTCCCAGTGTGGCTCCAGGGGGAGGAGGTGGCAGTGGCTGAGCAGAGCCGTGACTTCCCTGCCAGGGAGCAGCCCCTGCTGGGGGTTATCCCAGGGAGTGACTCCATCCATTTCTGTACACTTCCAGTGGGAATGAACTGAATCTGGTCTGGGATCAGCCAGCAGGTTCAGAGAGCATTGCTGGCTTGCACTGGTGTGTGAGTGGGAGACCAAGTGATGCCACCAGGGCAGCAGGTCTGGGTGGGCAGCTGAGGCAGCTCCCAGGGGGCTGAAGCTCAACCTTCCCTCAACTATTTATTTTATTTCTTTAATCTGGAGGATTTGCCTGTTTTAAGTCCCTCCCAGAGCTTTTCAGGACTTTGGTTCTGTTCTTCTGGCATTTTTCCCTGGAGTACAATATGATCCCTGTGAGCTCCACTGCCTTCAGCATCCCAAATATTTGCAGTATCTTTTTGTGAAATATTTTGGATGCACAGCCCAGCCCCAGGGAGTCCCAGGAAGCACCTCCTAGCTAAGGCTTTAGGAGTACACATGCAGGAAGGCTGGGCTTTGTCCAGTGGAACCGGTGAGGATCCAGATGAAAACGTGGGAACATCTGACCTCTGCCCCTTGCTCCAAATCCTTTCCCTGGCAGGCAGAGCAGAACAAGCCATTTTCACACCAAACTCAATGCCAGACTGAAGAGTTCCCTTCTCCTTTGCACAGAGTGGCTCTGCAGGGCTTTGCTATCTCTGTCTCCCTGTTGCCAGCTGGTTCCTCTCTCAGAACTGCTGCATTGCCAGAGGGACATTTTTAGCTGCTCTTATGAAAGGACAACGTGATTTTCTAAAATTACAAGTTACCCATTATTTCCTAAGCTTCCCGAGCCCTGTCCTGTCCTCCCAAGGAGGGCACTGGAGCCAGGTCTAGGCGTGGAGTGGGCAGCTGGGGTGGGTTCCCCCTGGGGGTTCCCCCCAGATCTCTGTACCCATCTGAAGGTCAGCGCAGTCCCACGCTGCCATCTGGCATATTCTCCCCCCGAAATGTTTCCCAAAACAGCCTCCAGCAGGATCTTTTCCATGCTGCCTCTGTGTCCCATGCTGCAGGATCACCCCACATCCAGCTCTGACGTCGTTGTGCTCAACATGAGGAGTTTTTCCAAAAGCTCCTTTCAGCAGCTTTTCCAAGCCTGCATCAGTGGTCACCAAGGGGATTTTCCAGTCCCTACGTGTACCATTGCTTGGGTGCCCACAGGGAATCCTGCACTGAGAGATCTTCCACTCTCCAAGGAGGCTTTTTCTTTTCTTTTCTTTTCTTTTCTTTTCTTTTCTTTTCTTTTCTTTTCTTTTCTTTTCTTTTCTTTCTTTCCTTTCTTTCTTTCCTTTCCTTTCCTTTCCTTTCCTTTCCTTTCCTTTCCTTTCCTTTCTTTCCTTTCCTTTCCTTTCCTTTCTTTCCTTTCCTTTCCTTTCCTTTCCTTCCTTCCTTTCCTTTCCTTTCCTTTCCTTTCCTTTCCTTTCCTTTCCTTTCCTTTCTTTCCTTTCCTTTCCTTTCCTTTCCTTTCCTTTCCTTTTTTCTTCCCTTCCCTTCCCTTCCCTTTCCCTTCCCTTCCCTTCCCTTCCCTTCCCTTCCCTTCCCTTCCCTTCCCTTCCCTTCCCTTCCCTTTCCCTTTCCCTTTCCCTTTCCCTTTCCCTTTCCCTTTCCCTTTCCCTTTCCCTTTCCCTTTCCCTTTCCCTTTCCCTTTCCCTTTCCCTTTCCCTTTCCCTTTCCCTTTCCCTTTCCCTTTCCCTTTCCCTTTCCCTTTCCCTTTCCCTTTCCCTTTCCCTTTCCCTTTCCCTTTCCCTTTCCCTTTCCCTTTCCCTTTCCCTTTCCCTTTCCCTTTCCCTTCCCTTCCCTGTGTTTTCCTCCCAGATGTGATCTCCAGGCTGGCAGAACCAGACTGGCTTTGTGGGTGTTAAATGAGGATTCCCCAGCCAGCTGACTCAGCTTTGATCTTGGGATCCTCATTAATTCCTGGGCCCAATTAGAGCCCCCAATATCCCCCAGTGCTGCCTTTGATCACTCAACAGCCTCCGGTTTGCTCTGCATCTCCAAAGTTTCCTTCTCTCCAGGCTGCTCCTCCCTTTCTCCCTGGCACCTTGGTGCCCTCTGGATTCCCACAGTGCTGTCTCAGCCTCTTCCCTCTTTTTCCATCCAGAGCAGCTGTGGCTGCCCCGGGATCCCTGGCAGTGCCCAAGGCCGGGTTGGACGGGTTTGGAGCAGCCTGGGACAGTGGGAGGTGTCCCTGCCTGTGGCAGGGGTGGCACTGGATGAGCTTTGAGGTCCCTTCCAACCCAACCCATTCTATGATTCCTTGATACCATGACTGCCCTCCAGCTCTGTGCCTCCACACTTATCCTGGCAAGGAGACCAGCGAGGGGTCCCAGGAGAATCCTCTGCCCAGAGCTGATCCCGAACCAGTGGCCCAGATCTCAAGCACAGACTGCCCCAGGAGGTCTGCAGCACCGGAGACCTCTCTGGGAAGGGACAGTCCCTCTGCTGGGAAGGGAAGCGACTGCAGTGCCCAGAGGGAAGATGAGGAACTGCAGCCCCTCCTGGAAAGAACATCAGGATTGTAGCAGGATCTGGAGGGAAATTTCTCAGTTCTCACTTGCAGGTTATCAAGTTCTTAAAAAGTCCATTTTAAAGATAAGCATGATGCCAGGATGTCCAGTGACAACTCTGCAGCCATCCAGGAAAAATAAGGTTGGAGAAACAAATGGTTTCCAATGTGTTTTCCTGGGGTGTGGACTATGAACAACAGCTGTATTCATCCTCAGAGGCTGCATTACTGAGAGACGAGTGTTTGGTGGCTGATGATGTCCACAGAGGGTGCTACAGTGTCCCCATTCCAAATGGATGATCCCAGAGCTCTCACCCACCTCTCCAACCCCTCCACCTCTCTGTCAGCTCTATACAACCCAGCCAGGGCTCCCATTTTTCCTGTGAGGTGCTTTCTCTTGCTGCATCGACACAAATACACGGCCTTATCAGCACTGCCTTCATGGATTTGGTGCAGTAGAAGCCAAAATCCTCAGTCTGCTGTCCCAATAGGATCCCAGGATCCAACAGTATTAAACTCTGGGCTGTCGTGGTGAGGACCACCACTGCTTTGAAACCAGTTTGTGCAACATCTGTTCAGAATAGTTTGAGATTGCATTGAAATACTCTCAAGAGCCCTTCAGCTGAGGCTTAAGCAGGAATAAAAAGTGCACACCCTGATGTCAGATGAAAGAGAAAGCCCTTTGCCTATGGAAGGGAGGTGTGTAATTGCAGAGACATGAACTGGATCTGGTTTTAATCCTACTGGACAAATTGAGCAGTCTCAAGTGCAACTTCTAATCTCGGTCCCGCTCGGCTGCGTCGGAGTAGAGCTGAAGGTGTTTTTCAAGTGTTTAGGAGGCTTTCCAAAGACAACAGTGTCATCTGGAGAACATCAGCCTGCAGGCTGGTTGCTGTGAACGGGACACTCTTTGAAAAGCCCTCGGTGCTGATGCAAGTCCAGATGGCTCGTGTTGAACCTGGGGCTGGGCCATGTGCAGAACATGCCATGAGGTTCCTGTGGCTCCACCACGCTCAGCCTGTGACCACAGCACAGGAGTGCCGGCCCCTCTTCCCGGTCCCACAGGACTTCCCTGACCCACAGATGTGTCTCTAGGTGCATCCTGCACCCCCCCAGGTGTCCCAGGTCTGTGTGCAGTGCACCTGCCCTGTGTGCAGCACTGAGCTTATCCCTGTCCTGCAGCACGGCACCAGCAGTCCAGGAGAGCAGGAGCACCATGGGAATGGCTCAGCATGGGAATGGGAATGGGATCCTCCAGGGACACCCTTGGGCTTGAGGAGCGTGGGTCCAGGGGGTGCAGAGGTGGTGCTCAGTGTCAGCTCAGATCCAGGGAAGAAGGGCAGTGTTCTCTGTCTGCTTCCCTTTTCCAGTGCCCATTTCCAGGCACACAGAGCTTTCCCTGCCTTTCCCTCCACCTTCATCCCCATGACACCCCAGTGCCCGCCTGGGGGGGGTCCCATCCACCCACGGCTCCCTCTCCATGGTCAGCACTGCTCCTGCCCACACCAGTCCTGCTGGACACACAGCTGGCAGTGGGGTCAGCAGCCACCCCTACACCCTCTAAAACCCAGGGGCTGAGACCCCCGGGGGGTTTCCACAGCTCCCACTGCCCCAAGGAAAGGCTCAGGGCATCGGCATCCTCAGGCTGTGGGGCCAAGGGCTCGATCTGGCTGCACGTCAGCATCACACAGCTGATCCTTGTGGGGAAGAGGATCTGTTTCTCTCCAAACAACTCTGAAGAGGCTTTTTCCTCTGTCCCGCTGATCCTCTCAAAGGCCTTACACTTGGCACAGCCCTGCTGTGGTGCGTTCCTGGGTTTCAGTTTTCCTTTTGCTGCTTCTGTAGCTCTTCCAGAGGTGAAGAGGTTTGGAAAAGCTGCGGGTAGAAATGGAAAAGTGCAATGAATACATATCCTAGACACACTGGATTTTTATGGCCCTGAAAAGTGGAGGGGAAGAAAAGAAAAATGGGTGGATATTCCTGTCTGGAAACTTCGAAGCTGCAAGTAACAGGGAGGTGTTTGAGGAGATCAGGAAAACCGCCACGGTGGTGGGGAGTTGTTTCTGACTGCAGTGCACAACCTGTCACTTCAGAGAGCTCAGACTCCGGGTCTGGCCAAGAGCAGGGGGGATCAGCTCTGCACACCTGGCAGCAGCAGAGCTCTGCTTTCCAACCAGCACCTGCATCCAGAGCATGGCAAGTGAAGCGAGGCACAGAGGGGCTCAGGGCAGACCTGCTGACCCCCCTGGGCTGGGCTGGGCTGGACATTGGCCCAGGAGCACTGATCTGCTGGGACACAGCAGCGTTCTCCTGCACAGGGAGCCTCTGGCTGGGATTAACCTCATGTCAACGGAATGGCGACCTGCGTGTGGGTACCCAAAATAAATCACTCACTGGGGAGCAGCTGAGTGAGAGACAGATCTTTGCAGCTTTCCTTCCTGTTGACATCTGTTCTGGTGTCTCTCCCTACGAGTGTCTGCTCCACGTTTGCAGAGGACGAGGCTCAGAGGAGCACACATGGGCACCAAATGCTGCAGCTGCACAACTCGTGGTCAAGCTCCTGGGGAAAGACTCTCAGGTGCAGGTGCCAGCACTGCTGTCCCTATGGAAAGGTAGAGAGCAGATGCTCTGGAGCCTCTGACCCCTTTGCTGTAGCCAGGCTGAGTGCACAGAGCACCCCAGCACCCCCACCTGGGTCCCACCAGCCTTTGAGCTGTTTGAGTTTCCCTGAAGCCTCCTGGGAGCAGCACTGGGAAGTGCTGATGGATGGTCAGGAAGTACCCCCTGCCCCAGGGTTGCTCCTGTACCCAGATAAGGGACAAGTGACAGTGTTGCAGTGCTGGCAGATTCCATCCACTTCCTTGGAGCAGCACCTGGAGCTCCCTGCACCCCTCCTGGTGCCACAGCACCATCACTGGGAGGGAAATGTTTGGCCATCACCACTGCACCTGGAGCTCCTCCAGCTCCCTCGCCCAGGGGGGACCTGGCTGTATCCAAATCCAGCAGCAGTGATGGGTGGAAGAGCTGGATGTGAGGATGTGGCTGCTGCCATGGAGAGCAGCAGAGGCAGGGTTCCCTAATAGAAATTAATTCAATTTTATGAGCAGAAGTCTTATATTACATTAGTGAAGTTAAGACATTCTGTCTCTTTCCTAACAAAATAAACATTTTTGGCAAAGCAAATGAATGTTTCTTGTCTAAGCTCTGCCTGGCACAGCCCCTGTCCCCAGAAACTACAGCTGGATGCCCACTGGCACTGTGCTGCCCCTGCTTCTCCCAGGCAGGGGATAACCCAGACACAGCTTAGCAGGGGTAGGCATGAAGAGAAGAGAGCTTTCATCATTCCCAAAGCCCACCATGGCCTCTCCATGGTGCTGCTCCCAGGGTCCAGCTGGGTCTGGCTGAGCTGACTCCTCACCACCCTCCACAGGGGTGATGTCTCCTCTTCCTTCCAGCATAAGGTGCTGACAGCTAAAAATGTCTCCTTTCCCATCTGTCACAGGACCTGTGTTTGCTGCATTTGTGCCTTCAGCTCAGAGCCTGTTCCTGTTGTTTGGATGATGCCCATCCCACGAGTATCCAGGAGGCCCTGCAGAGGTGGGGCTGGGCTGCCTGCACACAGAAGCGACACCGAGGGGCTGCCAAGTTTCCCTGGGGACTGATCAGCTCTGCTGGGAAGCCCTGGGCCAGGTGGGACGCCCTGGGCAGCCCTGGTTTGTTGTCCTGCTGTGCCAGACTGGAGCTGTGTCTCGGGATTCTCAAGGAGGTGGAGGGCTCTGGGATGGGAGGGGGGGCACGGACTGGCCCCGGGGCTGAGGAAAAGGAGGGCAAGATACACCAGAAAACAAATCCCTTGCTGTGGCTGCTCCTCCTAATGAGGACCAGGAGTTTGCCCAAGCCTGAGGGCACAGAGGGAGGGCTGAGCAGAGCTCCACGCTCTCCCTCCAGAGCTGGGCGGGGAGTCAGGCAGACAATGAAGTGATCCCCGGGCAAAGCCCCGGTGGCTGCTGCTCCTCGGAGCTGCTTTTCCTGGAAAGTGGTGATGCAGATGGGCACCGTGTGAGCAGCGCTGCTGAGGTCTCTGGCGAGGTGGGGGGAGGACAGGGATGAGCTGCCAGTCCAGGGAGGTCTGATGGGTCGTGCAATCGTCCAGGCTCCGCTGCCTCCAGCCAACACTCGGGCTCACTGGAAAGTATTTCTGAATGGTTCCCAGCCATGGTTCCCATTTTGTTCTGTTTAAATTTTTCCTCCAAGACAATCTCGGCCGTAATTGTTCTCAGATTTAGGAAACTGGCTCTTCCTGAGACCAGAAAGCACCGTTACTGGTTGGGACAGTATCCCCCATCCCGCTCGCTCAGTGAACTCCCCTGAACCACATTTGTGCCTCAGGCTGCTGCAGCTCCCAGGCCAGGCTGGGACCTCGTTTGTGCTGTCCCTGTGAGGTTCACACAGCCACCACCTCGTGCTGGGCAGAAGCCTTTTGGCTTCAGAAATGAACTGGCTTTTGGTGAGCCCCAGGCAGCGGGGAGACCCTCTGGTGTCCCTCTGAGGAGCAGTGGCATGGAGGTTCTCCTCTGGAGCTTTGTGGATGTCCGTCCCCCTCCCCAGGAGTGACAAGA
The DNA here is from genome assembly GCA_017589585.1 of Phylloscopus whistleri. Taxonomy (NCBI): domain Eukaryota; kingdom Metazoa; phylum Chordata; class Aves; order Passeriformes; family Phylloscopidae; genus Phylloscopus; species Phylloscopus whistleri. The sequence goes on from JADMLD010000352.1 coordinate 835,559, forward strand.
CCTCTGCAGTGTGACTCCTCTGGCAGGAGTGGGAAGGAGCAGAGATCATCTCGTGCAGGTCAGCAGGGAGGGGCAGAGCAGGGCCCAGGCTCTGCTCCGGGGGCCCAGCAGTGGCACCAGAGCCACGGGCAGGGACTGAGCCCAGCAATTCCCCTGCACAGGAGGCACAACTTCTGCCCTGGGCAGTGCCCAGCCCTCAACAGGCTGCCCAGGGAGGGGCTGGAGTCTCCGCAGCGGGGATATTCCAGAGCCCTCTGGACACAATGCTGGGCCCTGTGCTCTGGGATGGCCCTGCCTGAGCAAGGGGGGGTTGAACTGGTGACCTCCAGTGATTCCTTACAAACTCAGCCATTCTGAGATTGTCTGCAATATCCTGAGCCTTCAGCAACTCCAGCCTGAGCTTCCCAGGCTTTGATTACACCAGGAGCAGCTTTCCTTTAAAAATGCATCTTGCCGGGGTCTGGCTGCAGGATCTGGGCTAAACCAGCTGATGAATGGACTGAGGGGCATTTTACTGTTGCCCTTGGTCTCCTCACCACCCCACCAAACCAGCCCACTGCTCCTTCGGTGGCTGCCAAGCTCCAGACCAGAGGCATCAGTGTCCTTCCAGCCAACAGGTGCCAGTGGATATCAGGAATCAGCCCCCAGGGTTTGGAGCCCTGTGTCTGCACTGGGGACTGGGAGCAAGCCCTTCTCCTTCAGTCCATGGACACAGAGGTGCCTGGTGTCCCTTGGAGCCTCAGGAGGGGTTGACCCAGGAGGCTGCCCATGCTCCCCTGCAGCACCACAGTGCTGGGTGCATCTGCTGCAGGATTTGTCCATCTGCCCTTCCTTTGGCAAAGGGGGTGGGAAAGAGCTGCATGGAAACAGAGCAGAAAGGTGGGGAAACAGGGACAGAGGCTGGGCTGTTGGATGGAGAGGAGCTGGGAGGGAGGGCAGTAAGAGAATGTGCTGCAGGATGAGCTGTGGCTTGAAGGCAGGTGCTGGAGCTGGTCCAGAGACTGTGGCCTTGCTAATGGAATTTGCTGGAGTGCCAAATGGGAGAGATAACAGACACAGAGAATCACAGGCTCATGGAATCACTGAGCCTGGAAAAGCCCTCCAGGATCATCGAGTGCAGCCTGTGCCTGATCCCCACCTGTCCCCAGCCCAGAGCTCTGAGTGTCACCTCCAGCCCTTCTTTGGCACTGCCAGGGATGGGCACCCCAAACCTCCCTGGGCAGCCCCTGCCAAGGCCTGAGCACCCATTCCATGGGGAAATTCCTGCTGCTGCCCACCCTGAGCCTCCCCTGGCCCAGCCTGAGGCCGTTCCCTCTCCTCCTGTCCCTGTGCCCTGGGAGCAGAGCCCGACCCCCCCGGCTGTCCCCTCCTGGCAGGGAGTTGTGCAGAGCCACAAGGGCCCCCTGAGCCTCCTTTTCTCCAGGCTGAGCCCCTTTCCCAGCTCCCTCAGCCCCTCCTGGGGCTGCAGCCCCTTCCCAGCTCCGTTCCCTGCCCTGGACACGCTCCAGCCCCTCAGGGTCTGCATTGTCCCGAGGGGCCCAGGAGTGACCCCAGGACTGGAGGAGCCTCAGCAGGGCCAGCACAGGGGACAGGCCCTGCCCTGGTCCTGCTGCCACTCTGCCTTTGACACAGGCACAGAGGATGATCAAAACAGCATGGAAGGGCTGGGCTGGGGAGAAGTATTAGGGCAGGTCAAGTATCTGCACAGCTCCCCCAGAAGTGTCCATGAATGGTGAAAAAGGAACAGAAGAGCAGAGTGGGAACACAGGAGTCTCCACCGTGGCCTTGTAAAGGACAAACCCTCTTGGCAGGGTGGTCACAGAGGGTACTGGCTCGTCCCCATGCCATCGAGGGGGCACTGCCATTGTCCCAGCCCTGCTTCCCCACAGACACTCCATGGGCAGAGGAGGGACAGGCAGGTGGAAGGAGAGCTGCTTTTAGGGGAGAAGCATGAAAATGCTGGGCTTGTTTAGTCTAGGAAAATGAGGCTGGGAGAGAGCTAGTCTATAAATACATCTGGGAGTAAACAGCAGGAGGGATCAGAGCTATTTAGGCTGGAGGAGTGTGCTGGCAGAGGAGCAGATGGCTATCAGCTGGCCGTGAACGTGGTTACACTGCAGAGAGAGAAACCATCCCCTCCTTGCTAAAGGCAACCCTGGGACAGCCTCTCCTGGGGTCAGCGAGGGCCAAAGCCTACACTGAGCTGAAAACTGGCCCAGCAGCCTTGTCAAAAATCATCTTCAGGGGCTTCAGCACCTCCGTGTCACCATGGAAGGGGACCCCCTTGGTGGGCCCTTGGTGGGCTCCTGGGAGAGTCACCTGGAGCAGCCCTGGGATGCTGCTCAGAGCCCTGGGTGTTGTCAGAGCTGAGGTCACATCACGTCCCTGCTGCTGGGAGCTGGGAAGGAGCTGAAGGCTTCAACTGAGGGAGCAGCTGTGGGGCTGGGAAGGCTGTGGTGCACCGGAAACTTCAAAAAGCCCTGGTGTGGATCCAGCTTGGCCCCGGCCCAGCTCAAAAAAAACAAACAAACACAACATTTCTGGTGAACTACAAACCCTGGCATGTGGCCAGGACTGCAAATAGCCCGACTGGTTTCAAGATGGAGCTTGGAAAATTTATGGGGAGGATTTACCCGGATGGGTGCCTGTGGTAGCAGGAATGGGAATGGGTCCCTCAGGAGCACTTCCCAGGCCAGCATTTGACCTGTGGCTGCAGCCTGGAGCACCAGGCCATGGACACCCTGTCGTGGCCAGGGGGAGTGGTGTCCTGGCCACCCTCCTGCAGGACCTCTCTGCTCCCCCCTGCCCTGCTCCAGGGCCACAGAGACTGCCCTTGGGGATCATCCTTTGGGAAGCCCAGAGGGAATTAATCACTCTGTGAATCCCAGCTGTGCTGCCCAGGACTGATGCTGCAGGAGGATCTGCTAAGCTGATGCTCCAGAGGGGCTCAGGGTCTCTGCACAGCTGTGTGAGGGTGATGCTCAAGGCCACCATTGATATAATTCCCACTCTCCTTGGTGCCATTTAATCCTCCACCTCCCTCTTCCCATTACTGCTTTGCAGAGCCCAGAGCCTCTTCTATCCCATTTTCCTTCCCTGCACAGCCTGGAATCAAACCTCTCCTCCTGTCCCTCAGTGCCCCTGCCTCAGGGGCTCCCTCAGAGCCCTGCCTGTGTGCGGGGGGTTCCTGCTGCTTCTCAATCACCTTTCACCCCGCCTGCCCCTCCAAGCCCTTCTCCTAGGACTGGTTTCCTTATTCCACATTCTCCTTTCCTCTCCTCCCACCACAGCCACGTTCTGGTGGGACATGGATAAAAGCCTTGGTGAGGGTAAGCACAGTTGCTGTTGCCTCCTACGCCAGGATTCCCCAGAGCTGCTCCCTGCCCACGACAAGGCAGGGCTGAGGTCGTTACGCTGCATCCATGGCTCCCAAAAGGTTTTTGGCAGGAAACAGTCCCAGGTACTGATTTTTCCCCAAGGCATCAGTACCCAAAGCATCAGCGAGGCAGAGGTGTGGGGAGAGACACACCCTGGCAGAGAGCCCCTGCCCCAAATCCTCCCCCTGCCTGTCTTGGGTCAGGCTCATGGAACTGCTGCTCACTCTCCTAGGCCATCATTACCCTTCAGCATTGGTGTTGCTCAGGTTTCCCACTTTTCCCCATTTCCCCATCACATGGGATGACATCCTGCTCTGTTCCTGCTGCCCAGCCCCTTTGGATGGGCAGTGGGAGTAGAGAGGAGGGCACAGCCCCTGGCAGGGGGTGCAGAATTTGTGACTCAATGTGCACACCCAGCACAGGTGTTTGCACCTGCAGGCCCCAAGGAAGGAGCTTCCTACCCCATTCCTAGTTGTACCCTTTCATCATGTGCTCCCAAGGGAATTCCCACCCAGCCTCCTGTGCAGGGCCAGGAATTGCACTTGATCCTTGTGGTGCCCTTCCAACTCAGGACATTCTGTGATTAGGTTGCCCAGAGCAGCTGTGGCTGCCCCTGGATCCCTGGAAGTGTCCAAGGACAGGTTGGACACTGGGGCTTGGAGCAGCCTGGGACAGTGAAAGGTGTCCTTGCCAAGGGCAGGGGGTGGGATGAGATGGGATATAAGTTACCCCCAGCACAAACCATTCTGTGATTCTGTGATTTGCTACCCGCAGATTTTTCCATGTGCCCGTTTTGCTTCACATTCCTTATCAATTTCCTCTTTCCTCCCAGCCCATTTGGAGGCTTTGTTCAGTTTCATGGCTCCCCCCTTCCCTGTCCTGGGAAGCTCTGGGAAGCAGGAATGAGCTGTGCCGAGGCTGGGCAGGAGGGGTGGCTGCTGTGAAGTGTTTGAGGAGAGATGAGAAGCATCGTTCACGCTCGGGGGACTCAGGGCCTCCTTCCAGCTGCTTGGGCTTAGAGCAGGTTACAGTTCTGGGAAATGGGGCCCTTTTCCAGTGTCAAATACACGGTGCTCTGGCATTCCCAGAGCACAGGAGATGGAAAGCTGCTCCCTGAGCACAGCACCACTCCTCTCCCCACGTCACGGCTCAGCCCCCTGGGACCCCTCCTCAGGATGGGCCTGCCTGTGCTGCATTCACAGCTCTGCAGAGTTCTCAGGCACAGGATTTTCCCTGATGCACTGAAAGCCTCTCTCCCCTATGTGGAAACAAGGATTTTATCTCCAGTCAGATCTCAAGCTGCCTCTAACCTGTGACCATGTCCTTCCATTACTGTGGGGCCTTCAGGAGTCTCTGTCCTCTCCCTGCTGGATGTACTCAGCTTAAATCCAGTGGAGAGCAGGGTGGAAGGGGTCACTGATGGGTTTTTGAGTCACTAGGCTGCCACTGGGCTCTGCAAGCCCTGGCAGGGTGCAGGAGGCTTGACCCTCCATGTAGGGGACAGAGTCACCCTTGGGGACACCCTGACACCTTGGCCCAGCTGCTCAGGCATCATGACCTGGCTCCAAACCCCTCTGGCTCCGTGCAGCTCCGGGGGCCTGGCAGTGCCAGCAGCACTGGTGGGTGCCCTCTGCTACAGCACCCTCTGCCCAAGTGTCCCCAGCACCCCCAGCTCCTCTGGGCTCCTGCACACACAACAGGGCCCTGGACATTCCAGGCTCAGGTTTGTCCCAAAAAGAGTTCTCTCTCCTCTGTATCCTGGGGCCTGTGGAGTGGCATCAGCCCGGAATGTTCCTGTACCCTGGGGTGCTGCAAATCCATCCCATGGAGTGCTGGGCTGGCTGTGTGTGCTCATCACCAGTCTGAGTCACTGCTGTGCTTTGTCTGTCCAGGGTGGCTCTGCTGGATCCAGTGAGTGCTGTGCTGGCCTCACCTGCTTGGGAAAGCAATCACATAAAGCAACCACTCGGTGTGAGCAGCTTCACCTCAGGGCTTTACTGATGAGGGTTCTGCACTGGGGCTGGGCAGGGTGGTTTCAACCACCCTGGGACCAGGATGCTGTGGGAGCAGTGGCCCAGGTGGCTTTGAGCACCCTGGGAGCTGGGGGAATACTGGCCACAGCGCTGCCAGGGGCTGGTGTGCTCTGGGCAATGGGCCACCTTGGGTGCTGGCAAGGGCACAGTCCCAACCTTCACCCTACCTCGAACCCCAATCGCTGCCCCAGCAGCACTTCCCTCTCCTACAAAACTTCAGCTTCTCTTCTGGGCCCCCATCCCACCCCAAGCACCTGGACTGGCTTTTCCTGCTGCCCCAGACACCAGCAGGGTGTGTGCTGGGCACAGGAGAGGCAGCAATGCTCGGTGCTCATCTCTGTGTGTGCCTGAGGACAGTGCCACCCCTGCCATGGCTCTCTCTGGGGACAGGGCAGCTCCTGTCCCCACACACCTGTGACAGACACAGGTGCCATGAGGTGCTGGCACTGCCAGCACCCAAACCTGCCTGGGCTGTCCATGTAACACCTCTCAGCTGGAGGAAGTCATCTGCTGCTCGAAGCCAACCCCCCTTTGTTATGTGCTAAGATGCAAAATATTTTAATCCACGTTTCTCTTTCGCGTTTCTTTTCTTTCCCATGCTGGATTCCTAGAAGACAGGGAATTTATGGTGTGAGCCTGCTCCAGCCACAGAGAAAACCCAGCCAAGGTCAACACCACGAGACAGGCAGCTCCTGCCAAGGGGGGAAAGAGAGATTGCTTAGTGCTTGGCGGAGGAGGAAATCAAACCAAAACCCTTCCAAAAAAATCGAGATATAAAACACCCTCCACCCCAAAACCCTTTGGTGGAAAAAGACCAAAAGCTGTAAGGACGGTGCCTGCATTTCCCCTGCACGGCCTCAGCCTGGCCCTGCTTTGCCTCACCCCAACCCTGTCCCCTGGCACTGTGCAGGGAGGCCAGCGAGCAGGCCTGGGGCCTGGTGGCACAGGGACATCCCTGCGGTGGCATGGGGACAGGACATCCCTGTAGTGGCATGGGGACATCACTGTGGTGGCATCACAGGGACATCCCTGTAGTGGCATGAGGATATCCCTGTGGTGGCACGGGGACACCCCTGTAGTGGCATGGGGACATCCCTGTGGTGGCACGGGGACATCACTGTGGTGGCATGGGGACATCCCTGTGGTGGCACGGGGACATCCCTGTGGTGGCATGGGGACATCCCTGTAGTGGCATGGGACATCCCTGTGGTGGCAAGGGGACATCCCTGTGGTGGCATGGGGACATCCCTGTAGTGGCACGGGGACATCCCTGTGGTGGCAAGGGGACATCCCTGTGGTGGCATGGGGACATCCCTGTAGTGGCATGGGGACATCCCTGTGGTGGCAAGGGGACATCCCTGTGGTGGCATGGGGACATCCCTGTAGTGGCACGGGGACATCCCTGTGGTGGCACGGGGACATCCCTGCGGTGGCATGGGGACAGGACATCCCTGTAGTGGCATGGGGACATCACTGTGGTGGCACAGGGACATCCCCGCGGTGGCACGGGGACATCCCTGGCCGTGCCTGGCTCCAGCCCTCACCCAGAGCTCCAACACCAAGGCCAGCTCTTGCCACCAGGTTCCAGCAGAGCTGTTGTGCTTCGGGGCAGCTCCTGGGTGGCCGCTGGGTTTAGCTGGGTCACTGCCCAGCATCTTCCCCACATCCCACTGGTGCCTGTGGGGGGCAGAGGGTTCAGAGCACGCCCGCTCCCAGCCCGGCCCAGCCTGGCAGCCGTGGGGAATCCCGGCCGTTCAGTGCCCTTGGTGCCCTGCTCTGGGGTGCTCTCCAGTGTGGGGGCGGGTGGAGCCCCAGTGACTCTGCCTTGGAGGGAAGGAGAATTTTGCAACATCACACAGACCCTGAAGTGACAAAGCAACTTCGTGCTCACGGCGACTCTCCTGGAAGACCCACAAGCACCCTCGGGACCTTATGTAGATCTGTTGTAACGGATTGGCTTTTGTACCCTTCCCCCCTCCCACTGGTTTCCCTATAAAACCCCTGAAATCGCCCTAAGAGTCAGGGCACTCCATCCTCGGCTCCCTTCGCTGATGCCTTCACAATAAATCTGCTCCTGCGGAACCTGCCAAAACGAGACCCTCTCTCTCTCTCTACCCCAGAGCCGGCTACAGGGGAAAGCGAACCTCGCAGAGGGCAGGAGCTGAAACCATTGAGTGAAATCACTGAGAGCTGAACTACTGCCCCCCCTGCTGAGTTCACTACCCACCAGCTGAGAGGAGTGCTTTCAACCCCCCAGGGAGTGTCTCAGAGGAGATACTTTCTGGGGTGGCTTCGACTCTCCTTGGGGATCTAGAGCTACAGGACCCCCCGTCACCAGCTGGGATAATACTCCAGCAAAGGTCTCTGTGCCCTCCCCGGGGTGTCAGTGGGACCCCAGGCACCCACACCAGGCCTGGCTGGAGTGACCCACGCCGGTGTCAGTGAGGCTGCACCCTGGGGTGGGTGCCAGGGCCCTGCCCAGGCTGCCCCTGCTGCCCCTGCCAGGGCAAGGAAAACAGGGAAAAGGGCTGGACAGTGGTCAGTGAATGGTCAGTGCTCTGGAGATCAGGATAACAGGGAAAAGGGCTGGACAGTGGTCAGTGAATGGTCAGTGCTCTGGAGATCAGGGTGGCCCTCACAGAGCAAGGGCAGCCGTGCTGGGTCTTTCAAAGATGTAAAACAGCTCCAGAGGGGAAGGAACAAACTGTTCTCTGTGGCAGACAGGCTATCAAATGGGCTTTAGTGGGGGAAGGTCAGGTTAAACACAGGGAAAAGCAGTTGGAGCAAAGCAGCTGGAGCAGCTCTGCCAGTGTGGAAGTGCCCGGGCCCAGGGCTGGGGTGGGATGGCAGAGCACCCACGAGCCTCCTGGACCCTGTGCCATTCCTCTTGGATCCTGTGAGCATCCCTGGGCATTGGTGTGAGCACCAGCTCTGCCTCAGTCCCAGCCTGGGCCATCTGCTGCTGATCTGCTTCCCCCTGATCTCCTCTGCTGTGCCCACATTTTTTTTCCATCACCCCTTCCCCACCCCCTCTGTCCTGGCCAGGGAGCTGCAGGAGGTGCTTTTGTCTGGAGGTAACAGGGTGTGGAATGGGGCAGTGGGGAAGTCCCACAGCCAGACCAGCAGTGGATTAGGGTTAGGGTTAACTCTCCAAGGGTCACTGTGCTGGTGTGATGCACCATTCCCAGCTTCCCTCCCTGCCTGCCTTTACCCTGCTGATGTCAAAGCTTGGATTTCCATCCCAGTGCCAGGCATGTCCTGTGCAGTGCCCAAAGCCACTCTCCAGCTCACGGGAGCTTGTTGGGAAGGCTCAGCCTTGCCAAGGCCAGGCCAAACCCAGCTCAGTCCTGTGTGGTGTGTGGGACGTTCCTGTGGCTGTCACATCTGCTCACTCTGGACCCTTGTCACCAGCCAGGGGCTCAAGCAGAGGGTGTCCACAGCTTGTGGGCCCCTGTGTGGCCCCAGCCCTTGGAGAAGGTGCCTGTTCAGGACAGAGGGGCTGCAGAGCCCTGATGGGCAGCATGATCTGCTCTCCTTCCATATTGGAACTGCCTTGTGCTGTTCTCCAGGACTTGTTTGGGGACAAGCCTGGGGTGACCCACTGGGCAGGATTTCCACAACGTGCTCTGGAACAGCAGCTCCATCATTTTATCGGAGGTATTTTGGAGAGGTCAGGGGACACTGTCCTTCCTACCTGCTGGGAAGGACAGAAGGAAGGACATGGAAATGTTGGAGTGAGCCCAGAGGAGGCACCAAGATGATCAGAGGGATGGAGCAGCTCTCCTGTGAGGAAAGACTGAGAGAATTGGGATTGTTCAGCCTGGAGAAGAGAAGGATTCAGGGTGATCTGATTGTGCCCTTCCAGTTCCTGAAAGGAATTTACAGAAAAGGTGGAGAGAGGCTATTTACAAGGGCCTGGAGTGATAAGAAAAGAGAGAATGGGATCAAACTGATAGAGAGCAGGGTTTAGATTGGATATTAGGAAAAATTCTTCCCCATGAGGATGGTGAGGCCCTGGCACAGGTGCCCAGAGAAGCTGTGGCTGCCCCTGGATCCCTGGAAGTGTCCAAGGCCAGGCTGGACAGGGCTTGGGGCACCCTGGAATAGGGGAAGGTGTCCTTGCCCATGATAGGGGTAGAATGAGATCAGTTTAAGTTCCTTTTCCAACCTAAACCATTCCATGATTCTCCAGCTCTGCTGGGACATCACCATCATCCTTCTCCCTGCCCAAACCAGGGCACACACAGGAAGAGCCCCAGCTTTCCCAGACTCCTCATGCACAAGCTGCACAGCAGGGCTGGAGGTGCCCTCTGGCCATGGGGCTGCTGGGGACACGGGGGACACTGCAGGGAACCCTCCAGTCCTGGGGAGAACATCAGGAGCTGAGTAAACAGCTGAGTAAAGCCACTGCCAGCTTCTGTCTGGCTCTGCTGCTCGTACGTGTGCCCTGCACTCAGCTGGGGACAACCTGTGCCCAGGGGCTGCTGCCAGTTGACCCTCACACCTTATCCAGGGGAAAAGGCATTTCCTGTGGGTATCCTGCCCATCAGCTGCAATGACTCATGCTGCTGGTTTCCTCTCCCAGCCCCTGCTGCACCTCCTGGCCTCTCCCTCCCACTTCCACCCTTCCTTGGCAGGGAAGGGTGTGAAATGCCCAGTTTATCGCAGCCCTGCTCCCCAGGGATTGCAGTGCTTGTCCCTGCCCCACACCACCCACCCCACAGGGATGGGGTATTGGGCAGCCCATGGGGCTCATCTGGCCACAGCCCTCCTGCTGCTTTCTGAGCACTCTGGGCATCCTGGGCATCCTGGAAACTCTGTGCAGCCTTGGATACACTGGGCATCCTGGGCATCCTGGACACCCTGAGCCCAAGAACCTGCTTTCAAAAATTGGTCTTTTGGGAAATCCTCAAACCTAGAGTCTTCCTTGGCCACCTCCTTAGGGAAACCCCTCTGGCACAGCCATGTGCCTGTAGATGCCCCACACCTGTGGGCTGTGGTGAAAACTGATTTCCCCAGCTGGCATTTTGGGCACAAAAGGGGCAGGTTTGGTGGCAAACACACACCACCCATCTGGCCAAGCATACTCACTTGTCCTGGGAGCTGCTTGTCGCAGGAGTGTCTCGTTGTGACTCCTCATTCCACCCCCATTCCCTGCCTCAAGGAGAGGAAGGGAGAAAATTCCAGCAGTGAGATTCGTGTGGTCTTGACACAATTCATTTAGGGAAAAAGGAAGGGGGCTGTGGTTAAAGGTTTGGTGGCTGAGACTTGGCTTCTGTCCCTGCCTCTGCCACGCTTCAGTCCCAGGGAGTCACACGGAAATGCCACAGGCCAAACTGCTCCCAGCCCCTCGGAGTGGTGACACCAGCACCATCCCAGCTGCTGGGCCACTTGGGGTGACAGTCCCTGTGTCTGCCCTGGACCCAGGAAGGGCCCATTCCCTGTGTTTACTCCGTTGGACTTCAGGAGCTGACTGATGTCTCCCTGTTCGAGGCCCCCTCAGCTCGGCTCCATTTAAGGGGCTTAGGAAGAATTGAACATTGCTGGAATTCTTCTCTTGCTAACTTTAAACATTCATTACTTTAAATGCTAATCCCCTGGGATTATCCCATTGGAGAGAGCAATGTAAAGCAACGGGGGAGAGAACAGAGTGTCTTCTTGCCCACTGCACACCACTCAACAGCTCTTTTGGGGAGGGAAGTGTGAAAATGCCAATGAAATCTTCTCCAAACCTGGCGTGATTTTTACACCTCGGTGTGGACTCTCAAACAAGCCAAGTCTGAAGTGTCTTGTTCCAGCTGGTTTTGAGTCGTACATGTCCAAAGTGTCTCCGTGGAGCAAGAGAGGGAAATGTGTATTTTTCCATGTGTGTGACTCAGAAATGACTGAACCCAGTCGGTTCCAATTTCTTGAAAAATCTGCTTTTGGCTTGAACCCAAGAGTGGAAACTTTCAACCAAAAAAGAGTTGATTTGAGCTCTAAATAACATGAAAAAAGGCTTAGAAGGGAAACTGGATTTCAACCATCATTATGGCAATCACTTCTCATGGCCCTCTGACAGCAACAGTGGAGCAAGTAGTGAAAGTAATTCCCAAGGAAAATTCACTTGCATTCCTTGGGCAGATCAGGATGGGGCTGCAGATGCTTTGCACAGGCCGTTCACGAGCGGGAGAGGGACCAGCCCTTGGAACGGCCAAGGAACAGGAGAGCTCAGCTCCAAAGGGATGGAGGTCAGCCCTGGGCCTTGGCACAGGGCAAGGCTTTGGGACAGAGGCACAGTCCTGCCCGCAGAGACGTCCCTTGCTCCCCTCCAACTTGTGCCTGCCCTGCAAAACGCCCTGTTCACTCAGGGAAGATTTATTTATTCCCTGAGAAGTGCCGGCATAATTTGAAGCCACAATTAATTAAAGACTGCTGTAGTCTGCTTGCAAACAGGAAGCGAGGCAGAGAAAAAGACACAATCTCTCGAAAACAGACATGTTGTGAATTAGCTCTAATCAGCCCAACAATGATGGATGCACTCCCCCAGTGGCTTTCATCTGTGAGCTGATTATGCTGATGGTTGTGAAGGCCCTATGCTGGATTAGGATGAGATGGACAAGCTGATAGCCTGGGTTTCTCCTGCCTTTCGAGGATGCTGGATCTCGGCATGGCGACGCTGTCCAACTTGGCCATGGTCACACCAATAAATCAATGGCCGGGCTATAACCGGCGATGTGGCTCCCTGGCTCTGAAGAGAGGCCAGCAGATTTCCCTGAAAGGAGCAGACTGTTTATATTTGGGGAAAAAAGTTCCTTTAATTGGAACGAAAGCCAGGACCGTGTGTTGCAGGACATCGTAGTATGGCACGGAGCTGCAGGCGGGGAGGGATTGCTGCCTCCAAGCAGAGCCAGCTCCAAGGAGAGACCAGGTGGCTTTGGGCTTTGTCCAGGCCGGTTGCGAACATCTCCAAAGAGGATTTTCACCCTTGCTGTGCAAATCTTTCTTTTTCTTCGCCTCGTGCTGGATTTTCTCTCATCACAACTTGTGCTGGCGGCCCCTGGATCCTTCTCACACCCCTGAGAAGAGTTTGGCTCTGTCTTTGTGACTCGTTAGGCGGCTGAAAACAGCAATTAGAGAGTCCCTTACTGATGAATCCCTAACCGTCCCCTAAGGCACCATGTGCTCCAGTCCCTTCCCATCCTGGTGAGGACAGAACTCACCCCAGCACGTCACTTTTTATGGCCATCCCAACCCAAAGTCTCATCAAGAGCAGGTCTGGGCATGGGACAAATTTCCCAGGGTAAAAATGGCTGTGGCTGTAGTCACCCCAGGTTCCTGCTCACAGCATGGTCAACCAAGGACCCAGCTCAAGGGGATGAGGGCCTGGGCAGGGCTGGGGTTAGGGGAGGACAGGGCTCATGAAGAAACACGACTGAGGCCAAACCATGAAAAGAGGTGTGTGCTGTAGCAGGAGCCCATGGAGCTCTCACGGGACACCTGGTAGTGTAAGAGGACACAAGGGATGAGTGATGGCATGGAATGACCCCTGGGATGAGGAATGCCATGCAGAAAACCAATCTATCAGCTGGGATATTCCAGAATCATGCTTGGAGGAAAGGGCTTTGAGGGTTGATGTGCTGAGGTTTGACTGACTTTGGCTGCAGGCTCTGCTTTGGGAGGAGAAGTGTCTCCAGGACTAGAGACACTAGGTGGAGAGAAATGGGCACCTCCAGAGCACTGTGGCTGCCTCCAGACTGGGATCTGCAGCTTGGGAAAAGGAGGCTGTGGGCAGAAGTTCCTGATGATGCTCAAGTCCTCTTGGAGGCTGCTGGAGTTGCTGAAGACATCATGGAGCAGAAGTGGTGGGTGGGATGAGATCTGTCCCCATCCCCCAGGGAGCTGGGACAGAGAGACCCCGTGGAGGGACCCAGCTCCTGCCTGAGCTGGGCTCAAGGGGCTGTGGAGCAGGAGCCCAGCAGAGCCCCAGGGGGCTTTTCCCATCGCTTGTGCCCAAGTCCTTTTTAGGCCCCAGAGCGAGCAGTCTGCACATGTCCCCTGATCACAACTGCCCATAAATCTTGCTGTCACTGAGGGAACCTTTCACTTCCAGATATAGATTGGAGAGCAAATGCTACTGGCTATTCTGGGACGTGGCAGCTGATAGATGGCTCTAGGATTTACTATTTTAGACTTGGACTTTGCCGTCGGGGGAACACGATGGAGAAACTAGTTGTGGAATGTGCAAATTGGCCACGTAGGATTCATCTAAAACAGACTGAAGAACAACCCCTGCCAGATCAGCAGTGCAGGTGGAGGATTCCACTTTCCTGTATTGGGAGACTTTTAGGGATTCAAGTCAACTGAGCTGAAGAGCCCAGAGGCTGAAGCTGCTGGAGGATGACAGGATTTTCAAGGCAAAGGTACACAACTTGGTGGTACTTCTCACGACAGTGGTTTTCCCATTAAATTCACAGTGAGAATGAGCAGAGCTTAGAGAGACCAGGTAAATCTTCAGGGAAAATTGGGTCTGAGGAGCTGGAAGTGCCCAGCGGAAATGAGAACTGCCAAGCTGAGCTGAGCTGGACCTTGGGAGAGTGCAAATAGTGACAGACCCTGTGGCTGGGTCAATAAAGGGAAGGGGTGAATGTGAGTGGAGAAGAGTGGAGATTAAAGGTGATCTTGGGATGGCCCCACCCTAAACACATCACATTTCTTGTGACATCAACTCAGTCATCACAGGGTGGCTCATGATGATGTCCCCAGGAAACCAAAGCCAGTGGTGGTCCCAGCCCACCCACCCCAATCCTAGAGGAGCTGGCTCCAGTTCAGCATGGCTCCCATGGGGATAAGTCTGTGTGGACTGGGGAGGACAGCAGGAGTGGGACTCTTCAGCCACCACCAGCACTGGGGCAGGTCTCTTTGGAGCCCTGGGAGTCTCCTGTGCCTGACTCAGGGGGCTGGAGGAGCTCCCTGCAGAGCTGGGGGATCCCACTTGTGGGGCTCTGCTGGGGCATGCTGCCGGAAGGGGCCCAGAAGGGTTCAGGATGGTCGAGAACACCTCTGGTGCCTGAGGACCAGGAGAAGGTAAGGGCTGGAACAAATTTTCCAGGAATGAAATGTGGTAACAGGCAGGACCATAACACGGAGTGTGCTTGGTCTGTGGTACTGATGCTGCTGGGAGGCAGCGAGGTCTGGCCCATGGCATTGTGTGGATGCTGAATCCATAGATTTTATTAGTGCAGATTTGCTCTGGGGCTAGTGAAGCACATGGAAACACTGACCTTGGAAAGACCATCCTGAAGGAGCCAGCTGAGTAATGAATTTTAGCTGTTAAGGCAATAAATGGGAACACTTGGACATCCTTGGGAAATCCAGGCCTCACCAGAGTGAACATTTTGTAGATGTTGGGAGGAGAAGATCTGTTCTCAGTGGGCAGAAGGGAGATGAATTCTTGCTCTGGTTGCAAATAAGGTGCAACCTCCTCCTCCCTCCTTGGGCCAGCTGAGCTTTGTCCTCTGCCCTCAACTCTGGCCCTTCCAGCACCCCGGAAGGGATTCCCAGCTCACCAGCACTTTCACTGCTGTCCCACCACAGGCTCAGCCCAGCTTGCCCCAGGGCCCATGCCTGGTCCTGTGTGGCCCCCGTGCACATGCACATCGCCTCCAAGGAATGTGCTTTCTTGGGTGGAAACTGTGTCATCGGAGAAATATTTCATATTTTCATTCGCTCGCATTCCCCAAATGAAAAATGAATCGCGAAGTCTCATAAATAAGGGGCCGAGTTTCTCATTTACATATTTCTGTGGTTCTTGGAGCAGGGGTGGCCGTGGCCCTGCCAACCATGTCCTAAGCCTTCCCCTCGTGCACCTTGGCTCCCACTGGCAGCTGCCTGCGCTCCCTGGAATGGGAGAGCTGGGACCAGCTCCGCGTCGCTGAGGTCACTCTGCCTGCTGCCAACATCCCGTGCAGCTGCTGGCATGAGCGGGGCAGGGAAAGCTCGGAGCCTCAGAGAAATCCCATCCCCAGGCAGCTTTTTGGGATGCAAAGAGGGGTTTGCATAGAGCAGGGCGGGGGGAAACCCCATGGCATGGTCACAGTGTGGCTCTGGTGACAGGGCCAGGGTGGTGGTACCTGGTGAGTGGAGAAGGGGTGGCTGGAGAAACACAAGGGAGGGAGCAGAGGGCAGGGACTGCAGGGGAGGAGGAGATCACACAAGGGGAACAGGCAGCAGGTGGATGAGCACAGGCTGGTGTGGTCCTGCCTTAACACTACAATCACGGGGTTGTCCCATGCTCCCTCCTGAGGCACAGGCCAGTGCTCTGCCCTCACTCACCACAGCCCAGCTGCACTGCAGCTCCTCTCCTCTCCTCTCCTCTCCTCTCCTCTCCTCTCCTCTCCTCTCCTCTCCTCTCCTCTCCTCTCCTCTCCTCTCCTCTCCTCTCCTCTCCTCTCCTCTCCTCTCCTCTCCTCTCCTCTCCTCTCCATTGAATGTGGCCCCACATCCAAGCGCCTCTTCTGAGCTTCGGCACCAACAGGCAGCTTGGAGAGAGGAGCAGGAACTCTGGGCATCCCCTGTGGATTCCCCTGAAATGCTTGTAGGAAGCTGTGTTGGGACTTCTGTCTGGGGCAGGTGTTTTCCTCACAGTTCCTCCAAAGAGGCCTCCACGGGGCTCCAGTGGGTGCAGGCCAGCAGGGTGTCCTGGATGCACCAGGAAACCATCCCAGGGTGTCCCTCCCTCCTGGACTGGGACATTTCCCCTTTGGGATGCTTCTGACCCCCAGCTGTGCACACCAGCAGCCTGACCTCCTGGTGCACTCCTGGGTTTGGAAATGGGGCTTGGCAGCTGGAGATGCACCACAGGCACCAGCTGTGGCCACAGCTGTCCATGCCCAAACCCCAGGCCAGGGTTGGCATTTCAGGTGGGCCATTTCCTCCTGGCACTGCAGGGGAAGTCCAGCTGGTGTCACCCAAGGGTTAATGGCAATAAACTGTGCTGCTGAAGGCATCTTCTGGTTTCAATTTAACTTAGCATTTGCGTGTGGATTACACTCAAGGATGTTCATACTCACTTAATAACCTCCCCACTCAGGCACCGCAGAGATGAGCGGTGCCAGAGCCCGGGGAGGAAGGGCAATGTTTAACACTTGTCCCCCTGAAAGGTGACCTCACTTTCCCAGGCCTCAGCAGCAAAGAGAGCTGGACATCTGGCTGTGAAGGCATAGTGATGTCCAAGGAGGAGACAAGACCTCAGCAGAGCCCTCGTGCTCTGCAGAGACCTGTCCATGAGCTCTCCATCAAGCTCTTCCAGGAGTGGATCAAGAGCAAAAGAGATGGGGTGGCCAGAGTCTCCCTGTCCTCCTGCAGAACTCCATCCATGACAGGATGCCCCAAGCTCTGGCAATGCCATGTGTGTGACATGGATTATGCACCCCAATCCTCCGGGAGAGGAGCAAGTGGACCCTGCTTAATCCAGGGAAGCCCAACACCAACATTGCTTGTGCCATCCACCTGGCCCAGGCACACTCAGAGCCTGTGGCCTTGCCTTGGCTTTCACCTGCTCCTCTCTCTTCTGGGGATTCAGTCATGCAGAAAAATGGGTTTGGAGTAGGAGCGTGTCCTGCACAGTTGTCTAAACATAGCCCAAGGAAAGAGGAATGCAGGGCAAGGCCTGGGCACAGCAAAAATAGCCCAGGGCCTGCTGCTCACAGCTCAGCATCCTTTGGGACAGCCAGGTCCCAGGCATCTGGGCAGGCACAAGCAGCCAGGGCTGTCCAGGAGTCAGAGACCGTGCCAGGCTGGCAGGGACAGAGTGTGCAGTTCTCCCCAAGCCTCCCCAGCTGTGCTGGGGCTTGGGACACCAGTGGCCCCGGAGATCCCAAAACCCATGTCAGAAAGGGCTGTAAGAACACCAGGAACGTGCTGGGGCTCTGCCTGTTCCTCGTTCCATGCCCATTGCTTGTCCCTGACCCTGTCCCTGGAGGAGAGCAGGGCTGAGGTGCCCAGAGCCTCCCCAGCAGACTGGGGAACGTACGGGGATGTTCTTCCAGACACCGGTGGTGATCCTGGTGCTACGGGAAAGGGAAGTGGTGGTGCCATGGATGTGCAGGAGAGAGAGCTGCTGGGAGCCCCACACAGGACAAGGAGGATTGGCTCCACCAGATGAGACTGGCCTGGCCTTCCTGAAGTGTCCCAGGGTGCAGCTCCTCCCCTCTCCATCTTACAATGGGCCTTGGACCTGTTCTCAGCCATGGACACAGTCCAATGGACACGATCCTTGGGTGACTGGCTCCAGGTGTCCCTGCTCGAGCAGGGGGCTGGAGATGACCTGCAGAGTCCTGGGCAACCTCAGCCAGCCTGTGATTCAGTGACTTTCCCCCTCTCCAGCCACTGAACATCCTCTTCTCAGAGCCATCTCCCTCCTCCAATCCCAGGTTCCTGGAGTGCTGACCAGCAGGATGTTCCTATCTCCCCATCCTTCCGTGCTTGGTCAGAGGACACAGAGGCCACGTGGCCAGTGGTGGACCCTCCCCAAGGTCTGTTCAGCTGGGCTGGCACACACGTTTCCTCGAGGAGCATCTGGAGGGATGTCCCCCTCAGTTTAGACACCTGTGCAGATGGTCAGCAGGTCTGCATTCCCAGTGACCTCCTCAGGCCACACGGTCCCATCACACTGGTGACTCTCCACAACTCTGAACTCTTAGAAGCAGCCCAGTGGGTTTTCAGGATGCTGCAGGCTCTGCAGCTCCACAGCTCTCTGCTCACCCGATTTGCTCTGTGGCTCCGTGCCCAGGGCTGCACTCCATCTCAATATTCAAATGTGGGGTTGATGGCAGCCTGGATGTGCCTCGTGCCAGAAGGGACCTGATCAGATTAGGTGGTCCTCAGCAGAGCAGACAGGGTCCTCACCTCCCCGTCTGAGACTCTTTAAAGAAAGCAGAAAGGAGGAAAAGGGAGTTTTTAACATGAAACATCTGGCGAGTTGTTCTGCCCCGCACACCAGGATGGGAGGGAAACATATCCTCCAGGCAGAAGTGAGGGAAGAGGAGCTCTCTGGATATTTACAGTGACGGGCACGAGTGCAGCTGGACCAGCTGTCCCTGTGTGCTCACTGTCCTGTGTACCCGTGCCCCCCAGGATGTGCCCAAAGCCATTCTCGGGACACGTCCTGTGAGCTCGGGGAGGGGACAGGGGCTGCGCTGTCCACAGCCACCTGGAAAAGCCTGAAGCCACCTGAAGACCAAACCAGGGACAGACCTGCTGGCCACTACCACGAGCTGGCACCCGGCAAGGTTCCAAGCTTCCTTTGGGAGATGGAAGCTCAGCACCCGGGGCAGGAGGAGTCAGGGGAGTTAAGCAGGGACAGGCTGTAGGAGACTGTTAGAGAACAAAGCGTGCCTGAGAGAGAGCGCTGTGAAATACTTTGGAGTCTCTCAAGGAAGCTGGCAGCAGAGCAAGTTTAGACGGACTCAAACATCGTTCCCACCTGGTCTGAGCGCGGGCCAGGGAGCGCGGCAGGCGGGGCCGCGCTGGGCGCGGAGCCTGCGGCGACCCAGACTAATGCTCGCTTTTATCACCCGGCTTTAAACAGCCTTTTATGATGTGCGAGAAGGGGGCAGATGGTTCTCTAATTAACTCGAGAGTGCTGAGTTGTGAAGTGTTGCGAGGAAAAGCAGCTCCAGCAAGGGATGGCAAGGCGAGTCAGCAGAGCAGCCTGTGCCTCCTCCCAGGGGCACTGCCTGCTCCCAGCACCCAGCTCCGGAGGGGCTTGGCCGGCCATTCCCTGCGAGAATATTTACCCCCACAAATGCCACCTGAACACTTGTGTCTCGTGAAAGTAGTGCTGATCCAGAGGATGTTCTCATGCAGAACCCCCAGGGTCTGTCCCTGCTTCTTCTTCAGTCTCATCTTGCTCTTTGTTTGTGTGCTTGGCTGCTTTTCACATCCCCCTGGATTAAGACATGACAGCAGTGGCCCTGCAGTCTCTGCTGTGGGTGTCTCATCCATCTGCACCTGTGGAGACCTTCCTGAAGCCACCACACAACTCCCCATCCTCTCACCTGATCAGGCTGGAGCTCCCCAGATCCAACACTGGAGCACCTCTGGGACTGGGAAACACCTTCCCTAAGTAATTCCAATGGACCTAAAATCCTGATGCTTATCAGTTTTACCTAAACTCTCCCTGATTTCTATCCCTGAAACCAAAACTAAATTCCTAATAATTTGGATTCAAAGTGAAAAAGGTGAAACAGGCCTGTTTCAGCCTCAAATGCAATGGCTGGGTTTGCTTTTTGTGCTCAGCCCTGAAATACAATCCAGTTCCATGCCGGAACAAAAAAATCTCACAAATTTTCCTTTGAAATGGTGAAATATTTCATCAATGCTCTATTTGTCTGCAGCCTCTTCAGCGAGCAGCTCACCTGGCCCGAGGCAACGTTCTGCAGTCAAAGATTAATTGAATTAATTAAATTGAAACATGATCCATGTGCTAGTTACAAATGACGTCTTAACTGCCCGAGTAGAGCCAAAGCCTCACCGTGGGCAACAGGATCTGGGGGGCAGCGCAGAGGTGAACCTGAAAGCTTTCAAAGCTTCCATCCCTGAGGGTTTTTGTGCGTGGCTGGTGCCAGGGCACTCACGTCATGGAGAGCAGCAGCTTCAAACACCGGCAGGCAGGAGCAGGAGGCAGGAGGGATCGCCCCTGTTCAGCCCCTGCTCCAGGGAATAAAAGAGAGGAGAATGGTGGAGCCTCTGTTATCTCAGCAGGAGTAAGGGACTTGAGGGATGGGGGTGACATCCCTCGAGGCAGCAGGTGAAACTTGGCAGCTGTGAGGAAAATTTAGTGATGGATGTGCCAGAGGGACAGATTGGAGGGAAAGGGTTGTTTGTGCCTGACAGTGCGGGATCTCTGACATCAGGGAAGAGCCCCAAATGCCAGGGGCTGCTGATGGATGCAGGCAAAGAACGGGACCAGAAACACCCCAAAACCTGGCGGAAGAGACGAGGGAGGCATCCAGCAGCAATTCCCAAATTCCCGCCGTCCTTCCACGAGGCTTCTCCCTGGCACTGCCCAGCACCGACCCCAGCCCTCCATCACCCCCTTCCCCGGCTGCCGGGGCTGCCGGCTCGGCTCCTGTCCTCAGCTGACTCCTCTTGGCCGGCCTGCCGGGAGGAAGCAGCGTGCGCTGGGGCAGGGCCAGCGCTGCGCTTGTGCCGGGGCTGCTGCCAGACTGCGCAGCGAGCGGCTGAGCCCCGGGGGCTGAGCCCCGCGGCTGCTCCCAGCCCAGACACGCCGCTGGGAACCGGGACGCTGAGACCTGCCAGCCCCGGGCAGCGGCTCCCAGGGCTGCTCGGGAGCGCAGCCAAGCCCCAGCAGACGGACAAAGTCACGGCTTCCCCTGGGAAGCTCAGACCTGGAGGGGTGCTTGGTGGAGAGGGAGAAGGAATTCAGTGAAACAGCCCCAGAAAGGCTGCCCCATCACCCCAAACCAAGGGGCTTCTCTCCTCCAGCAGTGTTGCTCTCCTCAAGCTCCAGGAGGATGTAGCAACGAGAGGCTCTGGATCATCCTTTACACACCCCTGCGAGAGAGACAGGGCAGCTCCTCGTGATCCCTGCCGGCTGTGCCAGGCATCCCTGGGGCCTGGAGATGTGGGGGGCTGCAGGCTGCTGGTGACCTGGCTCCCCTTCCCACCCTGGCCCTCAGAGGGTAGCACAGGCTGGGACAGGTCGGGGAGGATGCTCCCAGCACAGGCACTGCTGAAGAGCAGGACCGTGCTGGCCAGTGGCCCCACAGCGATGGGGAGAGGCAGCCAGGGCTGGGCAGAGCCCATCTGAGGGAGGATCTGGTGCTGCTGCTGCTGCTCGGGGAGGAAGACTGAAGAACAGCATTGACTTGAGAAGAATGAACCAGAGATGGCCAGGAATGCGCTGGCAGAATCCTGCAGGGATGCAGCTCTGGAGGAGCACCAGGAGGTATGAGAGAATCCTGGCTGGTGCTGGGATGAAAGCAGGAACCTCCCTGCCTCCTCTGCTCTGTCACAGCTGCCGTTCCTTATGTCAGCCCATGCAGGGACTTTGGGGCCACCATCACCTCTGCTTGCTGTCACCAGCCCTTGCTCAGCCCCTGACCCCTCTGCTGTCTCTGGCACAAGGTCTCAGGTCCTCTTGTTCTCTCTTTTCCCAGCTCTGAGAACTGGTCCCTTCCATCCCACAGGATGTTTGACCTCTCCTCCTCACTCTCCCATCTCGGATCAGATCCATATCCCTTCCTTGGTGACCACCTATCCCTTTCTGATCCCTCCTTTTCCATATTTCCCTCAATTTTGACACCTGGTTTCCTTGGCCACTAAATCTCTCCTGTATCCGTGACCCCATTGCTGCAGGTGTGTGGCTCCAAGTCATGTTCCACTCTCCTTGCCTTGGTCCAGCCATCTTCTCACCCCACTCCATGGTCCCCTCTGCCTTCTCCTCCTGTCCCCACGTTGCTGTGGAGACCCCCCAGCTTGGCAGTCCCCCAGACCCATGACCTCCTGCGTCACTTCCCCAGGTTTCTCTCTGTGTTATTCCATTAAAGCCATGAAATGCCACAGTCACGTTTCCAGTTGCCTGGACAGAGCCAGACCAGCTGTGGACAGTGACCCTCCACAGCAGCAGCTGCTTTCCCAGGAGGGAAAATAATGGGAAAACTGCAGGTCCCTGGGCAGCCCTGGGAAGGTGGCAGAGGGACCTGGCAGAGGGACCTGACACCAGCCTGCACAGACATACCCAGCTGCAGCCCTGGGCAAAGCACTTTCTTAGCTTTCTGCAGGATTTCTGTCATTTCCCAGTAAAGACACCACCACATTCCAGATCTCAGGATTGCAGGGCTTTTAATCACACACGTGGTGCCTTTCTGGGAGTCAGACAAGGAGGCTGGAGGTGGCTGCTGAGCCAGATCCCCACCTTGACGAGTGTTTTGGCACAGGAAACTCATCTCAAGGTCACCCCATGGCTGAGCTGGTCCCTTCCAGCCTCCAGGTCACCTCAAAGCAGGACAGGCCAGCGTTCCCCAGCCTGTGTGGGGAGTTACAGTTCCCTGAAAGGGACTTTTGGGGAAAGAACATCCTCTGTGGATCCACAGCCTTGTTGCCATCAGCAAATGCATCACTCGCCTCTCAGGTTCTCTAATCCCCATCTCCCAGAGTCCTGTGCCTGAGGGAGGCTCATATTTCACATCGCTGAAAGACAAGCTCTGAGCCCTTCTGGATGCACAGGAAAGCCAGAGGCATAAACCCTGTGGCTTAAAAAGCAGAACACAAAAAACCATACCCAGTATGTGCTTTTTTTTTTTTTTTTAATAATAATTCTTAATTTGAAGCTCTGCTCTTGATTTTTGCTCTCTGAGTCATGGTCAGAATTATCAGGGCTCTGGGAGCCATCGACTGGCATTTGCAGGGTGCACTGGGAGGGGAGGGGAGGGAGGCAGCCCAGCCCTGCCTGCTCTGTGTTTCCCCTCAGCACCACAAGGATCTGGCTGTGAGATAATAGAGCTCCGCCGCCTTTTCCTCAGGGCCCCTCTGTGCTGCAGACACAAACTGGAGCACAGGCAGTGTCTAAAGTTCATGTTCTGGCTGAGTGTAACCAGTTACATCTCTGTGCTCGGTTGCCCATGATCTGCTTCAGTTTTCCCCTTCTGGGTTGAGATTTTCCAGCCCCGCTCTCTGCACAAAGGAGGTTTGAGAGTCTCT
The DNA here is from genome assembly GCA_017589585.1 of Phylloscopus whistleri. Classification (NCBI taxonomy): domain Eukaryota; kingdom Metazoa; phylum Chordata; class Aves; order Passeriformes; family Phylloscopidae; genus Phylloscopus; species Phylloscopus whistleri. Next base: position 858,675 of record JADMLD010000352.1, read on the forward strand.
TTGAACACACTTTGGCCATGGCAGAGCACACAGGCAGTGGAAAGCAGTATCTCCACGATAAACATACCCTGCTTTTTTTCCTTTCTGTCCAGAATACAAAACAATCTTCCAATTTTTAAGCGGATCTGCTGCCGAAACTGCTGGGGGTCAGAACTGACATCTGGCAGGGGATCGGTGCTGACCGTTCCAGTAAACACTGAGTCTCCCTTGCTGAAAGCTACAGCCACTCAGGCACAGCACGTTTTGCAGTGATGGTACCTTTTAATCAACACTTGGAAAGCTCCAGACAGTGGGAGCAGGATGAAAACAATCACTTGAAAGCTCTGAGGGCAGGTCAGAGCTGGGGATGGAGGCAGACAGAGGTTTCACACCCAGGCGGGGAGCGGCGGCCTGGAGTTACCTATGGGCAGCAGATGTTCAGCTGTCCTTGAGAAGGACAATGTGAATGAGATGGAAGGAGCCAGGACCACTAAATCCTTCCTTGGCCAGCGTCGGATCAGCGCCGTTCAGCGATACATCACTGAAGGCTTCCCAGAACTGCAGAAATACCAGAGAGAATTCGATATAAATCATAGAAGGATTTAGGCTGGAATGGTTGCCTGGAGGTCCCCAGCCCAGCCCTGGAGCAAGTGAGCACTCCAAAGCTGGGTCAGGCTGCTCAGGGCCACGTCCAGGCGTTCTGAACGTGTCCAAGGACGGAGATCCCACCAGCGCTGTCCCGCGGCTTCACCACTTCCAACACAATCCAAACTTCATGGGCCACATCCACGGCTCTTCCCAGCACATGGAGAGCTGGTTGTCCATGAGGGAAGGGCAGAGGGTGAGAGAGGCAAAGCTTGCAGAGAAGGCATGGCCACAAACGTTGGTGTGACCGAGGCAAGGAGAGCTGGAACAGGGCTTGCAGCCAAGCGTGGCCTGCAGTGAGGGGGTCATGGATACAGGAGAGATACAGGGGCCAAAGGGGGCCAGAACCAGACACCAAAATGGTGGAAAGATGGAAAAGGAGAGCACCTTGGAGGGCCAGGAGAGGGATGGGTTACCAAGGAGGAGAAATGGATCTTGTCCTGGCTGTTCATGCCCAGCAGAAAACAGAAACCTGCGATGGGGTGTCTACCAGGGGCTGGGGAAGGTGTCTCCCCTTCTCCTCATGAGGAGACTCCAATGACAAACATTCCCAAGAGATCTCAAGTGGCTCTCTGGTGCTGGAAGAACGATGCTGTTTCTGTTGGTCGTGTCGAGGAAGAGCATCCCCTCACGGCCCTGGGTGGCTGCTCCAGCCCTGCTCCCTCCAAGCAGCATCCTTGTGTTGGCAAAACCTCTTCCCATAACAACTGTGGGAAGAGGATGCTAGGGAAAGAGGAGCTCGTGGAAAGTTAAGGATAGGCGAGGCACAGATGGGATCACAAGAGCTTTCAAACCCAACAGACAATGGGATCTGGCAGGGAGGGGCTGCCTGAGCCCCCTCTGGTCCCCAAACAGCCCCTGCAGAGCTGGCAATGCTCCTCCTGCCTTGACAAACACCCCAGCACCAAGGGTACAGGGACAAGCGGGAAAATCCAGTCCTGGAATTGTCCAGGGTCAGGCTGGACAGAGCTTGAAACAACCTGGGATAGTGGGGGCAAGGGGATTGGAACCAGATGATGTTTAAGGTCCCTTCCATGCAGGCCATTCCATGGTTCTATGATTCTATCCAAGGATCCTGCCCATGACACTGGAGGTGTCCGTGGTGGCTCCCAGCGTCACCCCGAGGACAGGACGGCTCCCTGGCTGCCCCAGGTGTGTGCCAGGTGTGTGCTCTGGGGCTGTGGCTTGGGCTGTCGAATGTTCCCCCAGAGAAGGTGCTGGGGGATGCAATGGGATGCACAGGGGAGGGAGAGATTCCCAGACCATGCTCAGAGCACCCAGATTTTAACATCAGCAGAGCCATGGGGACAAGAATGGGCTGGTGAAAACACCTCTGAGTGGGGGACTTGGCAAAACAAAAGGGCTTCGCTTGCTGAAAATAAGGCTGAGCAGAGACTTGCCCTGATTGCCAGGTACCACAGAGCCTGTCTGTGCCTCACAATCCTCCTGCCCCGTGTCCTGGGAGGATTTTCTCTGCGATGTCTGACAGACATGTCCTTCTCAGACAGCCTCTCAGACAGTCTGGAGCTTCCTTTCTACAGCATATCCAGGGGGGACGGTCTGTTGGTCAACAGTTACCAGTGGTGAACCCAGGCAGGAAAGCCAAAGGATGGTCAGCACAGCAAGAGGCAGCGCCCCTGTCCCTTCACCACCTCCACCACCTTCACCACCTTCACCACCTTCAGCACCTTCACCACCTTCACCACCTTCACCACCTTCACCACCTCCCTGGCACACACCCCGAACAAGGAGCATTCACCCAGCAGAGACACGGGAGGAATGAAAGCTTCAGGCCCTCACGATGGCGGCGAGTTTGGCTGTTCCGAAGCCACGTACCAGCCTCGGCTTCCCCGGGACGGTGAGGAGGCACTCGGTGCGTGTGAGCTGCCCCTCGCACATACCTTTCCTTTGAGCGCATCCGGCGCGGGCCCCGGCACACCCCGGCAGCGCCGTTTCCTATGACAACGCCGTCAACAGCGCTCGGAGCAGGGCTGGGGTCCGGGGGGCCGGGCAGGTGTGGGGCTCCACGTAGCTATGGCAAAGGGGTGTTTACTTCTGTGTTTTGCACGTCGGTGTTACCCGCGGGACGGCTCCCCGCGTGTGTCACAGCGGCGTAAGGCTCTTTGGCATTTCCCCCAGCAACTATGTCAGTGTTTGGGGGAGCTGTGTGTGACCTGCACCTGCCACCGACCGGCTGCAGGAAGCATCCAACCTTCCCGGAGCTGCCACGGCTCCCAGGAATCCCCCGTGCTGGCACAGGCTGCGGCTGCAGGTGCTCTCGCTGCAGCCCTCGCCGTGGGGTTTTTCACCCCGATAATGCACCATGCAGCAGATCCCACAGCACGGGCCCCGCCGGGAGAAGCGTTTCCTGCCTTGCCCCTTTCCCGTCAGACCGTGCCCGTCTCTGTGCCCTCCCCGCAGCTTCTCCTGAGGCTTTGCGAGCTCGGGGGAACGCTCCCAGCCCGTCCCCGCGGGCGGCTCACGGAGCGCTCCGGCCAAATCACAGAGGGCTTGGATCCCGTTTCCCGGAGCGAGTGCCAGGGGCGGGGAGATCTTGCCTCACATCTATTCTTTCTAGGTACAAAACACACATTCAAAAGTCAGAGCCGTTTCACTGGCAAGGGCTGGGAGCTGCTCGGAGCCGGCCAGCTGCCCCAGTTCTGATTCCCAGCGAGGCCGCCTTCCCAGCCCCGCTCTCTGCGTGTTTTGCAGAGGATGCACCACCCGGCCAGCCCCGCCCGGGGTGGGGGGGTGCATCCCGCGGGCCACATCTCAGCCCCCAGGCTGCTGGAGCCGCTGCAAAGCTGCCGGTCCCCGCATCCATCTGCTCCCGCGTCGCTCCTCTGGAGCGGGGAGCTCGTGTTTAACGACCGCGTGTGTTTTCGCTCAAGCATTACATCACCTGGCAACGCCAGCGGGACGGACGGACGGACGGACGGACGGACGGACGGGGCCAGCCCGGCTGCGCTGTCGCTGCCGATGCTCGTCCCCTGTCTCGTGCCCCGTGCCCCCAGCTCGCAGCCTTTTGCCCCGTGCGGGTGGAGACAAAATCCGCCTCCATGCAGAGCCCACCGAGGGGCTCCCGCACGGCCCCCCCTCCCCAGCTCCTTGGCGTGTCCCAGCGCCGGGTGTGGAGGGCAAAACGCTCCGTAATTTCCACCTCCCGGAATTCCTGCGGCCGTAGCCATCAGCGCTTTCCCTAAAATAAAGTGGGAGCTGAGATAAGCCAGACAGGCAGGCTCCGGAGGGCCGGTCCCGAGCGCGGGTTGAGCTCACACTTCTTCAAGTGGGCGGCCAGGTCGGGCCTTCGCACCTCGGCGGCCGGAGAGGAACCGGGTGGGTTCGCTGATAATCGGCTGCCAATTTCCGCAGCGGGGGAAGGAGCGTGGGGAATGGGGAGAACGATGACAGGGAGCCCTGCGGGAAGGGGCTGCAGTCACGGCATTTCCGTGCACGTGCTCCCACTCCCAGCACATCGGGGTCACCAGGAGTCGGGTACTGGGGTAAGCACCATCCCAAACCCCCGGCACGCAGGGAAAGGGCAGCGTTGGACCTGTGGTGGAGAGGGTGGTTTTGCATTCCTTGCCCTTCATCCACACGGGAGATTTTCGTTCACATCCACACGGATTCTCCCTTTCTGCTCTGGCCCACCTGCAGTGCTCTATTCACTTCTGGGGTCCCCAGAGAAAGAGAGACATGGATCTGCTGGAGTAAACCCACAGCAATCCTCCAAGGGCTGGAGCCCCTCTGCTCTGGAGCCAGGCTGGGAGAGCTGAGGGTGCTCACCTGGAGAGGAGAAGCTCCAGGGAGAGCTCAAGGGCCTAAAGGGGCTCCAAGAGAGCTGGAGTGGGACTGGGGACAAGGGATGGAGGGACAGGACACAGGGAATGACTTCATATTGACAGAGGGGAGTGAGAGAGTAGATGTTGGGAAGAAAATGTTCCCCGTGAGGGTCATGAGGCCCTGGCACAAGTTGCCCAGAGAAACTGTGGCTGCCCCTGGATCCCTGGAAGTGTCCAAGGCCAGTTTGGATGGGGCTTGGAGCAGCCTGGGACAGCAGAAAGTGTCCCTGCCTGTGGCAGGGGGGTTGAATGGGATGGTCTTGAAGGTCCCTTCCAACTCAAACCATTCCATGATACTGTGACTGATCCCACCACGGCCGCCCCAGCTGCTCCCCAAGCCCTGTCCAGAGGCACCCCCCGAAAAGCGGGATGAGGAATTCAGTGGGGACGCGCAGGGCCCGGGTTTGGGCTCGGAGCTGATGAAACCCGGAGCCCCCGAAGGGGCTGGGGCTGGAAGCAGCTCAGCTGCCAGAGCCCCCTCATCCCCGGCTCTGGGGGTCGCGGGGGCCGCGCGCCCATCTCCAGCCCCGGCCGGACCGGGCGCTGCGTGTCCCCAGGGCACCCCTGGCCGGGACGGGACCCCCGGGGCCCGGCAGCACGTTTTCCTGCGAAATGCCCGGTTTTCCCGTCCTGCCGGCGGCCGCACACCCCGCGCCCGCCACCTAACGGCCACCGCCGGCGGACACCGGGATCGGCACCGGGATCGGCACCGGGATCGGCACCGGGATCGGCACCAGGATCCGGCACCGGCACTGGGATCGGGACACTGGCACCGGGACGCAGGCATTGGGCACCGGTACCAGGATCCGGGCGCCGGTACCGGGTACCGGGATCCGGGAATTGACACCGGGATCCGGTACTGGCACCGGCACCGGCACCGAGATCCGGACTCCGTGCACGGGGCACTGGCACCGGGCACGGTACCTTCGTGTACCGTACCACGATCCCTTCCCTCGCCCCGCGGCTGGAGCGGCATCCCCCGAGCTCCCGCCTGCACCCCCGGACACCCCCGTTTCTTCATCCCGCCGATCCCCACCTGCCTCCCAATCCCCTTTCGGGCGCGAACCCCCCGGTGTCACCCGGGATGCGAGACCACTCAGGTGCCAGGCGCGATGCGACACACATCCATCACCCTAAACCCCCGTGGTCCCCGTGCCGGTGGGCGCAGTCCCCCCGTCCTCCCCCACCGCCTGCCTTGGCAGCTCCCCCCCTCTTCCAGCTTTTTTGGCAGAGACGCGCCGGCTTGGAGAGAGCAGCGAGGAATTAGAAAAAAAAATAAAAAAAAAAAAAAAAGGGGGGAAAGGAAAAAACCCTCCCCGAGCAGCCAGCCCAACCGGCGGGAGAGGCTGGTGTGTGTTTGGCCTTTCCTCATGACGTAGTGTCCTGTGCCGCTCCCCCCCTCTCCCTCTCCTTTTCCCCTCCCTCCTCACCCCCCTCCCCTTCCCCTCGCATCCTTGGGAGCAACAATTAAGCAGCTCTGGGATAAAACACACAGCCCGCGGGAGCACGGGGGCATTGCTTCAAGACATGGCAAGGCAGGCAGCTGCACCCCTCCTCCCCGGAGTCCTCCTCCTCCTCTCCATCCTCCCGGCTACTCAGCAAGGAGGTAAGGAACGAAAGGCTCCTTCCCGTAGCCCGGCCAGCGCTCCGGTCCTGCGGACACGCTCCGCGGGCACCGGGGCTGCGATACCCCCTCCGGGCAACCCCTTGCCCTGCCTTGGGGACATCCCCGAGGGTGGGCGGGCAGGCACCCGGGTGCCACCTCTGCCGAGGGCTCTTCCCTCCCCAAACCGACGGGCGGTTTGTGCCCTGCCCGGGTGGGGTGGGATGTCACCGGGGGTGGTGACACGGGGCAGTCGGTAACGGCACCGCTGCACCAAGCACTTGTCAGGGGGAGGCTGCGAGGGGTGTCCTGGTGAGAGGCTTGGGGACACCAGAGGCTTGGGGACATGAGAGGTTTGGGGACATGAGAGGCTTGGGGACATGAGAGGTTTGGGGACATGAGAGGTTTGGGGGCATGAGAGGTTTGGGGACACCAGAGGCTTGGGGGCATGAGAGGCTTGGGGACACCAGAGGTTTGGGGGCATGAGAGGTTTGGGGACATGAGAGGTTTGGGGGCATGAGAGGCTTGGGGACATGAGAGGCTTGGGGACATGAGAAGCTTGGAGGCATGAAAGGCTCAGGAACACGCAGACAGGACACCAGGGCTGGCCACCAAACTCCCATGGGACTTCGAAGGGCGAAGGACCGGGGGAGGTGGCAGCTGCCACCCCGCGGGGCGATGGCAGCGGGAGCTGAGGGCGGCGGGTGGGTGGCAGCATCCCGCAGTCGCTGTGTGCGAGCTGCTGCTCAGTGTGTGGCCGTGACAGCCCCGGGGCTGCTGCAGCTGCAGAGCGGCGCGACCCACCCGAGCGGCGGGCTGGGGGTGCCGGGGGGCCTCACACCGCCCTCACCGCCCCTCGGGTCCCTGTCCCAGCGCGGTCCCAGCGCTGTGCGACAGCCCAGCCATGCACACGCAGGTGCGGCACAAACGGGGAGGTGGCACACAGCGCAGGGTCTGTGTCCCAGCCGTGTGACACTGCCCGGCCAGCGCAGGGTCTGTGTCCCAGCCGTGTGACACTGCCCGGCCAGCGCAGGGTCTGTGTCCCGGCCGTGTGACACTGCCCGGCCAGAGGAGGGGTCTGTGTCCCAGCCGTGTGACACTGCCCGGCCAGCTCAGGGGTCTGTGTCCCAGCCGTGTGACACTGCCCGGCCAGCGGAGGGGTCTGTGTCCCAGCCGTGTGACACTGCCCGGCCAGCTCAGCCGATGGGTGACCAGCCCCGGTGTCCGGGTCAGACCGGGAGCTGAGCTCCCATCCAGGCAGGGAGAGCAGCTGAGCACAGGTTCAGAGCCCCGGGGAGGGGACAATGACCTCCGGAGAGCCGGCTGGTTGTGCCAAGGAGGGCGTGCGAAGGGCAGAGCCGCCGTCGCCCCGGGGTCGGGCCGGGGCTGTCGTGCGGGGCTTGTCGGACAGAGAGGGTTGAGGAGCAGAGGAGGAGAGGGGGCAGGATACCGTGGGCAGTGCCAGGGCTGGGTGGGCACCAGGGCAGCCACAGGCTGGGCCACCTGTCACCAAGGGCAGATCTCCCTCTGCCCGTGCCCTGCAGCTCATGGGACCCCGACCTCGGGCTGGCTGGCCCTGGCTGTGCAGGCAGCGGGAGCTGCCTGGGAAGTTGAGCTGCTGTCAGTGCCTAATCCTGCTCAGGGTACTGGATGGGATGTGCTCAGTCCCGGGCACTGTCCATCTCTGGTGGTGAGAGATGTGGCTTGCTGATCCAGGCTGGCTTTGTTCTGATCCTTCAAGCCGTGGCCAGCTGGGACAGTCTCTGGAGGACTTTGGACCCCCAAGACCCTGCAGCAGCTCCTGAGCAGTTTGGGACTGTTGGCCCCACTCCAGGCCCCAGCTCAGTCCCCAGGGGTGTTTGCTAGTTTGGGAAGCAGCTCACAGAGGAGGTGACCTGACCCTGGAGATGGTCCCAGTGCTGGTGGGACACAGGAGAAGGCTATCCCATTGAGGACGGGGCAGTGTCTCTGCAGCCTGGTGTCTCACCCCTGCTCCTGGCATGCCAGCCCTTGGGGACAGAGCTGGCACAGAGTCATGGTGGCACAGTGAGGGGGGATCCCAGGGGTGCTGGAGACAGTCAGGGCCATGTCCTCCAGCACTGGCTGTCAGTGCAGCTCCAAGCCAGCCTGGCAGGAGAGGGAACCCTGAGACATCCCAGGGTTGAGGGGTTTACACCCAGACTGTCACCTCAGAGCACTGAGGAAACCCCCAGCAGCAGGTCAGGATCAGCCCCTGGGGATGTGGCCCTGGGGAGCAGAGCTGTGCTGGCACCATGGGGACCTGCACAGTCGGACACAGGTCACTGCAGGGGGAAGGTGCCAAGTGCAGCCTGTCCCAGCATCTAGGGCAGGACATCCACCCCTCAGTGCTTCCATCCATCCCTCAGTGCTTCCTGTGTGGAGCACAGGGGAACCTCGGGCAGTGACAACCCCAGGAGGGACAAAGGGGACCCTGGGGAGGTCCCAGCCCTTCAGGCTCTGGGCCCATGGGGAGCAGCTCGGGTGGGTGCGGAGGGGCAGGCACTGGGTGTGCTGGCACCCAGCCTGGGGCTGTGGGACCCTCTGAGGACACCCAGAGTCCCCGGGGTGGGGCTGGGACGGCATCTCCCCTTCCCAGCTGGACCCTGGCCCGCCGGGGCTGCTCCCTCCCCTCACAGGCAGGGCGCAGCTCGCCCGCCGGCGCTCGGAGATGAAAGCTGCAGCTTCAGGGGGGCTGGAGAGGAGCCAGGCCCGGCACAGCCCCCCCGCTCCCCCCGAGCTGCTACCAGCGAGCTCGGCCCGGGATGCAGCGCAGCTTCAAAGTCGCTTGGAGACTGAATGTTTCCATAACTTTCTCCCAAGAAAAAGAAAACAGCGGAATGAGGGAAGAGGGGAAATGCTGGTGGTTTCGCGCTGAGGCTCCTCCCGGAGCGGGTGCCCGTGGGCGCAGAGAGGGGACGAGGTGTGGGCGTGTCCTGTGGTGGATTCTCCATCCTGGTCTTGCCCTCAAAACCTATGGAATAGAGAATTCCCCTGCATTTCTGGCTTGTGAAGGGAGCTGCAAGCAGTGGTGCAGATAGAAATGGTGCAGCTGATCCGAACGGGATCGGAAGCAGCTCTGGCAGCAGAACGGCGTGGATATCCACACCTGTGGATGGAGCTGGGGGGGAAAACGTCCCATTCCCATAAACAAGGAGACTCCACACCAGATCCTGAGCACCTCCATGGCTCACACCCTGACACAGCTGGGGCTGCACAAGTGGCTGCAAATTCTCTGGCCCCTGGATTGAGAAACCATCCCTGGGGTGGGATGCAGGCTCACAGCCAGCCCAGCCCAGGAGACAGGCTGGGAGCCCAGGAAAATCCCCTTCCCAGGGTCCTGGCAGGCTCAGAGCAGAGGCAGCACAGAGCTCCTTCAGCGCTGGGAAGCTGCTGACTCAGTCTCCCCTTCCTTGATGTGCCAAGGGAATGGGTGGAGAGGACAAATGGGAGCACACAGACCCCAAACTGGGCTGGGGGCTGCTGGCCCTGAGGCTGGGCAAGGACAGAGATGGCCAGAGAGTGATGGCCAGAGCCCAGTGTGGTCATGGTGTCACCAGTGTGTGGGCTGTCACCAACACCTGTGCTTGGTGGTGCTGCCAGGGGGAGGGGGGGAGGGGCTGGAGATGCTGGGGGGATCTGGAGAGACCCCCTGGCAGTGCCTGCACCAGGGAACAGCCCCAAGCTGGGTGCTGGGGGAGCAGCATGTGAGGGAGCATCCAAGGCAGTGCAGATCTGGCTGTGCCTGGCAGCAGACCTGGCCAGGAAGAGCTCCCGAGGGAAAGTTTTGTCCCCCCCCTCCCCCAAAGCCACTTGGCACTACCAGCCCCCTCCCCCGTCCCACTGCCTCTGTGCCATCCCATCTCCTGCCAGGCCTTGCTGACCTGACCCCCTGCCCCCCTCCAATCTGGGCAAGGACCAGCACAGCCTCTGCAACCCCCCCAGATGTGTCTGGGCACAGAGCCCTGTCCCTGGGATGGTGCCTGGGGGGTGCCTGGGGAGGGGGCAGTGACAGTGTCACCACAGTGGGACCCTCCTGGCAAGACACCCAGTGCCCCAGGACAGTGGAGATGATGATAAAGGGCTGAGTTTGGCACCTGTGGCTGTGGGCAGGTCACACCTGGACATTTCTGTGGTCCCCACGCTGGAAGGATGCTGTGAGAAATCCTTGTCCCAGCTCCCTTGGGGGTCTCCATCAGGCAGCACTGGCACAGGGTGACAGAGGGCTAGGGGAGGTCAGCCCGTGTCCCCCGTTGTCACCCCAGCACCAGGGGTCTTGCCTGGTTTTGGGGGGGCTGAGGCTGGGGAGTATGATGGGGGCTGAGCATCCCCTCACGAGTGGGAACAGTCCCTGGCTGTGCATGGTGTCCCCAGCCGTGTCCCGAGTGTCCCCGGCCGTGCCCCGGGTGTCCCCGGCTGTGCCCCGGGTGTCCCTGGCTGTGCCCTGGTTGTCCCCGGCCGTGTCCCTGGCCGTGTCCCGGGTGTCCCCGGCCGTGCCCCGGGTGTCCCCGGCTGTGTCCCGGGTGTCCCTGGCTGTGCCCCGGGTGTCCCTGGCTGTGCCCTGGTTGTCCCCGGCCGTGTCCCTGGCCGTGTCCCGGGTGTCCCCGGCCGTGCCCCAGGTGTCCCCGGCTGTGTCCCGGGTGTCCCCGGCCGTGCCCGGCCCTGGCTCCCAGCGGCAGCGGGGCAGGGAGGGAGAGCTGGCAGTTTGTTTGGGAAAAGGCAGGCGTTGGAGTTGTGTTTATCCAGGCTGGGGGGGTGGTGTGGGCGGGGAATGTGCCGGGAAAAGGAGCCGTTCTGTCACCCCCTGGCCGGGAAAAGGAGCTGCCCCGGAACCCCCTGGCCGGGGGCTGTGCCGGGCCGTGCCAGAGCGCTGAGCATGTGTCCCCTCCTGTCCAAGGGACCCTGGTGGAACCTCGGGACGGGATAGAGGGGGCACAGGCCTGGGCCCCACTCCGGGGCTGTGCGATGGTCCTGGCACGGCTGCTCCCCCTGCGTGCTGCATCTCCGGGGATGTCCTGTCCTGCCACCGAGTGTCCCGACATCTCCTGTGCGTGCACCGCCCGCCACCCCTGTCACACACGGGGGTGACCTGACATCCTGGTGCGTCCCTGTGGGGGGAATGGGCATCTCTGCCAGGCGCCCAGGATGGAAGGGACACGTGAGCAGGGCCCAGGGGACACCCTCATCCCTGCCACGGGTGGGGCACAGCGTGGGGAACGCCCGCAGAGTTTGCCCCATATCTGCGATGGAGTCGTGCAGCACAATGTGCTCTGCCGGGGTGTGCCAGCCCTGCCGGCTGCCAGCCCTGCCACCTGCCTGTCCCCCCTGGGCTGGCACTGCCCTGCCCAGCCCCTGGGCACTGCCCAGCCCGCGGTGGTGCTGCCAGGGCTGTGTCACTGCATGCACACACCTGTCACTGCATGCACACACCTGTCACTGCATGCACACCCCTGTCACTGCATGCACACACCTGTCACTGCATGCACACTGCTGTCACTGCATGCACACACAGCTGTCACTGCATGCACACACACACACCTCTGTCACTGCATGCACACTGCTGTCACTGCATGCACACACAGCTGTCACTGCATGCACACACCTGTCACTGCATGCACACACACCTGTCACTGCATGCACACTGCTGTCACTGCATGCACACACACTGCTGTCACTGCATGCACACACCTGTCACTGCATGCACACACCTGTCACTGCATGCACACTGCTGTCACTGCATGCACACACCTGTCACTGCATGCACACACCTGTCACTGCATGCACACCGCTGTCACTGCATGCACACTCCTGTCACTACATGCACACCCACACCTGTCACTGCATGCACACACCTGTCACTGCATGCACACACCTGTCACTGCATGCACACCGCTGTCACTGCATGCACACTCCTGTCACTGCATGCACACCCACACCTGTCACTGCATGCACACCCCTGTCACTGCATGCACACACACACCTGTCACTGCATGCACATACACTTGTCACTGCATGCACACAGCTGTCACTGCATGCACACACCTGTCACTGCATGCACACACACACCTGTCACTACACCCGTCACTGCATGCACACACCTGTCACTGCATGCACACACACACCTGTCACTGCATGCACATACACTTGTCACTGCATGCACACAGCTGTCACTGCATGCACACACCTGTCACTGCATGCACACACACACCTGTCACTACACCGTCACTGCATGCACACACCTGTCACTGCATGCACACTGCTGTCACTGCATGCACACTGCTGTCACTGCATGCACACACAGCTGTCACTGCATGCACACCCCTGTCACTGCATGCACGCAGCTGTCACTGCATGCACACTGCTGTCACTGCATGTACATACACCTGTCACTGCATGCACACACCTGTCACTGCATGCACACACCTGTCACTGCATGCACACACACACCTGTCACTGCATGCACACGCAGCTGTCACTGCATGCACACGCAGCTGTCACTGCATGCACGCACACACCTGTCACTGCATGCACACACGTGTCACTGCATGCACACACGTGTCACTGCATGCACACACCTCCCAGGCCGCTGGGGAGGCCACTGTGGGTCCACAGGGTCTCCAGTGCCCGTGCCCCCTGCAGTCCGTCCTCTGTGGCAGTGCAGGCTGCAGGGCTGGCTGCAGGGCTGGCTGCAGCTTCCCGTGGGGACTGTGGCCACGGCAGCCCCCCCACACCCTCCCGGCAGCCCCCCTGCCTGCTCTGTCCTGCAAACCTCACCACAACGCCTCTCCTGCTGCCAGAAGAGGAGCTTCCCTCTGCACTGCAGGCCTCCCGTGTCCCCCACCCACCTGCAGGTCCCCAGCCCACCCATGGCCCTGGTGGAGCTGGGGGGCCAGCCGGGGGTGGCAGCTTGGTGGCCTGCAGCAGACATGCCCCTGCCAGCATCCAGACCAGCCCAAACACCTTGTTGTGGCCTCTGAGCACGAGCTGAGATGCCCTGGAAAGCCCTGGCACCTGGGTGGTGACCTGAGTGTCACACGGACAGGCAGAGGGACACAGGGGGGTTGGTTCCATGGGTCTCAGCAGTGCCCCCCAGTCTGTCCCCCCAGTCCCACTGGCCTGAGCTGGCTCTTCCCACTCAGCAGGCAGGACACATCCAAGGGTCCTTGGGGCAGCCCCAGAGGATGCTCAGGCGTGGCTGGGACCAGCAGGGACTGTGGGGATGGACGGGGACAGCTCCACATCAGTGGCCGTGCCTGGGCCCACCCCCCTGAGCCACATGAAGCTGGAGGTGACAGGGACAGCCTGGCTGTGGGAGGGGGCAGGAGCTGGGAAGCAGAGCTGGACAGCAGCCAGCCTCTTGTCCCTCCCTCCTTCCCACGCAGGGCCAGGCCAGGCCCTGCTGACACCTCCACCGAGGTGCCACACCTGAGCCCTGTCACCACTGTCACCCTGGGCAAACAGGGATGCAAGGAAAGGCAGGACCTGCCCTCGATCTCCACATCCCAACTCCTCTGCAGGGAGAAGCAGGGAAAGCAGGGGGAGACCCCACCCCCCTGCCTTGGACTTCTGAGGGGATGTTAACAAGGATCTCTTCTCTTGCAGGGGTTCCTGGTGCTATCCCGGGAGGGGGAGTCCCAGGAGGAGGCTTTTTCCCAGGTAAGGGGGCCCAGGCACCACTGGGAGGGGGCATCACCCTGTCTGGGTGATGGGCAGGTGCCTGGAGGGTCCTTGAATGCCTTTGAGACATCATGGAAGGCTGGGGACCTGCCAGCCAGGATCAGGTGACACGGGGACACCCTGTCTGGCTGCTCAGCATGGACTCAGCATCAGCCCCACGGTGTGGGGACACAGCTGGGTGGCAGTGCCAGGCTTACCCTGCGGGGCCCATAGCCCAGGGCTGGCACCTACACCCTGCCCAGCCCTGGCCACAGGAGGTACTCAGAGACCACAGCCTGTCCCCAGAGCTTCAGCCAAAATCCTGGGGACATCCCTGACACCCGTGTGACCCTCCCCACCTCCCCAGGGGACCCCCGGGAGCCTGGGTGGGTGCTGGGTGATCCCAGGGGCAGCGCTCAGACTCTGCCCTTGCTCGCAGGTGCTGGACTTGGAGGTTTGGGAGCAGGTGAGTGCTGGGAGCCCCTGCCAGGCTGTGCTGGCCTGGGGAGAGGGGCAGATCTGCCTTGTTTGGGCAGGGGGTCTGCCAGGAGGCTGGCTCTGTCCCACGTATCCCCCTGCTCGGAGGGAGGATGGCTCTGACCCCTCTCCCTCCGCTCGCTCTCCCCTAGGACTCGGGGCTGCAGGAAAACCTCCTAAACCAGGTAAGAGGCCTTTCCCTGGCTCTCACCGCCTCCAGGCACGCCAGTGGCCGGGACATTTCCCAACCGCTGCCGCCCTCCTGCTGCTCCCCCAGCGGCCAAGGGGGACCCCCGCTGGCCAAGGCACACCCAGCCCTGCCCTGCCGCACTAATCCTGCCACAGCCTCCAGGAGCCTCCCTCCCACACCCCGCTTCGGCGCTGCCCTCTGCCCACAGCCCCTCCAAACCACCCTTTGGGGGTGCCTGCTGCCTGTAAAGCTACGCCAGAGCTGTGGGAGGAGATGCAAAGCTGGGAGCCAGTGTCCGGTGGGAAGCTGGCAGCGCCTCCACCTGCCTGCCATCGGGGCCAAGCAGCTTTGCAGAGGCTCCTGCAGCCCATGCTGGGCTTTGCCTGGCCTAGGAATGCTGGGGAGAGAGGACAGCACCAGGAGAGAGGGGAGATGCTGGCAGGAGGATGTGCAGCTGGAGAAGGCACAGCTGGAGAGCACAGAGCCCAGGGCAGCAGGGACTGAATGTGCAACATCTGGGGCCAAGGGAAATCATAGAATCATAGAATGGCCTGAGTTGGAAGGGACCTTAAAGCTCGTCCTTTGGGCGACATGTCCTGTGGGCAGGACACCTTCCACTATCCCAGGCTGCCCCAAGCCCTGGCCAGCCTGGCCTTGGACACTCTCAGAGATCCAGGGGCAGCCACAGCTTCTCTGGGCACCCTGTGCCAGGGCCTCCGCACCTCCGGAGCAGAGAATTTCCTCCTAACATTGAGTCTAAATCTCTCCTCTTGATTCAAACCATTCCCCCTTGTGCTGGCACTCTCTGCCCGGTGCCTGTTGATCCCCACGGAGAGATGCTGCTTCAGACAGACCCTGGGGTCCCCTCCATGCCCCACCCAGGGGTCCCTGCTGTGCCCAGGGCAGGGGCACCCCTTGCCCCCGGCCCCCCGAGCCGGCCCGGCTGCGCAGTGGGAGCTGCAGCCCGAGGCGGGGGCCGGCAGCCTCCGTTTGCTCAGATTTCAGCTCGTGGAAAGAAAAACAAGGCCCTTTATTTCGGCGTAATTAAAACCAAACGCGGGGCGGCCGCGAGGGCCCAGCCGGAGCGGTG
Source organism: Phylloscopus whistleri (assembly GCA_017589585.1). NCBI lineage: Eukaryota > Metazoa > Chordata > Aves > Passeriformes > Phylloscopidae > Phylloscopus > Phylloscopus whistleri. The sequence continues at coordinate 874,175 of JADMLD010000352.1, forward strand.
TCCGCGCCCGGAGCCAGCGGCACTGGAATTTGCGCCTGGAGGGAGCGAGGGCTGATGAGCCCCAGATGTTGGAAGGCAGCGCTGGCCGGAGACCCAGGGACTCATTCCTCAGCCATAAACATTTTGGTTCCGTCCCCCTGTGGCCCGGCAGGGTGGGGGGTGGGTGAGGCAGAAGGGACGGCCCGGAGGACCCGAGTGCTGGCAAGGACATTTGTCACCCGTCCCTGTGCCCGTCCCGGGGCTGTTCTCCCATCGTCACGGTGCCACAGGGACTCCTCTGTCCCTCTGGGCCTGGCCAGCCCCCACCTCACCCCACTTCTCTTTCTAGGGGTCGGAGGACTTGGGGGACTGGGCCCCCTTGGCCTGCAGCCAGGTGAGCACTGACCACTGTCCGCCCCTGCTCCAGGCCATCCCCGGGGCCATGTCCCCAGAGACCCGCCTTGGGGACAGCACATCCCTTGTCCCCATCTCCACAGCTCTCCAGAGCGTGCTGGGTGGGTCCCATCTGGGCTGGGTGCCCTTCGCAGACCTGAGGGACTGCAGCCACCCAACAGGCAGCCCTGAGGTCCCCCAGCACGATGACATCAACCACAGTGGGGTTGTGAGGAGGCAAGAGAGGCAGGAGAGGAGGCAGCTGGGGTCCCTGCAGGGCCAGCAGCAGAGGGACAGTGCCTGCAGGTGGTCAGCCAGGGGTTCCAGGGGTGTCAGCACCCACTGCAGGGGTGTCAGGTGTTGTGTGTGCCGGGTGGGATGTGCACGGGAGCACCGATTTGGGGGATGCAGGACAGGGCAGTGCCTGCTAACGCCGCCTCGCCCAGCCTAACGCCAGCCTGGCACTGCCACGCAGCCCCCACAGCTCACCAGCTCCCGTGCCCACCGCCAGGGCAGGACACCCTCTTGGCTGCTGTTTTCAGGGGTGCTGATGCTGGTTGTTCTCCCCACAGGTGCTGCAGGTCTGTTCCCCGGAGCTGCCTTTCCCGGGGCGGCGTTCCCGGGAGCCGCCTCGGCCGCGGCGCTCAAGGCTGCTGCAAAAGCTGGTGAGTGCTGGGGGGGTCTGGGCAAGGCTGCCCTGGGGCTCGGGCAGCCCCCAGGGACTCCTGGTGTCCCCTGGGAGTCTGGGCCAGGACAGGTTTCTCCTGGAGCCGGGGCTGCAGGCAGGAGCTGATGCTCTCACTGGGCTCCCCAGTGACTCGGAGGGACCCAGGCGCGGGGGAGTTGGCCAAACCTGAGCCCTCAGGAGCAGAGACCACAGAGCTGCCCGGTCCCTGTGCCCAGCATGGGGAACCCACCCCTGGGACTGCCTCGGGGTGTCCCCTTCACCCCCCCAAGGGCCATCCTGAGCTCGTCCCTTCTCTGGCACCATCCCTGCCAGCTGCAGCCCAGCGGTGGCAGCTCCCCCTGGTACACCCCTCTTCCCAATGCCCCCAGGTGCTGGCATTGGAGGCGTGGGTGGAATTGGTGGTCCCGGTGGCCTCGGGGTCTCCACAGGTAGGAAATACCCCTCGATTCCAGCAGTGCCAAGCCTGGGGCAGAGCTGTCCCCGGGGTGGGCAGGAGCCGGGCCGGGGCTCAGGGGTCTCTGCTGCCCGCAGGTGCCGTGGTACCGGGCGCGGTGCAGCCCGGCCTTGGCGCGGCAGGGAAACCCCCTAAAATACCAGGTAGGTGACGGCCCCGGAGTCGGGGCCGGGGCGGGGAGCGACTCCATCCAGCCCCTCATCCCTGGATTTCTTTTGCCTGCAGGTGCTGGGATTCCTGGAGCTTTTCCGGGCGGCGTGCTCCCCGGCGCAGGTGAGCTGGGGGTGCCCACCCCACCGCCAGCACCCCATCCTCCAAGGGGTCCCTTATCAGTGCCAGCAACACCTGAACCTCCAAAGGGGTCCCCAGCCCACCATCAACACCCCAACCTCCCAAGTGGTCCCCTGCCCAGTTCCAGCAGGCCCCATGGGCAGAGCAACCCTGCCCTGCCTCCCGCTGCTCCCTGCAGCTTCCAAACCCCCTGGCCGAGGTCACAGTGACATTTCCACCGTGCCAAAGGCATGGGGGGACCTGACACCTCCATCCCGTGCCAAGCTTGGCGGGAGCAGGCAGCACCAGCACTAGGAGAGGAGCTGGCAACGTGGGAAGGAGGCGGGGGAGGTGGCGGGAGAGAGGAATTCCTCAGTGCAAAGTAATTTAGGGGAGGAAAACTTGTGAAAACAAGATGTTTCGACACTGTCCGAAGTGTGTTGCTGGTCAGGAATGTCTTTTCCATGTCTGAAAACGCTCGAGTTATAATGAAAGACATTTGTAAGAGGGGAAAAAGAACTCCAAACCAAAAGTGAACTCCAAACCCAAAAATCCAACCCAAACGACTGCAAGGCCAAAACACTGTTTGCTGCCCCTGGAGGGCTGGAGAGCCCTGTCTGGCCCCAGGCCATTGAGCATCACCAGGACAGAGAGCACTTCCCAGGTCTGGCTGGGGCTTTGCTGTCACCAGTGGGACCCCTCTTGAGTGCTTGTTCCTTGCAGGCTCCCAGTCTGTTCCACAGGCAGCTCCAGGCCTGGAGCAAACCCCTCCTGGCAGCTGGAGGTGCAGGCAGCTGGCACAGGGCTGTCCCAGCAAGCCCCCGAGGATGAGGGTGCCCTGGGTGACAAGAGATGGGTGACAGGGATTTGGATGCTGGGTGTGGGGGTCTCGGGTACCAGTAACATCCCGAGGCCCCAGCTCAGCCCTCTGGTCTCTGCTCCAGGTGTTCGCTTCCCTGGCGTGGGGGTGCTGCCCGGGGTCCCCACTGGAGCTGGAGTCAAGCCTAAAGCCCCAGGTAGGTCCCCTCAATCCCCTTGGAACACAGGGGAGGGTTCAGGGCTGGCTCCAGCTTGGCACCCCAGCCCATCCTTTGGGATCACAGCTCTAAAGGGCACTTGGCAGTGAAGCCAACCTACAGCTGAATCCACTTGAGTTAATGTGGGCCTCCAGAAGCAGCCCGGGGCTCACACAGGTGTCTTTGTGTTTCCTTTTAGGAGCTGGAGCCTTTGGAGGAATCCCTGGTGAGTGTCCGGTCTCTCTTGCCTGTCCTTCTCTTCCTTCCCAAGCCTGTTCCTCACAGCCATGGTCTCCCCACACCAGAAGATGCCTCAGGGCTTCCCAAGCCACCCACTCTCCTCTGCCGGGGTGCTCTGGGGCACTCCCCTCCCTCCAGGACTGGTGGCAGCCGTGGCGCGGGCTCCAGGTGAGAGTCTGCTGTTGGTTTGCAGGACTGGGAGGTTTTGGAGGTCAGCAGCCCGGTGTCCCTCTGGGGTATCCCATCAAAGCTCCTAAGCTCCCAGGTAAGCTCCACAGCCAGCAGAGTGGCTTCACTGCGGGTGCAGGATCCCCAGCAGTGTCAGGAGAAAGACCCGCCGTTCCCCGGGGCTGAGGCACGGTGCTCACAGGTCCCCCGGAGCTGGCAGTGCCTGTGCTGGCCCTGGGACAGCAGGACAGAGCCAGGGGCTCTGCTGTGCCCTGCCTGGGGCAGCCCCAGGGGCAGCTGCTGGGGTGGTGCCCGTGGCCTTGCCCCAGCTCCTGTGGGCACTGCTGTGCCTCTCTCCAGCTGTTGTAAGGTAGGCAGGGTCGTGTTGTGAGGACATGCTCTCATGGCCAGACCGCCCTGGGATGTCCCTGCCAGCTCCTGCTGGCACAAAGCACAGCCCTTGCAGGGACAGTCTGATTTCTTGTGGCTCCTGGGGCTGGGCTGGGCATTTACCTGTGCCAGGTGTCCTGGCTCAGGGAGCTGTAGCTGAGGCCAACTGGAGGCTCCAGGCAGGTCTCCCTCCGCACTGCCCGCCTGGATGGGGCTCAGCCCCAGCCCAGGTCAGCCTGGGGGTGCTCAGCATCCCTTTCCTAGCCTGGGCCGCTCTGGACACCTTCCCCTCCCAGCCATGTGTCGGGTGCCAGGTCTGCCTGTCCCCGGATAGCTGTGCCCACGGAGGGACAGTGGCAGGTTCTGTGCCTTCCAGGGGCCATGCTGCCACCTGACTGCTCCCCAGTGCATCCCCAGGAAGAGGGCAGCCACACCTGGGCAGGGCCCCCATCCCTGGCATGCTGGGGAGTGCGTTGGAGGTCTGTGGGCACAGCACCCTGCTGGAGGCAGGAGAGCCTTGGTGAGAGGAGCCCACCCCAGGCAGCACATCCCAGCCCTGCTCCAGCCTCAGCAGCTCTGCTGGCTTCCCCCCAGCAGGGCCCGTGGCAGGGATCCCTGGCTCGCTCCAGTTTCCTGCAGTGGAGCAGAGTTATGATCCTTAAGGAAGCTCAGACCCGCTGCCAGCAGACCCCGTCTGGGTCCCAGCCCCAGGACAGGGACCAGGACAGAGGGGGTGACTCCAGACCCTCCTGGGGCGCTGGGGGACGCCAGTTTGTCACCTCTGAGGGCTCGGGGCTGGCAGTGCGAGGACAGACTGTACTCCTGGCTATGGAGGCTCTTGTCTTGGTGCTGCAGGTGGATCCAGGGCTGCCACATGTGGGGTGTCCCCTGCACTGTCCCTGCTGCAGAAGGTCCAGGTTGAGAGGGAATGAGGGGACGGTGGGACAAATAACATTTTCAGTGGAAAGTCATCTCTTTAGATGACTTGCTCCTGTGATGTCCCTCCCACCTCCCTCAGGAGGTGGCCCTGGAGTCACCCACCTTGGTGGAGCTCAGTCTGAAGCTGTGGCTGAGTTCAGGGTCCCATTGATGCCGTAGGGATGGGGACACTCCCAGGGTCCAGCTGTGCTTGGGTGACACCGGTCTGTGCAGAGCCCTTCCCGTGTGTGCATTGGCCTGACCCCCCTGGCAGTACTGGTGACGTTGCCATGGGCACAGCCCCAGGGCAGGGGCTGCCTTCCCATCCAGCTGGGAGTGGTGGGGAGCTGGACTTGGACCTGGCAAAACCTTTGGAGACCCAAGGCTTGGACTTCTGGTCCTTGGAGTCACCTCCATGTGTGTCACCCCTTTCCCAGCTTTAGGGTAAGCAAGGTGCTGCTGCTAAAGTGCCCCTGGATGGGCAAGGGTGGCTCTCAAGGTGGGGGACACCTGGCACAGCTGACTGTGAGCCTCTGCCTGCCAGCACCACCGTGCTGGTGTGGGACACCATGGGATAGCCTGGCAGGATGGAGGGAAATGTGGTCCCCACATGCTGGCTGCTGGGAAGGGGTGGTGTCCAGTGCTCGAGGAGATGCTGTGCCATGAGTAATTGCATCCTGGCTGCAGGCAGCCACATCCCTGCCCACGGCCCCCTTGCTGGAGGCACCCCCGCCCTGCGTGCAGCTCGAGGTGTCCCCCCCAGGAATGTCCTGGAGGTGTCCCCCCCAGGAATGTGGCGGCCCATGGCCTCGGGCTGCTGCCAGCAGTGACGGGAGCTGTGAGCTGCTGGCTGCCAAGCCCACGGTCCCCGCTGAGTCAGGGGCATCCCCGCGCCAGCCCCAGTGCTGGGATCGGCTCCTTTGCACGGAGACGTTTCCCTGGCTGTGATGTTCCAGCTCGTGGTCCCTCCCCATCCCTCCGCACCGACCTCCTAATGAGGTCACGTTTCAGCCGAGGCTCCCAAGCCCTGATTCCAATTAAAACCTTTCCTTTGGAGCTGGCCAGGGTGCAGCCAGCTGGGTACAGCTCTTGCTGCGGGGCTCCCGCGGGACCCCTCGCTGGAGCAGGGTCATGGGAGGCTCCTGCAGAACCAGCTTCAGGCGCCACAGCCCTCGGCCAGGGCTCCGAGGGGGCAGCTCTTTCAGTCTCTGCTTCCAAGGTGAGGGAGAACAGCATCTCCTGGCCCAGCTCCACCACGGGGGTTTGTATCCCGGAGGATTCATTGTCACAGTGGATGGAGCCCCCGGGATGGTGCTGCAGAGCGGGGCCACGCCATGGGGCAGAGAGGACAGGGCCAGCAGCAGCCAAGTGCTAACTCCCCCTTCTCTCCTCTCGTCCCCAGGTGGCTATGGACTGCCCTACACCAATGGTAAGCTGCCCCGTGGTGAGTGCTTGTGTCCTCACTCCTTGTGGCTCCACTGGCTGCCACCGTGACCTCGTGGCTACCGACCCTCGGGGTGGTGTGAGGGATGTCCCGCTCCCAGGGCGAGCTGCTTCCTTGGGGACCTCGTGCCTTGCCCATGGTGGCTGTGGACCAGCCTGGGAACTCAACTCTCCCGGCATCCCTGGGAGCTGTTAATCCGTCCTGAGCCACTCCAGCTCCAGACAGGGATGTTTGAAGTGGGATCTCAAGTGGGGAGGAGCTGGCTTTGGCATCCCCCTGCATCCTCTGGCGCCAGAGGGAAGAGATCCAAGGGAGCCGCTCCGTCTGTCTCGTTGTCCTTCCCCTGGCCGGTGCCTGACCTGGCTGTGTTGTGATTGCAGGCCTCAGGCCCGCCGGGATAGGAGCCGGCCTCCTGGCAGGAAAGGCAGGATACCCTACTGGGACAGGTACACTCTGACCCCGCAGCCCCAGGGTGGGGACTGGCACGGGCATGGCAGGGGACCGTGCTCCTGTCACCTTGCTGGCCCCTGGATGGGTGTCAGGCACTGCCCGGCTGTTGGGGACTGCGGGGACAGCCCGGAGGGAGCAGCACCTCCCACAGGAGAGGGGGACAGATGCTGGCAGGAGTGCTCGGTCCCCAGGGTCCCTGTGGGGTGGGGGAGCTGAGGTGGGAATGGTCTCAGGACCTCAGTGGCTCAGTGTCCGTGTCCCTCCGCAGGGGTCGGAGCACAGGCGGCAGCAGCAAAGGCAGCAGCGAAACTTGGTGAGTCGCCCTCCGTGGCACAAATACCACCCATCTCCCCAGGAGGGAGCTGCTCCCTCCCCTCCCTCCCAGCCCCGGGAGTGCTGGTTGTGTCCCCACGTCCGCGTATCACCGGCTGACCCTGCTGTCCCCTGCGGCAGGAGCCGGTGTCTTGCCCGGGGTTGGCGGCATCCCGGGAGTCGCACCCGGTGTGGGCGTCGGCGGTATCCCAGGAGTTGGAGGTGAGGCGATGAGAGGGCTCTGCCCCGGGGCTCCGGGTTGGTCTCCTTCCCTTATCCCACATCCTGACTCTCTCCCGCTGTCCCGGCAGTTGGAGGACCGGCAGCAGCGGCAAAGGCAGCGGCAAAGGCAGGAGCTTTTGGTGAGTTCCTGCTGCCTCGGACAGATCTCGGGACAGGGAAGGGCCATGCATTGATGCCAGGGGCTGTGTGGCTCCACAGCTGCCCCGGCAGCCCCTATCCCGTCCTCTGGGATGCTCTCCCTGTCCCCTGTCCCAGCTCCAGCAGCTTTTCCAGCAAGGATGAAGGGCTGATGGGCACCTCGGGATGAAGCAGCCTGGCATGGAGCAGAGCATGCCCATCACATGTGGTCTCTCCATGAGGTGTGGGTGTGCTGTGCCAGGTGCCAGCGGGGTGGCCGGTGAGGTGGTGTCTGTGCTGAGCTCTCCTTCCCTAGTGAGGGCTGCTCCTGGTGATGCAGATCTCCGCTGCTCCCCTCCCTGGCTGTTCCGTGGGAGAAAAGTGAGGAGCAAATCACACACTCAGGGAAAATGTGCCAGCCCTGGGGCAGCTGGGATGTACAGCCACAGCCCTGGGGGACCTTGGGAGTTGCCAACATCCTGGGTGGCCAGGCCCTTGATGGGTGCAGGGAGCTGGGAATCAAATTCCCAGGTACATCCCAGGTGCCCTGAGGAGCTGCTTTAGGATGAATGAGGAGCCCCAGCACAAAGCCAGTGCCCAAGACATGACTGTGACCGTGGGACAGAGAGTGTCCCCACCAGTGGTGAAGTGGGGTATTTGTGGGGGGTCTGATTCCTCTGCTTCCCTCCAGGTGCAGGGGCAGTGCCTGGAGTCGGAGGTGTCCCTGGCCTGGTACCTGGAGTTGGAGGTGTCCCCGGGGTGGTGCCCGGAGTCGGAGGTGTCCCCGGGGTGGCAGGTGACTGTTCCAGGAGCCCTGTCCCCATGGCCCGGCTCTGAGGGGCCGTGGTGGCTGAGGGTCCCTGTCTCCCTTGTCCCCAGGGGTGCCGTCGGCAGCAGCAGCAGCAAAGGCAGCTAAGTACGGTACGTGCTGCACGGGGCCCCTGACCCTGGGACCCCTGCCCATCCTGCACACCCTGACACATGGGTGGGCATGAGGTGTCCCCTGAGATCACACCTGAGGGGGAATGGGGAACACTCAGCCCAGCTCTTGGCTGCTCTTCCTAGGCCTGGCTCCATCCCCATGGGAGGACCTTCTTTCTCTCCAGGGTTTTTCCAAGCTGTTGAGAACAGTGGAAGTAAATAATGAGTGCCAACTGATGGCTTTAGATTTAACTGAATTCTTGGATTTTGTACCAAGTCTATATCCAGCAGCGGAACTGTTGCAGGATCTGGTGGCCCAGGGCTCGGTGTTGCTGCCATTAGGGCGGAGATTGCTGCCAGAGGGGCCCTTACCCAGGATCACAATCCTCCAAAACCTTGCTGGGATTCAGAAACACATCCAACGGGGACTAGCAATCCCTGCCCTGCCCAGCTGGGATGAGGCCATGGCTGCTCCACTCTCCAGGGCACGGTGACGAGACAGAGCCATGGCAGGTGCCACCTTTGAGCTCTTGCAGCAGCAGCTCTGACTTGTCCCCTCTTGTTCCCGGCAGGCGCCGGCGTTCCCGGTGTCGGTGTGGGCGGCGTCCCCGGCCTGGTGCCCGGAGTCGGAGGTGTCCCTGGCTTGGTACCTGGCGTTGGAGGTGTCCCCGGGGTGGCAGGTGACTGTTCCAGGAGCCCTGTCCCCATGGCCCGGCTCTGAGGGGCCGTGGTGGCTGAGGGTCCCTGTCTCCCTTGTCCCCAGGGGTGCCGTCGGCAGCAGCAGCAGCAAAGGCAGCTAAGTACGGTACGTGCTGCACGGGGCCCCTGACCCTGGGACCCCTGCCCGTCCTGCCCAGCCTGCCCACCCTGACACATGGGTGGGCATGAGGTGTCCCCTGGGTGTCTGGGCATGAGGTGTCTGTCCCCTGGGATCATCCTGAGGGGGAATGGGGAACACTGAGCCTAGCACTTGGCTGCTCTTCCTGGGCATGGCCCCTTTTCCAGGGCAGGACCTTCTCTCTCTCCTGGGTTTCTCCAGGCTGCCTTTTGGCAGTGAACAATGAGCCCCAATTCATGGCTTTGGACTCATCTGAATTCCAGGATTTTGTGCAAAATCTATTTTCCAGGAGCAGACCTGACACAAAATCTGGTGCCCGAGAGCTTGGTGTTCCTGACATTAGGGGAGGAATTCCTGGCAGAGGGGCCCTTACTCTGGGTTATTGCACTCCACACTGTGTTGGAATTGGTGGGATGCTGGGATCCATCAGTTATAACCACACCCAAGGAGCTGAGTGGAGACAAGGGACATGGTCAGACAGCAGAGTAGTCTGGAGCTTAGGCCTAGAGAGAAGGAAGAACTGGTCCTGAGGTTCCATGCAGGACTGGCTTCCACATGCTGCCCCAAAAGGCAGAGACAGCAGTTTGGGACCTGGCCAGGTCCCAGGACCTTCTCCTCCATCTTCACTGCAGAGACCTGGGAGTCCCCAGGAGGAGCCATGGTCAATGACAGCTCCCTTGAGGGTTCGACAACAGAAGCCCCCCTTTCTTGAATTTCTCTTCCACACTTTGTAGAAGAAATCCCTCCACATGCCCAGAGAGGGATGGGATTCAGGGATTCAGGAAGGAACTGGGCAATGGTTGCTCTGTGCTGTGCTGCCCCTGCTGAGCAGTGTCCCGTGAGGACAAAGCCCTCTGACACTCAGACATTGCGGGAGGGAGCGGATGCTTGTCCGTGTGGCACTAACGTGTGCCAGCTGCTCCAGGCTGTCAGTGCCCTGGGCAGCTCCCCAGTCTGAGCAGTGGCCAAGCTCCCAGCCCTCCCAGACACCTGCTGGGGAGACCCAGCCCCTTCTCCTCTTCCTCCTGTCTGGCTGCAAGGCTGGATGTCCCTGTGGCAAGGAGCCCCTTGGGCCCCTGTGAGGAGCAGGGTCACTGTGGTCCCTGTGCCGGTGACTTCCTGGCGATGGCTGGCAGAGCCACGGGGCCGATCCCTGCCCTGCCCCGCTGGGGTCTCTGTGGGACGAGGCCGTGGCTGCTCTGCTCTCCAGGGCACGATGACGAGACAGAGCCATGGCAGGTGCCACCTTTGAGCTCTTGCAGCAGCAGCTCTGACTTGTCCCCTCTTGTTCCCGGCAGGCGCCGGCGTTCCCGGTGTCGGTGTGGGCGGCATCCCCGGCCTGGTGCCCGGAGTCGGAGGTGTCCCTGGCTTGGTACCTGGCGTTGGAGGTGTCCCCGGGGTGGCAGGTGACTGTTCCAGGAGCCCTGTCCCCATGGCCCAGCTCTGAGGGGCCGTGGTGGCTGAGGGTCCCTGTCTCCCTTGTCCCCAGGGGTGCCGTCGGCAGCAGCAGCAGCAAAGGCAGCTAAGTACGGTACGTGCTGCACGGGGCCCCTGACCCTGGGACCCCTGCCCACCCTGGGATCACTCCTGAGGGGGAATGGGCAACACTCAGCCCAGCTCTTGGCTGCTCTTCCTGGGCTTTGCCCCTTTTCCAAGGCAGGATCTTCTCCCTCTCCAGGGTTTCTCCAGGCTGTCTTGTGGAAGTGAACAGTGACCCAAGTCATGGCTTTAGATTTAACAGAACTCTTGCACTTTGTACCAAATCCATTTTCCAGCATCTCATATCTGGCAGGATCTGGTGGCCCAGGGCTCAGTGTTGCTGCCATTAGGGCAGGAATTCCTGGCAGAGTTTAGAGTTAGGGTTAGTGCCCAGGGTCACTGTCCTCCTAAATGTGTTGGGTTTGGTGGGATGGTGGGACCGATCACGTAGAACCTCCTCCAAGGAGCTTTAGTGGGGCCAAGGGTCATGGCGAAACATTAGGTTACTCTGGAGCTTAGGGCCAGGGAGGAGGCAGAATTGGCCCTGATGTTTCACGCAGCTTTGGGGGTCCATGTTCTTCTCCAAAAGACAGAGCCAGCACTTACCTCACCAGGTCTCAGGACCTTCTCCTTCATTGTTACTGGGGAGCTCTGGGAATCTCCATGAGGAGCCTTGGGAATCTCCATGAGCAGCTATGGCCAATGGCAACTCTCCATAGGCGGTTAAACCACTGATGCTGATCTCTGCCACATCGTGTGGGAAAAATCCCTCCACATGCCCAGGGAGGGATGGGATTCAGGGATTCAGGAAGGAACTGGGCAATGGTTGCTCTGTGCTGTGCTGCCCCTGCTGAGCAGTGTCCCGTGAGGACAAAGCCCTCTGACACTCAGACATTGCGGGAGGGACCGGATGCTTGTCCGTGTGGCACTAACGTGTGCCAGCTGCTCCAGGCTGTCAGTGGCCTGGGCAGCTCCCCAGTCTGAGCAGTGGCCAAGCTCCCAGCCCTCCCAGACACCTGCTGGGGAGACCCAGCCCCTTCTCCTCTTCCTCCTGTCTGGCTGCAAGGCTGGATGTCCCTGTGGCAAGGAGCACCTTGGGCCCCTGTGAGGAGCAGGGTCACTGTGGTCCCTGTGCCGGTGACTTCCTGGCGATGGCTGGCAGAGCCACGGGGCCGATCCCTGCCCTGCCCCGCTGGGGTCTCTGTGGGACGAGGCCGTGGCTGCTCTGCTCTCCAGGGCACGATGACGAGACAGAGCCATGGCAGGTGCCACCTTTGAGCTCTTGCAGCAGCAGCTCTGACTTGTCCCCTCTTGTTCCCGGCAGGCGCCGGCGTTCCCGGTGTCGGTGTGGGCGGCGTCCCCGGCCTGGTGCCCGGAGTCGGAGGTGTCCCTGGCTTGGTACCTGGCGTTGGAGGTGTCCCCGGGGTGGCAGGTGACTGTTCCAGGAGCCCTGTCCCCATGGCCCAGCTCTGAGGGGCCGTGGTGGCTGAGGGTCCCTGTCTCCCTTGTCCCCAGGGGTGCCGTCGGCAGCAGCAGCAGCAAAGGCAGCTAAGTACGGTACGTGCTGCACGGGGCCCCTGACCCTGGGACCCCTGCCCACCCTGGGATCACTCCTGAGGGGGAATGGGCAACACTCAGCCCAGCTCTTGGCTGCTCTTCCTGGGCTTTGCCCCATCTCCCGGGCAGGACCTTCTCCCACTCCGGGGTTTCTCCAGGCTGTCTTGTGGATGTGAACAGAGACACAATTCATGGCTTTGGATTTAACAGAACTCTTGCACTTTGTACCAAATCCATTTTCCGGATCTGATCTCTGGCAGGATCTGGTGGCCTAGGGCTCAGTGTTGCTGCCATTAGGGCAGGAATTCTTCGCAGAGGCGCCCCTGTCCAGGGTCACTGTCCTCCTAAATGTGTTGGGTTTGGTGGGATGGTGGGACCGATCACGTAGAACCTCCTCCAAGGAGCTTTAGTGGGGCGAAGGGTCATGGCCAAGCAGTAGGGTACTTTGGAGCTTAGGGCCAGGGAGGAGGCAGAATTGGCCCTGAGGTTTCGCACAGCATTGGGGGTCCATGTTCTTCTCCAAAAGACAGAGCCAGCACTTACCTCACCAGGTCTCAGGACCTTCTCCTTCATTGTTACTGGGGAGCTCTGTGAATCTCCATGAGGAGCCTTGGGAATCTCCATGAGCAGCTATGGCCAATGGCAACTCTCCATAGGCGGTTAAACCACTGATGCTGATCTCTGCCACACCTTGTGGGAAAAATCCCTCCACATGCCCAGGGAGGGATGGGATTCAGGGATTCAGGAAGGAACTGGGCAATGGTTGCTCTGTGCTGTGCTGCCCCTGCTGAGCAGTGTCCCATGAGGACAAAGCCCTCTGACACTCAGACATTGCGGGAGGGACCGGATGCTTGTCCGTGTGGCACTAACGTGTGCCAGCTGCTCCAGGCTGTCAGTGGCCTGGGCAGCTCCCCAGTCTGAGCAGTGGCCAAGCTCCCAGCCCTCCCAGACACCTGCTGGGGAGACCCAGCCCCTTCTCCTCTTCCTCCTGTCTGGCTGCAAGGCTGGATGTCCCTGTGGCAAGGAGCCCCTTGGGCCCCTGTGAGGAGCAGGGTCACTGTGGTCCCTGTGCCGGTGACTTCCTGGCGATGGCTGGCAGAGCCACGGGGCCGATCCCTGCCCTGCCCTGCTGGGGTCTCTGTGGGACGAGGCCGTGGCTGCTCTGCTCTCCAGGGCACGATGACGAGACAGAGCCATGGCAGGTGCCACCTTTGAGCTCTTGCAGCAGCAGCTCTGACTTGTCCCCTCTTGTTCCCGGCAGGCGCCGGCGTTCCCGGTGTCGGTGTGGGCGGCGTCCCCGGCCTGGTGCCCGGAGTCGGAGGTGTCCCTGGCTTGGTACCTGGCGTTGGAGGTGTCCCCGGGGTGGCAGGTGACTGTTCCAGGAGCCCTGTCCCCATGGCCCAGCTCTGAGGGGCCGTGGTGGCTGAGGGTCCCTGTCTCCCTTGTCCCCAGGTGTGCCGTCGGCAGCAGCAGCAGCAAAGGCAGCTAAGTACGGTACGTGCTGCACGGGGCCCCTGACCCTGGGACCCCTGCCCACCCTGGGATCACTCCTGAGGGGGAATGGGGAACACTCAGCCCAGCTCTTGGCTGCTCTTCCTGGGCTTTGCCCCATCTCCCGGGCAGGACCTTCTCTCTCTCCAGGGTTTCTCCAGGCTGCCTGTTGACAATGAACAATGAGCCCCAATTCATGGCTTTGGACTCATCTGAATTCCAGGATTTTGTGCAAAATCTGTTTTCCAGCAGCAGATATGACACAAGATCTGGTGGCCCTGGGTTCAGTGTTCCTGACATTAGGGCAGGGATTCCTGACAGAGAAATCCCTCCCTATGGTCACTGTCCTCCATAATGTGGTGGGATCCATCGAATTCATCCAACTGGGTCTAGCAAGACCCAGGTACCCAGCAAGCATAACCATCCCAACCTGGAGCTTGTGCACAGGGAGGAGGCAGAACTGGTCCTGAGGTTCCATGCAGGACTGGCTTCCACATGCTGCCCCAAAAGGCAGAGACAGCAGTTTGGTACCTGGCCAGGTCCCAGGACCTTCTCCTCCATCTTCACTGCAAAGACCTGGGAGTCCCCAGGAGAAGTCATGGTCAATGGCAACTCTCCTTTGAGGGTTAGACCACTGATGCCCCCCTTTCTTGAATTTATCTTCCACACCCTGTGGGAAAAATCCCTCCACATGCCCAGGGACAGATGGGATTCAGGGATTCAGGAAGGAACTGGGCAATGGTTGCTCTGTGCTGTGCTGCCCCTGCTGAGCAGTGTCCCGTGAGGACAAAGCCCTCTGACACTCAGACATTGCGGGAGGGACCGGATGCTTGTCCGTGTGGCACTAACGTGTGCCAGCTGCTCCAGGCTGTCAGTGGCCTGGGCAGCTCCCCAGTCTGAGCAGTGGCCAAGCTCCCAGCCCTCCCAGACACCTGCTGGGGAGACCCAGCCCCTTCTCCTCTTCCTCCTGTCTGGCTGCAAGGCTGGATGTCCCTGTGGCAAGGAGCCCCTTGGGCCCCTGTGAGGAGCAGGGTCACTGTGGTCCCTGTGCCGGTGACTTCCTGGCGATGGCTGGCAGAGCCACGGGGCCGATCCCTGCCCTGCCCTGCTGGGGTCTCTGTGGGACGAGGCCGTGGCTGCTCTGCTCTCCAGGGCACGATGACGAGACAGAGCCATGGCAGGTGCCACCTTTGAGCTCTTGCAGCAGCAGCTCTGACTTGTCCCCTCTTGTTCCCGGCAGGCGCCGGCGTTCCCGGTGTCGGTGTGGGCGGCATCCCCGGCCTGGTGCCCGGAGTCGGAGGTGTCCCTGGCTTGGTACCTGGCGTTGGAGGTGTCCCCGGGGTGGCAGGTGACTGTTCCAGGAGCCCTGTCCCCATGGCCCAGCTCTGAGGGGCCGTGGTGGCTGAGGGTCCCTGTCTCCCTTGTCCCCAGGGGTGCCGTCGGCAGCAGCAGCAGCAAAGGCAGCTAAGTATGGTACGTGCTGCATGGGGCCTGGCGTGCTTCCACCACCCTGTAAAACCTGGCTGGATCCTGAAATGCATTCCTCTGGGTCTAGCAAGACATGGTGCTGATCCCTCTGCTACCCCACTTGGGTCTCTCCTGGAATTTGCTGTGGATGCACCACTCTCTGGACCACAGTTCTGAGACAGAGGCTCTGAGGAAGAGGCCCAAGTTTTCAGCTGTTGCTGCTGTGATATCTGACTTCTCCCATCTCACTCCCTGCAGGAGCCGGCGTTCCTGGCATCGCTGGCGTTCCTGGTGTTCCTGGAGTTCCTGGTGTTCCTGGAGTTCCTGGTGTTCCTGGAGTCCCTGGTGTCCCAGGCGTTCCTGGCGTGCCTGGGGTTCCTGGCGCTGTGCCCGGTGTTGGAGGTGAGCTGATGGGCTGTCACCAGCCGCTGGGGGACTGCTGGCCTCGGCAGTGCCCTGACTGTGTCCCTTGTGTCCCCACAGTTGGTGGCCCAGCAGCAGCGGCCGCAGCCAAGGCTGCAGCGAAAGCAGCGGCGATCGGTGAGTCACCACTGTCACCACCATCACCACCAGCTCTCCCAGGGAGGGAGGAGGTGTGTTGGCACACAGGAGAAGTAGGGACACCCTGGTGCTCTGGAGGTCAGTGGGATTCCTGCTGTGGAGTCTGCCCCCTCGGACACATCCCTGAACCTCTCTGCAGGAGCAGGACGCGTGCCCGGCGTTGGCGTGCCCGGCGTTGGCGTGCCCGGCGTTGGCGTTCCTGGAGTGGGTGTGCCTGGAGTGGGTGTGCCTGGTGTTGGTGTGCCCGGTCTGGTGCCCGGGGTCGGCATTCCAGGTGAGATGGTTGCCAGGGGATGCTCAGATGTCCCCAGCCGTGCTGGCCAGACGTGTTCCTGACCCTCTCGCTCCCTGTCCTGTAGGAGGTCCGGCAGCCGCTGCCAAAGCAGCCGCCAAGGCAGCCAAGTACGGTAAGCTGGGATCTCTCTGGGGTTACCCCACATGTCCTGTCTCCTGCTCATCCCCACCCCAGGCTGCTCCGCTGTCAGAGCTGAGGCCCAGCAGTGCCTGGGGTGGTCGGGGTGAGGGATGAGCTCCCCGAAGGGCTGAATGTGGGATGAGGTTCTGGCTGTGTCAGGGCTGCTCTCCAGAGAGCTGAGCCCCATTGAGTGTCCACGTTCACCATTCAAACAGTTTCTCATACATTGGTCCATCTACACCCCATTCTGCCCACCCAGCCACATCACCACCACCTGAGTGTCCATCTGTCCCCTTCTCTGTCCATCCATCTATACCTCCTCCATTCATCTATTCAGTCACTCCACATCCATCCACATATCCATCTCACCGTCCCTTCAACTCTTAGTGCGTCTCATCATCCCTCCATTCATCCATCCCACCATCCATTCAACCACTCCCCCTTCACACACACATCCTGTTGCAGCAGAGACAGACAAGACACCTGTTTCTTCGTGCAGCAATAGCCCATCCTTATTCTTCACAGCTCTTATTTATATGGTTTTTTGGAGGCATCCTGTTTAATTCTAATTGGTTAGTAACTTATTATAACTCAGTTCATGGGTTAGTGATGGCTAGTGTATGTGTCCATCAAAAACGTTCCTTTCTAAATAAGTTTGCATTCTTGTCTCCCGGGAAGAAGATGTTTCACACGGATAGAATCTTTCTCCTCACAGGTGCAAATTGGTTCCCAAAGGAATAGATTGATACGCAAGCTGATACTCACTGTTACAATTCATTTCTCATGGGAACTTGTCAGGCTAGCTGTTAGCTGTACCCAGCCGAAGCAGCAAGGCCTGAACCATGATTTTACAAGGCCTTTCTTTTGTAAGGTTTTACCCATATGCCACAACGTCCATCTCACCAGCCCTCCATCCATCCATCCGTCCATCTCGCCATCCCACCACCCATGTGTCCATCTCAGAATCCATTCATTCATCCATCTCACCATCCATCCAACCATTCATCCAGCCACACCTCCATCTCATAGTCCACCCACCCACCCACGCCCCCCAGCCTGCCATGCCTTCTCATCCACCTCCTTCTACATTTCCTCCCAAGCTGAAGCCCCAGTCCTTCTCCTTCTCCTTGCAGGAGCGGGTGGCCTGGTTCCTGGCGTGGGTGGCCTGGTTCCTGGAGTAGGTGGCCTGGCTCCTGGTGTGGGTGGCCTAGTTCCCGGTGTTGGAGGTGTCCCAGGTGAGAAAGAGGAAGGCGAGTGTGGGGGCAGCCTGGCTGGTGTGGGGGCAGATCTGGGGGCAGGACAGGCTTGAGGAGAACCTCAGTAGTGTCCCCTGGGGGGATGCAGACATGGCCTGAGGGATGGGCTCTGCCCGGATTTGCTGTGAGGCCTCCCCAGGGTCACTGACCCCTCCTTTCTGTCTCTGCCCAGGTGTTGGAGGTCCAGCAGCAGCGGCCAAAGCAGCAGCCAAGGCAGCCAAATTTGGTGAGTCAGCCTGGAGAGCCCCTCAGTCACCCTGCCAGCCCTGGTGTGGCACTGACCAGCGCAGGGGATGCTGGGGATGGGCACCCAGGCCAGGCACATCATCCCACATGAGCAAGGGAATCACAGCTGCTGCCTCACCCTTCTCTCCACAGGTGCTGGGGTCGGAGGGGTGCCAGGAGCAGTGCCCGGCGTGGGCGGGGTGCCCGGAGTGGCACCCGGTGTCGGTGGCGTGCCCGGCTTGGTGCCAGGGGTGGGAGTACCTGGAACTGGCATCCTTCCCGGGGCAGGTACATGCTTTGTCCCGCCCTGCTTGAGGACAGCGGTGGCTGGGAATGCTAAAAGCCACCGAGCCCCGTGAAGGGGTGGCAGGGAGGGATGCGGGCAGGATGGAGTGTGCTGCGGGGGTGACTGTCCTAACCGTGGTGTCCTCACTCGTCTTGCAGGCATCCCCCAAGTAGGGGTGCAGCCTGGTGCTAAACCTCCCAAATTCGGTACGTACCCCTGCTGCCCCCCACCCCAGGGCCATCTCGGACTGTCCCCAGGCACCCTCCTCCTGTGGCCATCGGGGTGCTGACCTCTCTTCCTGTCCCCTGCATGCCCACTGTGCCCCAATGGCCCAGGCATGGGAAGTGGTTTGCTGTCACCTGTGGGTGCAAAGTGCCACCTGCACCCCCTGCCCTGGACTCGCTGGGGACAGTTTTCTCCTTCACATGTCACGCAGGGGCAGAAGCCCCTCTGGGTGCTGAGATGGGTGCTGGGGACTCCCAGCATGGGTGCCAGGGCCAGCCCAGCAGGTTGGGCAGCGGCTGGGGGTGCTCCAAGCCGGGGGTGCCAGGCTGCGGGGGGACAGGTGTTAATGGTGTCTCTCTGGCAGGTGTTCCTGGGGTTGGAGTCCCAGGGGTTGGTGGCCTCCCAGGTAAGTGCTGGCAGGAGCTGAGCCCAGGCAGTGGGCAGAGGGTGCTTCCCTGGAAGGGGTGGAGCTGGAGCCATGCTCCCTCTGGCCATCATGGAGGGAGTGGGGCTGCCCCAGGAAGGATGGGCACACCCGGGACTGGGAGAGGAGCGGGTGAGACTCTGCCCCACTGTCTGTCCCTGCTGGTGCTCACCCGGGCTACTCCTTGTAGGTGGCCTCGGAGTCGGTGGGCTCGGAGTTGGTGGCCTCGGTGAGTGATGCTGGTCCTGGCGTGGGGCTCCCCAGGGCTGGGCTGCAGGCAGGAGCAGCAGCAGAGTGCTGGCAGAGCCATGGAAAGGAACGGGAGTCTGTGGGTCACTCCTGTCCCCTCCCGGCCTCACAGTACAATCCCACCCCACACTGTCACCGTGCCTTGTGCCCTGCCCTGTTCCCAGGGGGTGATTCAAAGGGATTGCCATTGTTGGGCAGGGACTGGGGGCCACAGCACCAGCCTTGCCCATGCTATGGGAGCAGGGGATGGTACTGTACCATGTCCCCGACGTGTGGAGATGCAGGTCCCTCCTGGGACCCTCTGGGCCCCTCCTGAGGGCTCTGGCTGTGGCCCTGGGGCAGTTAGTCCGGGCAGCCTGCACTGGTGCCCCCCTGTGACTTAGGACTCTTGTATCCAGGAGCTGCTGGGAAACCTCCCAAGCCAGGTAAGGGACAGCCAGAGGGGCTGGAGGAGTGACTCCTGTCCCCATCCACATTCCCATGGCTGTGCTCACGCTCCCCACCCTCACTGGGGCTCACCCACCTGCAGGTTTTGGTGCTGGGGGGCTGCAGCCAGGTGAGCGCTGCAGTTTGGGGCTGGCGTGGGAGTGTGTCCCCTGCCCTGCCACACTCGTCCCCGCTTGCTGTCCCCGCGCTGCTGCCATTCGCTGCTGGGCACGCGGCTGCCTGGGAGAGCGCTGGGAAGCCGGAGGGGCGCCAGGGTGGGGACGGCGGCTTTTGCGTCAGCTCCTGTCCCTGGTGTAAGCAAGGGATCCCCGCCAGGCTGTCCCCAGCCCACGATAGGGTGGCACCGCTGTCACTGCCTGTCGCTTTTTCCCCAGGGGTTGGAGTTCCCGGCTTCGGCGTATCACCGATATTTCCAGGTACCACCTGCGGCTCGGCACCTCGGCACACACCCGGGGCCTGTGTCGGTGCCTGGCCGGCTCACGGGGACACAGCCACGGGCCGGGGAGGGACCCCAGGGGCTGGGCTCGGCCGGGGGGGCTGGCCTGGAGGGGGGTGTGGGGCAGAGAAATAGGGGTGCCCCGTGCGTGCTGAGGGCTTCGCTCTCCTTTCAGGTGGGGTCGGCGGCCTGGGATTCGGTGGTGAGTATCCATCCTCCCCGCGGGGGCGTTTTTGGGGGTGGCGGATGCGTTTCCCTGCGGGGGGGGTCCCGCTCACCCCGCTCTGCCTTCCACCCCCTGCAGGGAAGCCCCCCAAGCCCTACGGAGGAGCCCTGGGTGCCTTGGGCTTTAGAGGTGAGGACGGTCCCCCCGCTCCCGGCGCTCCCCCGTGCCCGGCGGGGTGCGGGGGCGCAGGGAGCGCTGACCCCGCATCCATCCCCCGTGGCAGGCGGCGCGGGCTGCGCGGCAGGGAAATACTGCGGGAGGAAGCGGAAGTAACGCTCCGCCACCCATCACCTCATGAACTTTGGTGCTACTGCATGGTCCAGAATGTAAATCCGAAGCAAAGCTGAGACACCCCCCCTCCTCAAGCCCCGGACCACCCCCCCCGCCCCCGTCCAGCCCGGGGCCACGCCCGGCCCCGCGTTCCCCGGAGGGGCTCCGCGTTCCCCGGCAGCGTCCGTCCCCCCCCACCCCGCCCCTCGGTCCCGGCAGGGAGCGCGGAATAAAGTGCGGGGAGCAGCCGTCCCCCTTGGTGCTATCGCTCTCTGCGGGATTTAGGGGGGGCCTGGGCAATCGCGCCCCTCCCCAGCCCCAGAGCTGGCCCCCGGGGGGGACACAGGATGAGGGGCACCCCACAGTGGAGGGAGGGAGGGAGGGAGGGAAGGGATGCCGGCGGCGGGGAAGGATGGCCCCGTCAGCCTGGGGCCCACCCCGGTCCCCGCGCTCCCCCCGGTTTGGGGGGGCCGCGGGCTGGAGGGGCTCGGTCCCTTCACGTTGCTCACTTTGCTATAACTGGGTGGGACGCCCTATACAGAGGGACTCGCTTCTGACAGACTAATAAAGGACAAGTTTTTAAAGGATTCTGGCTCCATCCTGTGTTCCGCGTCCCTGACCCCTCCCCGTGGCAGTGACGCCGGGGTTCACCCCACCCCGAGGCACTGCACGAGCCTGGAGACGTGCTGGGCCCTTTCTTCAGGGATGTCGCTTGTCCACTGCACGGTGACAGCCCCGGGACACACCGTAGGGGGTGGGGGGACAGCCTGGGGACCTACGGATTGCCCATCCCTTTTCCCACAGTGACAGCCCAGGGTCCCAGGAGGAGGAGGTCTGTGCCCTGGCCTGAGGTGTTGGGGACATCTCTGCCCTGTCCCAGTATGACAGCCTCGGGAAAAGATTTCTGCTCTGCCTCACAGTGGAGCCCTGGGGGGTGCAGGAAAATGTCCATGCCTTGTGCCCCGGTGACAGCTTGAGGACCTACGGGGCTGTTCCTGTCCCTGGTGACAGCCCAGGGGGTGGCATCTATGTGCTGTGCCATGGTAACAGTGCGGGGAATGAAGGGAACCTCCATACCCTATCCCACAGTTACAAGCCCGGGACCCAGGATGAGGTCCATGCCCCTTGCCATGGTGGTGGCCTGGCGATGCAGGGAGATGTCCATGCTCTATCCCGTGGTGACAACGTGGGGAGTGACAGGGACACCCATGTGACGCCTCACAGTGACATCCCAGGGCACGTGGGGACACCTCTGCCCTGACCACAGTGACAGCCTGGGGCACGTGGGGACACCCGTGATGGCAGCAGTGGGTGTGGTGAACCCATGCCCTGCCCATGGGGCTGGCCTGGCGTAGCTGGGGACATCAGGGTGTGTGGGGACACCCGTGATGGTCAGGGGAGGGCGAGCACGGCCGCGGCCCGTAAGCTCCGCATCCCCTCGGGCCCGACCGCGCACCCCGAGCCCCCGCCCCCGCCGCGACCACGCCCACCGACCACGCCCATCACACTGACCACGCCCACAAAGCCACACCCACCCTGGCCACGCCCCGGCCGGACCCGCCGAGGCCCCGCCCCGTGCCCCCGAGGCCCCGCCCCCCGCGGGCGCGCAGGCGCGGTGCAGGCGCCGCGGGTCCCGCCCGGGAGCCGCAGCGGCAGCGCAGGGCCGGGGGGGGCCCGACGGGGCTGTGCCCGCGCGGGGACCGCCACCGCCACCGCCACAGGCCGGCCCGGCGCGGCGCCGGCCAGCGCGCCTGCATGAGGTTGATGCTGCTGTGTGCACCTGGAGGGACGAGCCTATGGGAGAGGACGAAGGTGCGTGACCCCCGAAGGCCCCCCCCCCCGCCTGACTCAGCGCTTCTGCCGCCGCTCGGGCCCCGGGACCCCTCAGCCCGGCTGGTGCGGACCCTCCCGCCGGCCCGCAGCCCGCCGCATCCTGCCCGCATCATGCCGCATCCTGCCCGCATCCTCCCCGCAAACCCCCAGCCGGCCTCATCGTCCCCGCTGTCCCCGCGTCCCTGCATCCTCCTCGGCATCCCCGTCCTGCAGCCTTGCACCCCCCAGCCTGCCCCCGCGCTCCCCAGCCAGCCCGCGTCACCCTGCATCCCGAAATGTCCCCGTGTGCCCGCAGTTCGTTCTCCATCTCCCCCCTGCAACTCCTCACCCGGCCCGCATCCCTCGCTGCGTCCCTCTCTGGTCTGCGTCCCCCTTGCACCCCGACATCCCGTGCCCTCCCGTCCAGCGTGCACCTTCCCCACAGCCCCCCTGCATCGCCCTGCACCCTGCATTCCCCTCTGAAACGCCCCTCCTGCACCTTACATCCCCTGTGGCCCCCACACGTCCCCTGCACTCCCCAGCCACCTGCATCCCTCTTGTTCCCGCAAATCACCCCCTGCACCTCTCGGTTATCCACCCACATCACCCACTGCATCCTCCACTACACCCCTAAATGTCCCCCTGCACCCCTTACCAGCCCACCTCACCCCCACATCCCACCCTACATCGCTCCCCTAGCCTGCATCCCCTGCACCCCCATCCAGCCTGCATCCCCTGCACCCCCAAATGTCCCCGTGCAGCCCCTGTTCACCTGCATCCCCAGATCTTCCCTGTACAGTTCAGCCTGCATCCCCCCATCCTGCCTTGTACAGCCTGCACTCCCTGCTGCACCCCAAATCTCCCCCATCCTCCTTGTCCAGAGCCCTGTGCACCCAGCCTGCATCCTGCCTGCACCCTCCAGCACTGCCACATCTCCCTCTGTGCCCCTGTGCAGCCTGCATCGCTCCTGCAGCTCCACATCCCCCTGCACCCCACACTTCCCCATCTTCCCTGCACCCCTGTCCCCTCCAGCCTGCATCCCTCCTGCCCCCACAATCCCCCTGCATCTCTCCTGCACCCCCAGATCCCTGCTGTGCCTTCCTTCCCCTCTGCGCTCGCTGGGCTCCTCATTTCTCCACACACCCCCTGAGAACTTGACCCCCAGGACCTCTGCAGCCACCCTGCGCCCCTCTGTGTGCCCCCATGGCACTGTGCGTGCCCCAGCACCCACCTGCGCCCTTCTGTGTGCCCCCATGGCACTGTGCCTGCCCCAGCACCCACCCTGCGCCCCTCTGTGTGCCCCCATGGCACTGTGCGTGCCCCAGCACCCACCCTGCGCCCCTCTGTGTGCCCC
>JADMLD010000761.1:0-7500 GCA_017589585.1 Phylloscopus whistleri
TTGGTGACCTTGGAGCTCTTTTCCCACCTCAAGGATTCCGTGAGGTTTAGATTGGATATTTGGGAAAATTTCTTCCCCTAAATTTGTTTTATTTGGCACAGGTAGAGTGTGGAGTCCCCATGGCTGGAGGGATTTAAATCCCTGTGGCTGTGGCACCTGGGGACACGGGGCAGTGGTGGCCTTGGCAGTGCTGGGGAAGGGTTGGATGCACTCAGAGCTCTTTCCAACCTTAATGATTCCATGAATATCTATCCTCTGCTTTGGGGTGCCCATCCCTGGAGGTGTCCCAGGAATCCCTGGAGGTGGCACTCAGAGCTCTGGGCTGGGCACAGGGTGGGCACAGCTGGGACTTTGTGATCCTGGAGGACTTTTCCAGCCTCAGGCATGCTGGGATTCTTTTCCCTGTTCCCACTGGATATTCCCCCAGCTCACAGCCTGGTCCTTCCCTGGGAGAAGGTGATGCCAGCACTGTCAGGGGAAGTGAATTTATCGATGGAATGGGCACCAAACAGCCTCAGTTCATTAAAGCAAACACAGGAAAATCAACACCTGGCAAAGCAACTCATTCCCTGCAGGAGCTGCTGCTCCCTGGCTCCCTCCTCCCCCTCATTCCCCTGCCTCCAAATCTGGGGAGGTGGCAGAGGAGTGTCTCTGTAGGACACGAAATCAGGACACAGACTCTCAGAAGGCTGAAGATTCAAAATCTCCCTTTATTATCAAAGCACCTGTCCTTTATACCTTTTCACAACGAGCCCACCTAAGAGGTGGGATCCTTGGACCCATTGGTCACACCAAGGGGCCATCAAGCAAATTCCCTCCTCTGGGAAAGAATATAGAAAAATATGATAGTTTACAATAACATGCCCTTGTTTACCACAAGTGTCCCTGGGAAAAGATTTTCTGAAATCAGAACATGGCAGGCACAAACCGTGGCTACAGAGGAGAGTGGCAGTGCCCGGCCCCTGGAGCTCCCTGGGGTGCCAGGTTTGGTGTCCCTGGCAGAGAGCCCAGCACCAGACACATCCACCAAACCCACTGCTGGGTGAGGGGGACAAAGGGCAGCCCAGGCAGGGGCTCCACCTCCTGCAGCAATTCCAGGCCAAACCATGGAAAATGCAGCTCCTGTTCCTGTGCCCCTTCCAGCCCTGTCCCTGCCAGGGCAGAAAATGCCCAAAAAAAGGTGTTGAGAACCCATTTTCCTCCCCTGCAGGCTCTGCCCTTGTCCCCAAAAGCCAAGGCTGATGTGTCCTGTGCCAAATTAAACAGGAGCTGGACCCAGCAGTGGAAAGGCTGGAAATTCCATGGAAATGCCCCCTCTGGAGTGGAAGGGGCCAGGGTTTAGCAGCTGTGCAAAAATGGCAATGTCAGGGTGACTGCAAGGGGAGCTTCTCTCCCTAAATGCTGAGGTGTCTCACTGGGAGGAGGCACTGGCTCGAGGTTTGCACATTTCATCACCTGGGTGTTCCATTTACAATTGAAAACTCCTCTAACAAAAACAATAATTACTCTTAAAACAGGCAGGAAGCACCTCCCGAGGGAGGGAGGAGGGGATGGAGCAGGGTGGGACAGCCCCAAGGCACCCCAGGATCATCCAAAACACGGTGAGGCAGCAGCAGAATTTGCTGTGACCCTCAGAGCTTTCTGCTCCCCAGCACAGAATAAAGGATTTTCCAGGCCTGCCTGTGGCACCGAGCCATTTCCATGAATTCCCTGGCTGCTGTGAACCAGAGCAGGATTTTGTTACCTGGGTGCCTCACCCAGTGAGTACCCGAGGGAGGGCAGAGGAGCACAGGGCAAGCAGGCATTAAATGCAGATTTTTGGGGGTGAATCCCACGGGGCTCAGTGTGATTCCAGCCCAGCCCAACCCTGCTCCCTCCCACCTCAGAGCAGCAGGCGAGGAAGGAAAGGGTAAATGACATTAAGCTGCATTTTTAAAGGGAAGCTTTAAAATATAAATAATTAGAGACTGTTATAAATAATTAGAGACTGAGGTTGGAGGGTACAGATTCAGCACAAACAGTTTGAAATAACTGGGAAGCAACAGCAAAACCTTTTTAACCACATTACAAACAGTATAACAATAGAGTGCATAACTTGGAGTCTTTTGAGCTTTATTCATTTCAAAGCTGTGCACGAGGGAACGGGAAAATGAGCAGAGCCCAGCTCCTGGCCAACCACAAGAAGCTGTGGAGGACATTTGCTGGTGATTTCCCTTCTGAAGGGAAAACAATATCAGAGATCTGCAGGGCCTGGGATTTGCATGTCTGCCTTCCCCAGCTCCCTTCCCCCTAAATCTTTGATGGGGATCATTAAAAGATGTTATGCACTGCCAGCAGCATCACAACCAAACCTCTGCCCACCACCCAGAGCCTGGGGCACTGCAGGGAGCCAGGGGCACCCATCAGAGCCCTGGGGCACAGCAAACCTGCTCCAGGCAGGGCAGGGCTGTGAGCACAGCCCGGGCTGGGGCAGGAGTTCAGCCTTTCCCTCCCAAAATTCAACTTTCTCCCTGCTGAGCTCCCTGCCGAGCTCCCTGCTGCCCTGGGCCTCACCCACGGCCCAGCCCCTTCTCAATTACTGCATAAAAAGCTAATTAGAGCTCAGTGCCCGGTGCAGCTGGGAGGAAACACAGAATCCTGGGTGGGTTGGGTTGGAAGGGACTTGAAATCCCACCCAGTGCCCCCCCTGCCCTGGCAGGGACACCTCCCACTGCCCCAGGCTGCTCCAGCCCCAATGTCCAACCTGGCCCTGGGCACTGCCAGGGATCCAGGGGCTGGGAAATGTTCCCATGGGAATGTTCCTGGTGCTGCTTCCAAAGGCTGGGCCAGGCACAGAAATGAGACCCATTCAGAGGTGTTTTGGTGAGGAAATCACAGAATCCTGGGATGGTTTGGCTTGGAAAGGACCTTAAATCCACCTCCCACTGTCCCAGGCTGCTCCCAGCCCACCCAGCCTGGCTCTCCTGACCTTGGGCTGCACTTGGATCCTTCCAGGAGGAGTTTGGGGCCACCCCAGGCTGCTGCCAGCTCTGTTTGCTCTGCTGGATCCTCCCAAAGCCAGGCTGGCTGTGGTGAGCTCTGCCCCAGCTGAGTGGGGGAAGCAGCACCAGGATTTATCCACCATCCTTGCAAACAAATCTTCATTAACTGCTGAAACTTGCACATGGCAAATCCCCTCCTGTCAGGAGCTGGGTGCTGCTTAATGAAGAGAAACGAGGCAGCCAGCACAGGCAGGGCAGACAGAGCTGGGGCTGGGTGGCTTCCTTCCCTGGGCAGTCATTCTCTCCTCCCACCTCACTGCTCAGTGTCCTCAGACCCCTGCAAGCCATGCCCAGTGTCCTGGAATCCTGGAGTGTCCTGAGCTGGGACCCACAGGGATCATCCCAGCCCCTGTCCCTGCCCAGACCCCCAACAATCCCCCCTGGGCATCCCTGGCTGTCCAAAGGCTCCTGGAGCTCTGGGGCTGTGCCCATTCCCTGGGGAGCTGTTCCAGTGCTCATCCCACCCTCTGGGGGGAAAACCCTCTCCTAAGAAAAGGGTTCCCCCCAGAATTCCTCCCAGAATTCTGCCCAAAGCTGGCCCAGGCAATGCCCACCAGCCCCAGGAGCTGGGTGCTGTTCCCATAAATCCATGGCTGCATCCCCCCCCGTGCCTGAGCTCTGCCCAGACAGCTCTCAGAGCACTTTGGACCCCTGGCTCAGCTCCAGAGGATGTGGAAACCGCAAGTTTGTAGCCAGCTTAGCATCCATCATCCAGAGGGAAGAAAAACTCGTGGCATTATCTCTGCCTCATTCTCAATGCAGTCGACAGCAGCGATTTCACTGCTCCAGGCCAAGCAAGCTACACATGATCCAGGATTGCAGATAAAATACTGGGCTGCATTCAAAATTCACTTTCAATTTTAATGCATTTGAGCTCGAGCTGGCAATTCATGGGGAAAGAAATAATGGAGCTGAGCACCACGGCTGGGTGTGCTCAGTGCAGAGCCTGAGGGGGAAACGGCTCCTTGGAGCTGCTCCTGCTCCCTCTGCTTCCCAAGGAGCACAGGAGGGCTGGAGCCCCTCTGGAGCCAGGCTGGGAGAGCTGGGAATGGAGAGGAGAAGCTCCAGGGAGAGCTCAGAGCCCCTGGCAGGGCCTGGAGGGGCTCCAGGAGAGCTGGAGAGGGGCTGGGGACAAGGGATGGAGGGACAGGACACAGGGAATGGCTCCCAGTGCCAGAGGGCAGGGATGGGTGGGAGATTGGAAATTGGGAATTCCTGGCTGGGCTGGGATTGCCAGAGCAGCTGTGGCTGCCCCTGGATCCCTGGCAGTGCCCAAGGCCAGGTTGGACACTGGGGCTGGAGCAGCCTGGGACAGTGGGAGGTGTCCCTGCCATGGCAGGGGTGGGATGGGTGGGGTTTGAGGTCCCTTCCAGCCCAAACCATCCCAGGATTATAATTCTGTGATGGGGACCCTGTGTGGACAGGGGGGTACAAGAACCCCACCCCGATGGAGATGGAAGTAGAATTTTGGTTTAAAATATTCCGGTTATTGGAGCTCAGGCTGGTTTGGGATGCTTCTTCCTGGAGAAGATGAACCAGTTCCTCCCAAAATTACTTGGATTGGAAGAAACTTGAAATGCCATTAAACTCCACCCTCTGCCCTGGCAGGGACACCTCCCACTGCCCCAGGCTGCTCCCAGCCCAGTGTCCAGCCTGGCCTGGGGCACTGCTGGGGCTGGAACAGCTCTGGGGTGGTGGAACATCCCTGGCATCACCACGGCTGGGGGGATCTCCCAGGCTGTCCCCACCAGGACCCGAGCAGCCTCCCCTCCCTGCACACAGCCAGCCCTCTGATGAAGCCTCCCATTTTTTCTTTAATTGAACTATTTCTCACTGCTGCTCGCACACCTCTTCCAGAGCCCTGATATTTATCTAACATATTGAAAAATTATTTTAATTCTCAGGATTTTTTTTTCTCTCCCCCCTCCTCCCTCCCTCCCTCCCTCCCTCCCTCCCTTCCCTGGCAACCTGGCAGAGATAACAAAGCCACGAACAAGCTTCCATGCATTTCTGAACATCGTGGCAACCGCTGGCAGGAAATTTAATCACGTTGCTTTCAGAAGGTTGATTTTGCATATTGCCCTGGCAAACACGCCCTGCCCAGAGCCACGGGCAGCAGAGAGCCCAGCACCTCAGCCCAGGGTGGCCCTGGCAGGGATGGGAGCTGGGAACACTCCCTCCTCTGCCCCACACCCCATCTAAAGCTTCCAGAGGTGGGAATCTGCTTTTCCTGCTGCTGTGGGGGAGAGGGGGAGTGAATCCCAAAAGTATCACGGAACTGTGGGATGGTTTGGGTTAAAGGGACCTCAAGTCCCATCTCTCCCCTGATCATGGCAGGGGTGGCACTGGGTGGGGTTTGAGGTCCATTCCAACCCAAACCATTCCAGAATTCTCTGGTTCCTCCTCTGTCCCTGTTTCCATCCAGCTGTGACCATTTGGCTTCAGAGCCATCCAATGTCACTGAAACTCGGACCGTGACCAAAACTCCCACGTGACCAAATGGCATCTGGAATCTAAAAACTTGGGGGAAATGCCACTTGTGAGAAGGAAATTCAAATCCAAAGGTTCTGGTGAGGTCTGGAAGGCAAATGCTGCTGGCAAACCCCACCTCTCCACTGCCAGGGGTTTGCTCCTGTGCCAGGAGCTCGGCAGCCTTGGTGGCACCTGGCAAAGGGTCCCTGGGGAAAGGGTGTGGGGAAGGGGCTGGTGGGACCCTGAGGAGAGAGAGTTTGGCTGCTCTCAGTCTGAGTTTCAGTGACACTGGATGACTCTGAAGCCAAATGGTCACAGCTGGATGGAAACAGGGACAGAGGAGGAACCAGAGAACTCTGGAATGGTTTGGGTGGGAATGGACCTCAAACCCCCCCCAGTGCCACCCCTGCCCTGGCAGGGACACCTCCCACTGCCCCAGGCTGCTCCAACCCCAATGTCCAACCTGGCCTTTGATGCCCTAAATTTCAGGTTTCATGGTTTCAGACTCTGTGCCCCCTAAGGATGCAGCTCTGAGCTCACACTCAGTGCCACTCAGCTCCTCACAGAACAAGCAGACAAAACAAATCCTTTCCTGCTGAGCACCAAGGACAACTTCCAGCCCCAAAGCACAAACAGGGGTGGCTGGAGGGAGGAACAAGAAGGATGGGACCTCACAGCCCGGAGCTGGAACTGGACAATTAAACCCCAAAGTGCAAATGGACCAGAACTGATAAAAATGTAAAATCTCCTGATGGGGCAGCGATTTTTGTGTGGCCATTCCCAACCCACCCTGGGTGCAGCCTGGGTCAGGCTCCTGTGATGCCCAGGATGGATCCTGGAAGCCTTTTAATAAATATCTACTTTAATAAATATCTACTTTAATAAATATCTACTTTAATAAATCTCTATGTTAATAAATCTCTGCTTTAATCAATCTCTACTTTATTCTCTGGCTCTGTCCAGCCTCTGTCTCAGGTCAGCCCTCCCAAGGCATCACCTTGGGCACTGCCAGGGATCCAGGGGCAGCCACAGCTGCTCTGGCAATCCCAGCCCAGCCAGGAATTCCCAATTCCCAATCTCCCACCCCTCCCTTCCCTCTGGCAGTGGGAGCCATTCCCTGTGTCCTGTCCCTCCAGCCCATGTGAGCAGTGTCTCCCTGCTCCATGAGATGAAATTCCTCCTGGAGCTGAGGGCTCTGGTGTGGGATGTGCAGGTTCCCAGTCAGCTTCACTTACCTGCAGTTAGCAGATAATGATAAAGGAAATATTCTGTGCCTGCAGCACCATCTGTGCTCTTTCCCTGCTCAGCACCACTAATTAATTCCAGCCTGAAGAGCCTTTTGGACCAGCCACGAGGACAGGCAGGTACCAGTCCTGACTCCCAGGCCACTTTCCCTTGGAGGCAATTCATTTGCCTTTGACATTTCCGAGCTCTCCAGCTCCAGAAAATTTATTTCTGACTGGGTTCATGTAAATCAAATTGCTTGAGATTTCTGCCTTCAGATTATAACTGATCACATTAAACCACAAGATGCTCTTGGCCACGGCGAGACTGAAAATGAGATTTTGTACGGTTGTTCATGTTGGTTAAAATCTTCCTTTTTTTTAATTTCTTTTTTTTCTATTTTTGTGAACAGACAGATCTGTCCTTCCCAAATCCTTTGCCCACGTGGTGTTGTGGTGAGATCCAGCCTGGAGTGTGGCACCCAGCTCTGGAGAAACCAACACCAAAAGGACCTGGAGCCGCTGGGGAGAGTCCAGGGGAACCCACAGAGCTGCTGCAGGGCTGGAGCCAGGCTGGGAGAGCTGGGGGTGCTCACCTGGAGAGGAGAAGCTCCAGGGAGAGCTCAGAGCCCCTGGCAGGGCCTGAAGGGGCTCCAGGAGAGCTGGAGAGGGGCTGGGGACAAGGGCTGGAGGGACAGGACACAGGGAATGGCTCCCAGTGCCAGAGGGCAGAGCTGGATGGGAGATTGGGAATTGGGAATTCC
>JADMLD010000761.1:10000-43977 GCA_017589585.1 Phylloscopus whistleri
AAACAACCAAAAAAACCCCACAAAACAAACAAAAAAAACCACCTGAACACGGACTCTGACTGTTGAATCTCAGTCCTGGAGGGCTGAGAGCCCCCTGGGGCAGAGCAGCCCCTCAGGCCTGGCAGGGGTGGGGGCTCAGGGGGGCACAGGCCAGGCAGGGAGGAGCTGCTGGGTTTCACCTGAACCATTTCACTGGGCTTTCAATGAGGCTGAGCTGAAAGAGTCCAGGCTGAGCCCGTTTGTCAAAGATCACGACGGGGTTTCCTCCCTTCATCGGCCTCTTGCAGCAGCACAGTTTAATTATTGCCATGGATGCTTTCCCCTGCAGGCAAAGGGAATCCCAGAATCCCAGAATCCCAGAATCCCAGAATCCCAGAATCCCAGAATACCAGACTGGTTTGGGTTGGAAGGACCTCAAACCCCACCCAGTGCCACCCCTGCCCTGGCAGGGACACCTCCCACTGTCCCAGGCTGCTCCAGCCCCAGTGTCCAACCTGGCCTTGGGCACTGCCAGGGATCCAGGGGCAGCCACAGCTGCTCTGGGAATCCCAGCCCAGCCAGGAATCCCTTCCCCACATCCCATCTAAATCTCCCTTCTCTCCCCCCAAAGCCATCCCCCCTGTCCTGTCGCTGTTTTCCCCCACAGAAATTCCCTCTCCAGCCATGCCAAGATGCTCTCACGACTTCCAAACCCACTGAGAACCTTTGATTCCTGAGCTGAGCCACAAAGAACCATCACACCAAGCAGGCAGATTGCTTTTGTTCTCCTTTCCTGCAGATCTCCCCCAGAACAGGCAGAAGCAGTGACACTGATTACTCGTTACACCATTAATATTTAACAGCTTGCCATGATAAAATATTTAAACTGGAATATATTGATTTTTAGCACGTTAATACAGTTGCAGCACAAACAGGATTAGCAAGGTCTCATATGCAGAACTTTAATTAAATCCATAAACCACACTTTTTTAATAGGCTCTCACACCAAACTGAACTCCAAATAAATGCTCCATAATGGGCAGGGAGGCTCTGCAGGGCTCAGAGAGGGTTTTTTTGGACCTGAGCATGTCCCACACTTCCTGATGGGAGTTCCTGCCTTTCCTGAGGACCTCAGCTGACATTCTCACCTGCTCCGAGCAACCTCAATGTCAGCTTCAAGAAAGAAATTAGAGTTTTGTTGATAAATAATAACAGTTTGTAAGGGGTGGAAGCCTTAAGGTGTTTCCAACCCAACCCAATCTGGGATTTTATGGTTCCCCATCACAAGGAATGGGGCTGGAGGGCTGGGAACACGCTCAGGGATCACATTCCATGGCCCAGGCCAAGGCAGGACCTTGCCTGGGGTCACCTGCCAGGACCTCTGGGGGATTTATCCTGCACCTCCTCCAGGGACACCCCAGCTCCCACCCCACCACTGCTCTGGCAGTGGCAATTCCCATTTTCTCCCTTGCTGGGAGGTGTTTCCGTGCTGCCCCCACCAGTGGACACTCAGATACACAGGCAGCAGGCAGGTGGTGGCTGCAGCCACGCTCCAATCAAACCATGAAGCTTTTGGGGGCAGAAGGGCAATTTTAGCACCCTGCATTTCCCCGTGGTCTGGGGGATGCACAGAGGTCACAGGAAAAGGTCTGGAGCTTTTTCCTCAGTCCTGTTCCACCAATCCAAGCTGCTAAAGGGACCTTCCCAAGAAGTTTTCCATCAAACCTCATCCCTGAGATCCTTGGCTCTCAGCAGTGCCTGTGCTGGGAGAATGATAAATTATAAATTGAGCTGAATCCCAGCCGGGGGGCTGTGAGCACAGGTCCTGGGCTGCAATGCAAGATGTCACCAGCAGTGTGTATTCCATTTCTATCTGTTGGAACCACCTGGGGAGGTGTTTTTTTTTTCTTTATCTCTTGTATAACCCATCCCTCTCAACTCCAGGGGGATTTTCTGTCCATCCCCAGCTGTTAAAGCAGCTGGGGGCTGTGTGTTCTCTGGGTTTTTGCTGTTCTCCTCTGTCTCTTTGAGAAGTTTTTCTAAAGTTCCATTTCAGCCTTCTGTGTTTGCCTTTTGCAATGGAGTCAGACACGATTTTACATCAACAACTTCCTTGTTATTGTAACTGTCTGACCATGTTTGCATTCTTCTCATCAGGAGGAGAGAATTGATGGACTGCTGGGTTGTCCAGTGTGGTTGGAGAGGACAATTTCCATCCTCCAATCCATGGTCACTGCTGGAATTCTATAAATGTTGAAGTTTGTAAATAAACTGCCCCTTTTGTGCCTTGGACATCTCAGTGTGTGGGTGTCATTTCTTTGTGTCATGTGTGCAACAGGGCAGTGTTCTTTATCCCTGCCAGGACCCACCCTCCCCCCAGGGGTCTCTGCTGTCCATGGGCAGCTGTGAAACCAGCTGGGCAGTGTTCTTTATCCCTGCCAGGACCCACCCTCCCCCCAGGGGTCTCTGCTGTCCATGGGCAGCTGTCAAACCAGCTGGGGCAGTGTTCTTTATCCCTGCCAGGACCCACCCTCCCCCCAGGGGTCTCTGCTGTCCAGGGGCCATCCAGGCTCACTGCAGGGCTGATCCAATTCCAGCAGCCCATGGGGAGAGGCTCCAGCCAGGGGAGGAGCCCAGCATTCCCAGCTGGATCCCAGCTGAGCTCCAGAGCCCCAGGGCAGCCTGTGTGCACGGCATTCCCAGAGGGACCCAGAGCCATCTCAGCACCCCTGCACCTTCAGAGGGAACTGCACCTGCTCCAGGATCATCTCTGCTCCACCAGAGCCACCCCTGGCACTGCAGGAGGGCTTGGCTGGGCTGCTCCAGCACCCTGACCAACAACAGTCTGGCAGTGAGCTCTGACTCTGGCGGGGTTCCTAGGATTTTCTTTTTGTTTCCTTGTTTTTTAATATTACTATATTATTATTTTTAATTTTCCTAGTAAAAAACTGTTATTTATATTCCCATATCTTTCCCTGAAAACCTGTTAATTTCAACATTATAATAATTCAGAGGCAGGGGGTTCACATTCTCCATTCCATGGGAGCTCCAGCTTTCCCTGGCAGACACCTGTATCTCCAAACCAAGACACCACGTCATGAGAGAGCCCAGTTTCTTCAGAACATCACCCTGGAACCCCACGGGATGGCCAGGAAGGTTTGTTTGCCATCAAATCCTGGCTCCAGAGCCAGCCAATCTCCCTCCCTGTCCTGCCACCTCGCTGGGAGCACCTGGGGAGGGGATTCCTGCCTGGGACGTGGCTGGGTGCTGATGTTCCCAGAGTTTTGGGAGAAGGAACAGCCCAGCCAGTCCCCAGCACCCTTTGGAGCCCCTCCCACTGATCACTGTCATCCCTGGTTTTGAAAAGTCCCTCCTGAGCATTGCCAGAAAATGCTGGCCAGAAAATCCACATTTTTTACAAAAAGGTGGACCCAGGTGGGGATCGGGCCCTGCTCCCCTGGAACAAGGGACAGGACAAGAGGGAAAAGCCTCCAGTTGCCCCAGGGGATATTTGGATGGGATTTTGGGAGATTTTCTTCTTGGAAACCTTGTCCAGTCCATGATGGGTGAGGTGAACAAACCCCTGAATTCCTGCCTCACTTCTCACCAGCACTATGCCAGAAATATTATTTCTACACTTCACTTGGTGTTTTCCTTTTTTTTTTTTTTTTTTTTCTCTAATAAAACAAAACAGTGGGGGGAGTGGAATGACCTTTCCAGGTTTTAGATGTTCTGGAAAGAGAGAAAAAAAAAAACAACCAAACCCAACTAAGTGATTCTGCTTTAAAAGCCATTAAAATGTTCCAATGGAGGGAGCTCAGGGATCCGTAATTATTACCAGTGGCAGGGGTTATTTTTCCTGCTCTTGTTAGAACCTTCCTCACAACTCACAGCCTCCTTCCTGCCAAATGAGATCCTCTGCCTCTGCCTGCAGGGTTTGCTGGCAGGAGAATCAAACCCTTGCAGTTGGAAGGGGAAGCAGGGCCCAAATTCCTGAGGGGCACAGGCACCCCTCCAGCCCTGGGTGTGCAGTCTGGGTGTCCCAGCACCAGCCCAGGTGGGGATTTCAGGGGTTTCCCCACAGTTTTCATGGTTTCTCTCACAGTTTTCATGGGTTTTCCCATAATTTTCATGGTTTCTCTCATAGTTTTCATGGGTTTCCCCACAGTTTTCATGGTTTCTCTCATAGTTTTCATGGGTTTTCCCATAATTTTCATGGTTTCTCTCATAGTTTTCATGGGTTTTCCCATAGTTTTCATGGTTTCTCCCACAGTTTTTCCATAGTTTTCCCACAGTTTTCCTCCAGGATAGCAGGAATAACTGGACCCTGAGCCAGCAGCTCCACTGGGAGCAGTGCCAGGAAAGCCCTGCCTGGCTGAAGCTGCTGGTGACCACTGCAGATCCTAATCCCTGCTGCAGCCAGGCCTGTGCAGCTCCCTGCCAGCACTGGGACAGCAAATCCCAAATAATTTCTTCCCTAAAACTGTTTGAACCAGACAGGGGCAGCCAGGTGCTGCTGGAAATGCCTTTCCATCTCCCAGCACTGCAGCAATCACTGCCCAGTGCTCGGCTGTGGGATTGTAAATCTGCTGGGCTGGGTCTGAGGGGATCAGGGTTGGTACTGAAACCCCCTGAGAGACCCCTCCAGGTAAATCCTGGCTCCTCCTTGGCAGCCAGTGCCATCAGTCTGGGATCCATAACACAGATCTGCTCCATCAATCTGGGATCCCTGCCCTGGATCTGCTCCATCCATCTGGGATCCATGCCCTGGATCTGCTCCATCCATCCAGGATCCATGCCCTGGATCTGCTCCATCCATCCAGGATCCATGCCCTGGATCTGCTCCATCCATCCAGGATCCATGTCCTGGATCTGCTCCATCCATCCAGGATCCATGCTCTGGATCTGCTCCACCAATCCAGGATCCATGCCAATGACCTTTTTTCCTCAGTCCTGCTCCATCAATCCACGACCCATGGTCATGGAACTCCTTCCCTGGTCCCACTCCATCAATCCCAGGTCCATCCCATGGATCTCCTGCCTCATTTCCCCTCCATCAATCCCGGGTCCATCCCATGGATCTCTTTCCTCATTTCCCCTCCATCAATCCCAGGTCCATCCCATGGATCTCTTTCCTCATTTCCCCTCCATCAATCCCAGGTCCATCCCATGGATCTCTTTCCTCATTTCCCCTCCATCAATCCCAGGTCCATCCCATGGATCTCCTGCCTCATTTCCCCTCCATCAATCCCGGGTCCATCCCATGGATCTCCTGCCTCATTTCCCCTCCATCAATCCCAGGTCCATCCCATGGATCTCCTGCCTCATTTCCCCTCCATCAACCCCAGGTCCATCCCATGGATCTCTTTCCTCATTTCCCCTCCATCAATCCCAGGTCCGCCCCACAGCTCTCACTCCCGGCCCCACTGGCGGCCGAGCTCCCGCTGCGGGGCCGGAGCCGGCAGGGGCTCCTGTTCCCTTCTGGAGAGCTGTGCTGGCAGCGCTCTCTGGAGCTGGGATGGCAGCCCGGGCAGCGGTGGAGCTCTGCTACCGCCTGCAGGGCTCCTGCCGGGCTGCTCCGCGCACCGAGGGCGGGCGAGGCTTTGGCTCTCCCCGGCTCCATTCCCAGCACGGCTCCCGCACCCCGGGCAGCTCCCGCACCCCGCTGGCCTGGCTTGGACACGGTGCCAGGAATCCCAGGAGAGGCTTTATTGATGCCCAAGCCAGCAAACACGGATGTCACCACACGTGGCGAGGGACAAACGCTTCCCTGGCCCTGGCAGGGGGCACTGCCCGCCCCAGACTCCCCCAGGCCCCCCAGACCCCCCAGCTCCAGCCCTGCTGCCCCCCTCAGCCCCAGGGACCGGCTCCAAGGAGATGGAGCACGCCACGGCCGAGGTTCCTCGTTTCCCTTGGGAGGGAGGGGCGGGGGCAGGGCTGGGGGTGCCCGGGTGAGCTCCCCGCACACCTGGGGGTGCCCGAGGGCCCGCGGGCTCCGGAGCTGCCCGTGCCCTGAGTTCCTGAGGCAGCGGCACATCGCTCCCGGACACTGGTGACACCAAGGAACAGCCCTGCCCAGCCCTGCCCATCCCTGCCCATCCCTGCCCATCCCTGCCCTGCCCATCCCTGCCCTGCCCATCCCTGCCCAGCCCATCCCTGCCCAGCCCTGCCCAGCCCTGCCCATCCCTGCCCATCCCTGCCCTGCCCATCCCTGCCCTGCCCTGCCCTGCCCTGCCCTGCCCATCCCTGCCCTGCCCATCCCTGCCCATCCCTGCCCATCCCTGCCCATCCCTGCCCTGCCCATCCCTGCCCATCCCTGCCCTGCCCATCCCTGCCCAGCCCTGCCCAGCCCTGCCCAGCCCTGCCCTGCCCATCCCTGCCCAGCCCTGCCTGTCCTGCCCAGCCCGCCCGGGGTCCCTCCCTCGCTGCTCCTCAGGCCGAGCCCCGCACCGCTCTCCCCCCCGGGGTGGGTTCGGTGCCCTCGGAGCCCCCAGCCCGGCCGCACTCGGGCCCCGGGAGCTCCGGGAGCTGCTCCAAAGGCTCGGGATTCCCCCCTGCCCCCATCCCTGCCCCCGAGCCGGGGCTGCAGGGATGCGGGCTGAGTTATTATTCAGCGCGATCTCATCAGCTTTTATCCCTCGGCAGTGACCTTACGGTGGTGCGTTAAGCCTACAGAAATAGCATTTGTAATTAATCTATTTCCATACGATTAGCATGTCAAATGTCGCAGGGAAGCGTGTAAGATCCCCTCGGAGCCTCGGATCCTTTTGTCCGAGCGGCTTTGGAGCCCGCGGCGGTGTCAGCAGCGAGCGGACAGCGCGGCGGGGGCGGGGGGCTCCCCACGGACCCCTCCCCTGCCTGGGAATCCTCAGCTCGGCTCGGGGCTGAGAGATCCCGGAGCTGCTCCATCCCCTCGGTGTGCCCGAGGCCAAAGCGCTGCAGGGATCGGCCTGGGAGAGGGGACAGGCCCTGCATGGCCGAGGGGGCTTGGCACCCTCACCTCTGCTCTGCTCCCAGCTCCCCCATCCCATCTTCCCATCCCATCCCACTGATCCCATCCCAGTCTCATCCCCTTATCCCATCAGCTTATCCCATCCCAATCCCATCCCATCCCATGGATCCCATCCCATCCCATGGATCCCATCCCATCCCATCCCATCCCAATCCCATCCCACCCCATGGATCCCATCCAATCCCATCCCATCCCATCCCGTCCCGTCCCATCCCATCCCATCCCATCCCAATCCCATCCCATCCCATGGATCCCATCCCATCCCATGGATTCCATCCTGATCCCATCCCAATCCCATCCCATCCCACTGATCCCATCCCAATCCCATTTTCCCATCCCACCCCAGTTCCAGCAGTGCTGGTTCAGGATCAGTCAGTGCCATCTCCGGCCTCTCCCACCCCCCTGTCCATGAACCAGCAGCAGAACGGTGCTGGGAGGGTCAGAGGGATTTGTTTTATCAACAGAAAACATCTCCTGGCGAGTCCTTCCTGCCCCTGAGGAAAATCCCTTCCCTGCTCCAGCACCAGACATTTTGGCTTTAATCCCGTGTGTTCTCCCAGGGCTGGGAGGGGAAACATCCCAGATCCCATCAGGGCTCTGCTGCCACTGCCAGGAATTCCCTGCTCACCCCAACATTTCCATTTCAGCTCAGCCACAGCTGCCCTGAGCACCCTGTGCCAGCCCCTCCCCACCCTCCAGCCAGGAATTCCCAATTCCCAATCTCCCACCCCAATCTCCCCTTTTCCAGCTAAAAGCCATTCCCTGTGTCCTGTCCCTCCAGCCCTTGTCCCCAGTCCCTCTCCAGCTCTCCTGGAGCCCTTCAGGCCCTGCCAGGGGCTCTGAGCTCTCCCTGGAGCTTCTCCTCTCCAGGTGAGCACTCCCAGCTCTCCCAGCCCAGCTCCAGCCCTGGAGCAGCTCCGTGGGTTCCTCTGGAATGGGAGTTTTCTGGATGGACATTTTCATTTGGACTTCTGTGACAAGAGGAAAAATCTCTGACTTTCTAAGCTCAGTCTTCCTCTCAGAAACTCCCCCCCTTTGTCTGTGCTCTCTGTTGAGTGTGGCTCTTTCCTTTTCAGTAATTAAAAACTATGACCTTTATTAATTGAACTTAATAATTAAAAAGTCATTTTGAAAGCAGGTCCCTCAAATGAGGTTATTTATTTCTTTTCTTTCTGTGGAATAAAAGAATTTCTCTACCATCAAATCCTCCCTGAAGGTGATTTAAGGGGTGGAACTGCTCCCCTGGCATTCCAAGCAGGGGATTATCCCCAATCCTGCTTTCTGTCACCTTCTCCAGCCAGGACAGGCAGGTTCCTAGCTGGGATCCAGCCCCAGCTGGATTCATTTCATCTGAATCACCACAAACCCCTCGGGAAATTCGGGGGGAATTTACAAATTATTATCCACAGCTCTCCAAATTAATCTGCACAAATCAGTAAAGAACTTTTTTCATGTAGGTTTTAAAACCAACAGGAAGGCAGAGAAAGCTCAGCACACTCCTGGTGCATGCACGGGCACAGCTCCAAACGTTCCCTGGGAACTCCAGGGCCATGTGGGGATGGAGCAGAAGCTCCATGGAAGTTGAAACCCTGGCACAGGGTGCCCAGAGCAGCTGGGGCTGCCCCTGGATCCCTGGCTGTGCCCAAGGCCAGGCTGGAGCACCCTGGGACAGTGAGAGGTGTCCCTGGAATGGGATTTAAGGTCCCTTCCCACCCAAACCATCCCAGTTTTCATTTCCCCTCTCTCCGTGCAAGCAGGAGAAGCAGATTCCAACCTATTCCCAAGGACAGGCTCTGGGACACCAGGAGCCCCTTCCCTGCTGCACTCCCTCCTCACCCAGAAAGATTTCCATGGCCTGGCAGCGAGGAGGAGGAGGAGGAGAGGAGGCACAAACACCGCTGGGGGCTGGAGGAGCCGGTGGAGCTTGTCATGGAATCAGGGATCTGTGGGAGGAGCTCCCGGTGCTCTCAGGGGCTCCCTGGGGCTGTGCTGAGGGCAGGGACCCCCCGTTCCCAAAAAGTGATCTGCAGGGAACTGAGGGATGGGATAGGACAGGGGAAAACAGCCTCAGGCTGTGCCAGGGAGGTTCGGGTTGGGGATTGGGGAAATTCTTTCCTGGAAAGGTTTGTCCAGCCCTGGCTCAGCTGCCCAGGGCAGTGCTGGAGTCCCCATCCCTGC
Organism: Phylloscopus whistleri; assembly: GCA_017589585.1. Lineage (NCBI taxonomy): Eukaryota > Metazoa > Chordata > Aves > Passeriformes > Phylloscopidae > Phylloscopus > Phylloscopus whistleri. Next base: position 19,170 of record JADMLD010000761.1, read on the forward strand.
AGGGATTTCAGAGCCCTGTGGATGTGGCACTTGGGGACAGGGGTCAGTGTGGCCTTGGCAGTGCTGAGGAGGGCTGGACTCGATCTCAGAGGGCTTTTCCAGGCTAAGTCATACATGATTCCATGGCAGGGTACCACCTGTGCCCGTGGATCTGAGGGGGAAATGCCCAAGCACAGCCTTGTCTGGATGAATTGAACCCACAGCAGGAATTTCCCCATGGAAAGGGAGCTCAGGCCTTGGCAGTGCCCAGGGAGGTTTGCAGTGCCCATCCCTGGAGGTGTCCCAGGAATCCCTGGAGGTGGCACTCAGAGCTCTGGCTGGGCACAGGGTGGGCACAGCTGGGACTGGATGGGCTGGGAGGATTTTCCAGCCTCAGTGCCTCCGGAATTCTCTGAGTGACCCTCGGGCAGGGTTCGGGGTGCTCGGGGGTCCGCGGGGGGGCTGGAGCAGCCTGTGCCCGTCCCTGTGCCACCCAACAGCGGCATCCAGAGCCCGTCCCTGTGCCACCCAACCGCGGTGCGACAGTGACACCCAGCGCCTGGCCCTGTGCGAGCCAGCGGTGACACCCAGCGGGATCCAGCGGTGACATCCGGCGGTGACATCCAGCGGGATCCAGCGGTGACACCCAGCGGGATCCAGCGGTGACATCCGGCGGTGACATCCAGCGGGATCCAGCGGTGACACCCAGCGGGATCCAGCGGTGACACCCAGCGGGATCCAGCGGCTTTTCCCTTTGCCGGGAGCAGCCTGTGCCGGCGGCTCCTCGGGAATGTTCGCGTCCGCTCCGCTCTCCTCGAATTCCCGGGACTGACGCGGACAAGGCACGGACGGGAGGCTCGGAGGAGCCTCAGCCCAGCCCGGTGCTGCACCGGCACCGGCACCATCCTCATCCTCGGCACCGGCACCGGCCGGATCATCCCCGGCACCGCCCGCGTCGTCCCGGTACCGGCACCGGCACCCCCTGGATCATCACCGGCATCTCCCGAATCTTCCCCGGTACCGGCACCACCCTCATTCCCCCAGCATCAGCAGCACCGCATCATCCCCGGTACCGGCACCATCCTCACCCCCCCGGTACCGGCACCATCCTCACCCCCCCGGTACCGGCACCATCCTCATCCCCCCGGTACCGGCACTGCCCGCAGCCCTCCCGGTACCGACACCATCCTCACCCCCCGGTACCGACACCATCCTCACCCCCCGGTACCGGCACCATCCTCATCCCCCCGGTACCGGCACCATCCTCACCCCCCGGTACCGGCACCATCCTCACCCCCCCGGTACCGGCACCATCCTCACCCCCCGGTACCGACACCATCCTCACCCCCCCGGTACCGGCACCATCCTCACCCCCCGGTACCGACACCATCCTCACCCCCCCGGTACCGACACCATCCTCATCCCCCCGGTACCGGCACCATCCTCATCCCCCGGTACCGGCACCGCCCGCAGCCCTCCCGCACCGCCCGGGCCAGGCTCCCGCCCCTGTCCCCGCCACGCGCTGGGCGGGACGCGGGGACAGCTCCAGGCTCTGCCCGGTTTCCGTCCCCCGGGGATGGAGGAGCTGAAATCCCCTCAGCCCTGAGCCAGGCTGGGAGAGCTGGGAATGCTCACCTGGAGAGGAGAAGCTCCAGGGAGAGCTCAGAGCCCCTGGCAGGGCCTGGAGGGGCTCCAGGAGAGCTGGAGAGGGGCTGGGGACAAGGGATGGAGGGACAGGACACAGGGAATGGCTCCCAGTGCCAGAGGGCAGGGCTGAGTGGGAGATTGGGAATTGGGAATTCCTGGCTGGGCTGGAATTCCCAGAGCAGCTGTGGCTGCCCCTGGATCCCTGGCAGTGCCCAAGGCCAGATTGGATTGGGCTTGGAGCAGCCTGGGACAGTGTCGGGATCCCTCTGAGATCTTCTGGAGTCTTCTCCTCTCCAGGCTGAACAATCCCAACTCTCCCAGCCTTTCCATGGATACATCCCATTTTCCAGAGCAGTAAAAGTGTTCAGTGCTCTGACCCCGTGTGTGCTGGAGCCTGTCCAAGTGCATTAATCACAAATTCAAACAGGGTGGGGGCAAACCCCTGGGTTTGATCATAAAGAACTTGGAGAAGTGGGGGAGAAGGGGATGAGACCATGGGATGAGGACATTCCATGAGAGGTGGGAGCAGCTCCGGAGGCTCCAGCACTGAGCAGCAGACAAAGCAGGCTCTCCCAGGTTTATTTCATTAAACATCCAAAGCAATCATCACAACAATGCTTAGAGAGCACAAGAACAACACCCCGGGAACTGCCAGGGAATCCCAACACGGGATCTCATCCAAAGGCCACTTTTGTAGACAAAACAAAACCAGGATGTTGCTGCTAAAATAAAAAAAAAAAATAAAAAATATTTACAGGTAAACCTACAAAAGTGCAGGGATCAGTTCTTACCCCCAAGCAAAGCACCCTGGCCAAGCCCCAGTACAAAATTCCCTGCACAGTTATTGAATCCTGCTAAAAATCTGAGTTTTCCCTGGGTTTAAAACACAGCACGCCACACAAGGCAAAATAATAATAATTTAAAAAAAGGAGTTCTCATGCAGTTCTTTGTGTTTCAGGTCAGTAGAAAGAACTGAAGGCAGTTTGGGATGCTGTGCATTGTTCCATGCAGTGAAGGGGGATTTACAGATGGGAAGTTCACCTCAGCAAAGTTATCTCCCAGAAACAATATTTGTAACATGGGCAAAAATTCCAACAGCTTCTGCAAGGGGAGCACTCCTAGGAGGAGAGGCTGGCAAGCAGCAGGTAGATTATTATCTTGAAAAAGCAGAAATTCTGAGCTGTATGGGCACAAATAAACTCATTTAAGCCACTGGAAAGTGCAGTTTGAATCACAACAAAAAATCCACCACCAACAAAAACATCCTTAAAAAAACCCCATAAATCAGAACAACAAAAAAAATCCATATTATGGTGATTATTTATATCAACATCTTTCATTTATGGAAGTGAAAGCCCTGCAAACTGCAAAGTGTTTTATTCCCTTTCCCCAGGCAGTGGGGATGAAGGAACTGGAAGCTGATGAGAACTGGGAATTGTGACAGGGGAGCTGCAGGCCCTTGGTTTGCAGACACTGCCAGGGGAGGGCTGAGTTCTCACAGCTTCACCCCCATTGTTGTGTCTCCGTCTGCCTGAGCACTGCAGGGACCAGAAATGGGGGTGGAGTGAATTTAGGGGATCCCTGAGCGGATCCAACCCCAGGTAAGGAGCTCATCCTACAGCAGCAGGAGAATTCTTGAGGTGTTTCTGCTGCAGAGCTGAAAAGTTTCTGCTGCAGAGCTGAGAAGAGTTTCTGCTGCTCCCTCCAGTGAGGAAATGTCACACCAACAGCACCGGGGCCGTCTGGGACAGCACTCACCTCCTCTGACCTCATCCCAGTGGAAGAATTCCCCAGGGAAAGAGGTGGAGCAGGGGGGTCTCTAAAGCTCCTTTCACCCCAAACCATCCTGGGGTTTATCATTCCCACTGCCTGGGGAAAGGGAATAAAACATTTTGCGATTTGCAGGGCTTTGACTTCCATAAATGAAAGATGTTGATATAAATAATCACCATAATGTGGATTTTTTTTGTTCTGATTTATGGGGTTTTTTAATGATGTTTTTGTTGGTGGTGGATTTTTTTGTTGTGATCCATCCCTGGCAGTGCCCAAGGCCAGGTTGGACATTGGGGCTGGAGCAGCCTGGGACAGTGGGAGGTGTCCCTGCCATGGCTGGGGTGGAGCTGGGTGGGTTTGAGGTCCCTCCCAACCCAAACCACCCTGGGATCCCACAATTCCTCCCCCTCCCCACACACAAACCTGCAAACACAGCCATGGGGCCCCTCCTGTGCTGCCAGGAGATGCCCTGCAATAATTCAATCAGGGAATAATTCAATCAGGCTTTTACTGCTGCCACTGGAATGAATCCCTGTGGGTCAAATTAACAATCCCAGCGTTTTCAATGCAGTTTCTCTCATTCACATTTAAAGTTCTGCTCAGTTCCACCAATTCTGAAGGAGACCTGCAGGATTTTCTGGCCTGTGCAATCACCTGGGGGATCTGAAGGATGTTTTACCCTCCTGGCCTGGTGAAATCCCAGGGATTGGAATGGAAGAATTGGAGCAGCCCTGGCTGCAACCAGCTCTGCAGGAATTCAGGATAAATCCAGAGCACTCAACCCTCCCCATGCAGCAAAACCATAAAGGAAAGGCTTTTAAAGCAACTGTTTCAAATATTATTGCACCTTTCAAAACAACACCGTGTGGGCTTGGAAAACAACCCCCAAACTCGTTAAAATAAAGGGAAAGGAAACTCTGGAGGCAAAAAAAAATCCTGAGTACCAGGCCTGGCAGTGGGCAGACAGCACAGAAATTAAAGGTGATTGAGATCAGAAGACAACCCCAGATGTGCTCAGTGAGTGAAATTCCACTTTAAACGATGGTTATAAGCCACAGCATCATTTTCTCTCTCTCTGGCCCAGATCCCCTGAGGTCAGGGACCGTGGTGAACCCGGGAGCTGCCCCTCAGCAGGACACACATCTGGGATGAGCCCTGCCCGAACTCCCTGCACTGCTGGGGAAGGCAGAGCTGCCTGGAGAACCCGAGCTGGGATTTGTGAGGATGGGAAGAACAAACCCCGATGTGAACACCCCCCTCAAACAGCTGATCCCACAGGGGGTGAGACTGCACAGCCGCAGGGCACAGAGGGGGATGGAGCAAAGAAGAAACCGAAGCAGTGGAGCAATGCAAACATGCTTTATGCACTGAAACCAGGAACAGCCCCGGGGGCAGCCCTACATTTAGCACCGTTGTGAGATGGGGACACTCGGAGGAAGCAATGGGACAATCCTGGAGAAGGAAGGGGGAACACGGACACCAGGAGAAGGGTGGGATTTGGGGGTTTTGTTGGGTAGCATGCCAGGAATGCCATTCCTCCTCGCATTCCAACTGAAAGCACGCAGCAGGATGAAGTCAGTTCAGCTAGCACTCTAAGAAAACGGAAGGGAAAAGTTAAAAATGCAAATTCTCTTCATCGGATCCAGAAAAAAAAACCGTCCCGAGGAGGCGACAAATTCGCCTCGTGAATGTCTCCGAGCATCCTCCCAGCCCTCCTAGCAGGAAGCGGGTGACAAAGGAGAGTACAGGCAACATCCTATGGCATTTATTATGTACAAACCTGGAGATACAGAAACAAGGCAGCCCTTGGTCATAGAAAACCCCGTGAAGCGCTGGCGCTTTCCTTCCCCGTGTGCGGGCACGGCCGGGGCTCGGCTCCCCCAGCGCGGGGAGCTCCGCGTTCCGGAGCGGGGAGAGACGAAAGCTCTACAAAGGGTGGGACGGACAGACTTCCAGCCGCATCCCGGCTCTCTCCCGAAGCCACCGCCGCCAGCAGGCTGTGCCAAACCCGCTCAGCTCCCCGCCCCCTGTGCCACCGCAGCGGGGCAGGAGCGGATCCCTCGTGCTTTCCGTGCCGTGCCGTGCCGAGCCGAGCCGAGCCGGCAGGGTCAGCCCTGGCCGGGCCAGGGGCCAGCTCAGCCCCTCTCAGAGCGCCGTCAGGCCGAAGTTGCAGCGGCAGTACATCATCCCCGCCGAGTCCAGCCACGAGTCCGAGATGGGCTCGTAGCGCTGCACCGTGTTCAGGTAGGAGGAGCCCGAGTGGCCGCCCACCACGTACAGGTGGTTATCGATCACCGCCGCGCCCACGCCTGCGGAGGAGAGCAAAGCACGGCCGTCAAAGCGACCCTCAGGGTTTGTCCCCAAGTGCTGTCACCCCCCGCCACCCCCAGGCTGGCCCCGGGGGCCTCGCTGCCTAAAGAAAAGGGGTGAGAATGAGGAGCCCTCTGTGTTCGGGTCTGACACCCCTGCTGTGCTGTTCCCATCCCCTGCCCTAGGATGGAACAGCCTCCCTCTGTGCCAGAGCCCTGCCAGGAGACTGGGATGGAATCCTGGAATGTCCTGAGCTGGAGGGACCCACAGGGATCATCCCCAGAAACCCCAACAATCCCCCCTGGGCATCCCTGGCAGCCTCGGGACCGTGCCCATTCCCTGCGGAGCTGTGCCAGTGCTCATCCCACCCTCTGGGGGAGGAACCTTTCCCTGATCTCCAGCCTGAGCCTCCCTGGCACAGCTCCAGCCCTTCCCTGGGTGCTCTCCCCATGTGAGGAGCAGAGATGGGAGCTGCACTTCAACCCTGCACCTCTGAGTCTCCACAGCCAACAGAATCCAAGGGAACAGTGAGCACAGAACTGCTGCAACTCACCACTGCTGAGATCACTGAAAAAACAGGAGGCAGAATTACCACCTCCCATAATTCTTGTTACAGCTCAGCATTAACAGGCTGAACTTGGAGAAACCAAGATCCCTTTCAGAGCTGCTGAAGTGACCTTCACCCACAGATGGATCCCCCACCACCCTCCCTGCAGGTTCTACAGCTCAGAGGTTCACCCCTGCCATGTCCCACCTGTCCTGGGCTCCTTCATGGGCCGGCACACCGTCCACTGGTTCTGGTGGGGGTCGTACCTCTCGATGCTGGACAGGTGGGACACCCCGTTGTGTCCCCCCACCACGAAGATGAAGCCCAGCATGACCCCCACCCCAAAGTTTATCCGTTTGTCAGCCATGGAGGCCACGGGCTCCCAGGAGTTCTTGCTCGGATCGTAGCGCTCCATGCTGCAAAGGAAACACAGCGTGAGCTGGGGTGGGGATGGGAGCCACTCCTGGGGCCTGGGACAACCCAAACTGGCTCTGCACGGGATCCCAGGGATGGGGATCCACTCCTGGGGGCTGGGACAGCCCCAGCTGGCTCTGCACGGGATCCCAGGGATGGGGATCCACTCCTGGAGCCTGGGACAGCCCCAGCTGGCTCTGCACAGGATCCCAGGGATGGGGATTCACTCCTGGGGCCTGGGACAGCCCCAGCTGGCTCTGCACAGGATCCCAGGGATGGGGATCCACTCCTGGGGGCTGGGACAGCCCCAGCTGGCTCTGCACAGGATCCCAGGGATGGGGATCCACTCCTGGGGCCTGGGACAGCCCCAGCTGGCTCTGCACGGGATCCCAGGGATGGGGATCCACTCCTGGGGCCTGGGACAGCCCAAACTGGCTCTGCACAGGATCCCAGGGATGGGGATCCACTCCTGGGGCCTGGGACAGCCCAAACTGGCTCTGCACGGGATCCCAGGGATGGGGATTCACTCCTGGGGGCTGGGACAACCCCAGCTGGCTCTGCACGGGATCCCAGGGATGGGGATCCACTCCTGGGGCCTGGGACAGCCCCAGCTGGCTCTGCACGGGATCCCAGGGATGGGGATTCACTCCTGGGGCCTGGGACAGCCCCAGCTGGCTCTGCACAGGATCCCAGGGATGGGGATTCACTCCTGGGGGCTGGGACAGCCCCAGCTGGCTCTGCACAGGATCCCAGGGATGGGGATTCACTCCTGGGGCCTGCAACAACCCCAGCTGGCTCTGCACAGGATCCCAGGGATGGGGATTCACTCCTGGGGCCTGCAACAACCCCAGCTGGCTCTGCACAGGATCCCAGGGATGGGGATCCACTCCTGGGGCCTGGGACAGCCCCAGCTGGCTCTGCCCAGGATCTCAGGGATGGGGATCCACTCCTGGAGTGTCACAGCTCCAGGTGGCTCTGCACAGGAGCTCAGGGATGGGGATCCACTCCTGGGGCCTGGGACAACCCCAGCTGGCTCTGCACAGGATCTCAGGGATGGGGATTCACTCCTGGAGCCTGCAACAACCCCAGCTGGCTCTGCACAGGAGCTCAGGGATGGGGATTCACTCCTGGGGCCTGGGACAGCCCCAGCTGGCTCTGCACAGGATCCCAGGGATGGGGATTCACTCCTGGGGCCTGGGACAGCCCCAGCTGGCTCTGCACAGGATCCCAGGGATGGGGATTCACTCCTGGGGCCTGGGACAGCCCCAGCTGGCTCTGCACAGGATCCCAGGGATGGGGATTCACTCCTGGGGGCTGGGACAACCCCAGCTGGCTCTGCACGGGATCCCAGGGATGGGGATCCACTCCTGGGGCCTGGGACAGCCCCAGCTGGCTCTGCACAGGATCCCAGGGATGGGGATCCACTCCTGGAGTGTCACAGCTCCAGGTGGCTCTGCCAGGAGCTCAGGGATGGGGAATCACCCCAGGAGTGTCACAGCTCCAGGTGGCTCTGCCAGGCAGAATTACCACACAGGAATATGGAATACAGAGGGAAGGGCTGGAGCTGATGCAGAATTCTGTGCTGCAGTTGCTTGGTACAGCCCAGCAGCAGCACCCAGAGATGGGTGTTATCACCTGGGCAGCATCAATCACATCCCAGGGCACTTCCACAACCAAAGCAGCCCAACAGTGTGGCCAAAAATCAGTTTTAACCTATTTTTACAATATACTCAGTCCAAGGTTGGACTCAATGATCTTCAAAGACTTTCCCATCCCAGATGGTTCTGTGGGATTTCCCCCAACACAGCAACTGCTTCAGCCTCTCCCATGTCCCACTGCCCTGCATCTTCAGGTCACATCCTGAAACCAAGAGGTTCCTCAGAGCTGAAAGCTCTTTCAGGATGCCTGGTGCAATGTTTTAAAATCAGAATTAAAAATGTATATCTTATAAGTAATAATCTATTAAAATAATATAATCATCTATCAAAATAATTCAGTATCAAAATAATCATTATTAAAATTAAAAAATTGTGGGAAAGTGAACACAATGCAGAGCTGAAGTGCATTTCTTTGGGTGCACGGCAAATCCAAAACTGCCCTGAGGTTGGCCTGAAAATAACAAATTCAGAGAGAAAACCATGTGCAGAGTGTATTTCTATTCCTCAGGAAAAGCAGCAAAGAGGCTGCTGATCAAAGCACTGAGAGAGGCCAGGAGAGGCTTCAGGATCAAAGGGAAATGAATCCTCATCACTATTAACATTTCTGATCACTGCACAGATGGTCACTCACTGACACCCTCACGGCTCAGGGCTGGCCCTGCCCAAGTGCAGGAGCACAGAGGGGCAGGAAAAAGGGGAAGAGGAGATCAGCAGCAGCACATCAGAGTTTGGAAAAGGGGCTTCCCCACCCAGCTTGATTTAATGCCAGAGCTGGGAGGAGCCTGGTGCTGCCTGGCATGGCTTAGCACTCACCCCTCCAACCAGAAATAGAACCCAAATCATTCACAGAATATGGAACACCCTGAGCTGGAAGGATCAAGGAGTTCAAGGATCCTTTTCCTAAGAGAAAGAAGAACCTTTTCCTAAAAGAAGAACCTAAAAGGAGAACCTTTTCCTAATATCCAACTTAACCTCCCCTGACTCAGCCTGCAGTGTAAAAAGTCAGTGCAATCCATCACTGCAATGTCTGAACAATCCCTGTGTCCCTTCCTTAGGGCAGGAGTTTCCTTCTTTGTTCAGCTCTTGTAGTTTGTTACTTTGCTTCCTGGAGGGACATTCAGCTGATTTGTTCCCATTTTAATGATGGGAAATGATTCCTTTGGATAACTGGGTGTCCCTGGATGCCCACAGGGAATGCAGGAGTTAAAGAGCAGAGTGCTACCAGGAAAATTCCTTGGGAATGCAAGGTCTGAAACAACCCCTGGAGGCAGAGCAGGAATCCTGAATTCTGCTGTTGGCAGTCACACTAATGTAAGATCCCAGCAGAATTGTGTATTTATCCTGTGTGAGAAAACTCCTCTTCACCTCAAATCAGGGCCCTCATGGTAGAACTCACCACCCACCTCAGACTTTGCAGGTTTCAGCTACAAGGCTCAGTAATGTGCAGGCACAGCTTTGTTTTTGTCTTTTTGGTAAAATCACCTTTCAGGTGATCTAAACAAGAGCCCAAGCGAGGTGGGACACACACAGTGAAGCAAAACCAGGGATTTCCCATTTGAATGATGGGACTGATGTGACACAACAGGGATTAATTGGAGGTGATTTAATTGGCTGCCCAGGGGGTTTGGTGGTGCCCAGGTGGGCACAGGGTCACCCCCAGCATTTACCTGCTCATGTGAGCAGGACAAGGATTAACAAGCCTGCCCAGGGGGTTTGGTGGTGCCCAGGTGGGCACAGGACCAGCCCCAGCCCGTACCTGTTCATGTGGGCAGGACAAGGATTAATGAGCCTGTCCAAGGGGTTTGGTGGTGCCCAGGTGGGCAGCATGTACCTGTTCATATGGGCAGGGGAAGGATTAACAAGCCTGCCCAGGGGGTTTTGGTGGTGCCCAGGTGGGCACAGGGCCACCCCCAGCCCGTACCTGTACATGTGGGCAGGACAAGGATTAATGAGCCTGTCCAAGGGGTTTGGTGGTGCCCAGGTGAGTCACCCCCAGCCTGTACCTGTTCATATGGGCAGGGGAAGGATTAAAAAGGTTGCCCAGAGGGTTTGGTGGTGCCCAGGTGGGCACAGGGCCACCCCCAGCCCGTACCTGTTCATGTGGGCAGGACAAGAATTCAAAAGGCTGCCCAGAGGGTTTTGGTGATGCCCCTGGGTCACCCCCAGCCCGTACCTGTTCATGTGGACAAGGGAAGGATTAACAAACCTGCCCAGGGGGTTTGGTGGTGCCCAGGTGAGTCACCCCCAGCCCATACCTGTTCATGTGGGCAAGGGAAGATTTAACAAGCCTGCCCAGGGGGTTTGGTGGTGCCCAGGTGAGTCACCCCCAGCCCGTACCTGTTCATGTGGGCAGGACAAGAATTCAAAAGGCTGCCCAGAGGGTTTTGGTGATGCCCCTGGGTCACCCCCAGCCCGTACCTGTTCATATGGGCAGGGGAAGGATTAAAAAGGCTGCCCAGAGGGTTTTGGTGACCCCCAGCCCGTACCTGTTCATGTGGGCAGGCCCGTAGCCCCCGATGGCGTAGATCATGCCGTCCAGCACGGCAGCAGCGAAGCAGCTCCTTGTCCTGCTCATGGGGGCCACCAGCTGCCACTCCTTGACCTTGGGCATGTACTTCTCCACGCTCCTCAGGTAGGACTGGCCGTCGTAGCCGCCCAGGGCGTAGAGCTCGCCGGCCAGCACGGCCGTGCCCAGCGTGCTGCGGCTCTCGAACATCCTCTCCAGGGAGCTCCAGGTGTTGGTGTCGGGGTCCCAGCACTCCACGGAGCTCTCGTGCTTCCTGTAGCTGATGCCCTGGCACACGTGGGTGGCGATGCCCCCCAGCACGTAGATCTTCTGCTCCAGCACGCAGATGCCGAACTCGTAGCGGGGGATGCTCAGAGGGGCCAGGCCGATCCACGAGTCGTTCTGGGGGAAGTACATCTCCATGCTGCCAGGGGAACAGGGGGAGTGAGAGAATGAGAGAAACTGCAGCTGATGGCTCAGATTTCAGCTTTCATGGTTTCACATTCTGTGCCACTCAGCTCCTCACAGAACAAGCAGACAAAACAAATCCTTTCCTGCTGAGCACCAAGGACAACTTCCAGCCCCAAAGCACAAACAAGGGTGGCTGGAGGGAGGAAGAAGGATGAGAACTGGGAGCACTCCCTGCACCCTCCTCATGCTCTGCCCCACACCTCATTTAAAGCTTCCAGAGGTGGGAATCTGCTTTTCCTGCTGGTGTGAGGGAGAGGGGAAGCAAATCTCAAAAGTATCATGGAACTGTGGGATGGTTTGGGTTAAAGGGACCTCAAATCCCATCCCATTCCTGCCACGGCAGGGACACCTCCCACTGTCCCAGGCTGCTCCAACCCCAATGTCCAACCTGGCCTTTGATGCCTTGGATTTCAGCTTTCATGCTTTCAGACTCTGTGCTGCCTGAGTTCTGAGCCTCACATTCAGTGCCACTCAGCTCCTCACAGAACAAGCAGACAAAACAAATCCTTTCCTGCTGAGCACCAAGGACAACTTCCAGCCCCAAAGCACAAACAGGGGTGGCTGGAGGGAGGAACAAGAAGGATGGGACCTCACAGCCTGGAGCTGGAATTGGACAATTAAACCCCAATGTGCAAATGGACCAGAACTGATAAAAATGTAAAATCTCGTGATGGGGCAGTGATTTTTGTGTGGCCATTCCCAACCCACCCTGGGTGCAGCCTTGGTCAGGCTCCTGTGATGCCCAGGGTGGGTCCTGGGAGCCTTTTAATAAATATCTACTTTAATAAATCTCTCCTTTAATAAATATCTCTTTATTCTCTGGCTCTGTCCAGCCTCTGTTTCAGGCATCAGATCAGGAACCAGCTGCAAATGTGACCCAAAGGGAGGAGAAAACACACACAGGAAAAAAAAACCAAAAAACAACCCAAACCAGCCAGGGAAATGGGAGAGAGAAAAGCAAATTACAGAGAGGGAAGCACTCATCTGTATTTACAAATGTGCATTTAGAAAGCTACAGCCTGCAGTTTATAAATAGGGATATGTAGCATGTCTGTAATTTAAACAAAATGTCAACGTAGCACAAGCTAACCTGAAAAAGATGTCTTTAAAACAGCTGATTTCCTTTAAACAGCATTTTAAATCTGAAATTTAAATCTGAAATTTAAATCTTAAAATTAAATGTTAAATTTAAATCTTAAATTTAAATCTGAATCTCGATTTTAAATCTCAAATCTCAAATTTGAATCTCAAATTTGAATCTCAAATTTGAATCTCAAATTTGAATCTCAAATTTGAATCTCAAATTTAAATCTCAAATTTAAATCTCAAATTTAAATCTCAAATTTGAATCTCAAATTTGAATCTCAAATTTGAATCTCAAATTTAAATCTCAAATTTAAATCTCAAATTTAAATCTCAAATTTAAATCTCAAAAGACCATTTTCTTTTAGTCATACTCAGCGTGAAAACACAGCAGGTCTAGCTTGCCCCATATGAAGTCCAGCCAATCTACCTGGATAGTTTAATTAATAAATGACCTAAATAATTAAGAGGCTCTCTGGTACAGAGGAAACATGATCTGTTCATAATTCATACAGGAGCATGAGGCCCCTGGAGAGCTGACAGGCACTGAGAGCCCAGAAACAGGAGCTGCTGAAACACCAGAGGATTGAGATTCAATATATTCTGGAGTAATTTTGTTATTATGAAGCACCAAAAAATTGAAAATAATCCAAATTATTGGTGTATTATATTGGTAGGCTAGGTTTTTATAATCACTGAAGAAGGTGGGAAAGAAGCAGAGCTGAAGAGTATCAGAGAATGACTTGATTCACTCAAACATTTTTTATGAAGCACAAAACCCCCTTTATTTTTTAAATCTATAAACCCAACAATTCCCAGCCCTGAGATCTGGTTTGAGATCAGTGCCCATCACTGGGAAAATTAACTTGAAATGACTCTGGTAGCTCTGAACACAGGGGAAGGACACCCAGCTCTCCCCAGGTTTTTAAAGGTGTTTCTGTCTGTGAGCACAGAGCTGTCAGAGCAAAGGACACCCCAGAACATGATCCAGGGTCCAGCAGTGGAAGCAGTTCAGGAACCAGCCCGGGCACAGGGAACACTGCTGGGGCTGGCAAGGGCACGCTGCACAGCAAAGCTCTCTCTGTGCATGTAGGAATGGAAAAATGGAAAAAAAAAATGTAAAAAAAATGTAAAAAAAATGTAAAAAAAATGTAAAAAAAATGTAAAAAAAGGTTAAAAAAAGGTAAAAAAAAGGTAAAAAAAAGGTAAAAAAAAGGTAAAAAAAAGGTAAAAAAAAGGTAAAAAAAAGGTAAAAAAAGGAAAAAAAAGGAAAAAATGTAAAAAAATGTAAAAAAAGGAAAAAGGAAAAAAGGAAAAAAAGTAAAATAAGTAAAAAAGTAAAAAAAGGTAAAAAAAAGTTTAAAAAGTAAAAAAAGTTTAAAAAAAGGAAAAAAGGAAAAAAAGGAAAAAAAAGAAAAAATGGAAAAAAAATGGAAAAATGGAAAAAAAAGGAAAAAAGTAAAAAAGTAAAAGAAAAGTAAAAAAAGAAAAAAGGCAAAAAAAAAGGCAAAAAAAAGGCAAAAAAAAGGCAAAAAAAAAGGCAAAAAAAAAGGCAAAAAAAAGGCAAAAAAAAGGCAAAAAAAAGGCAAAAAAAAGGCAAAAAAAGCAAAAAAAAGGCAAAAAAAAGGCAAAAAAAAGGCAAAAAAAAGGCAAAAAAAAGGCAAAAAAAGGCAAAAAAAGGGCAAAAAATGGGCAAAAAATGGGCAAAAAAAGGCAAAAAAAAGGCAAAAAAAAGGCAAAAAAAAGGCAAAAAAAAGGCAAAAAATGGGCAAAAAATGGGCAAAAAATGGGCAAAAAATGGGCAAAAAAACGCGCAAAAATGTAAATAAACAGCCCACACCAAGTTTAAGCAGCAGCTCTGGGGATGTTACTCCCATGCTCTGAGCAAGCCCAGGGACAGCAGCTCAGGGCATGAAGTTGTTTTTCTCTGTCCTTGGTCCCTCCTGCTCCCAGGAGGAGCCTCAGGGAGGCTCTCCAGGAACTGAGGAGGCTCATTCTGGGGTGCAGGTGAAGGAGGAGGGGCACTCACCTGTCCTGCCAGCACAGACACAGACACACCTGCCCAGCAGCTGGGATTAGATCACAGTGATGCAGAACCCCTCCATGAAAGCCCAGATCACTGGGGTTGGAAAGGCCTCCCAGCCCATCCAGTCCCAGCCGTGCCCAGAGCTCTGAGTGCCACCTCCAGGAATTCCTGGGACACCTCCAGGGATGAGAGAGCTCCCAGCTTTTGTCAGGATCCAGGGACGGAGCACAAATGGGAGTGGTTGGAATCATCTCCTCCAAATGCTCAAGGAGAAATGAATCACCAAAATGAATCTTTAAATAAATCCCAATAAACAAACTCGTGCTGACCTCAAGCTGTTTACACACAATTAATGAGCAATCAGGGAAAAAAAGAAAAATAAAAGCAAGCAGAACATCTCTCATTAACTTCAGCAGGCTCTAGACTGGGGAATGAGCTGGGTATTCCAAAGTTTACTGAATCCCAGAATCCCAGGAACGTTTGGGTTGGAAAAGAGCTCCAGGATCAACCTGTGCCCAATGCCCACCCTGTGCCCAGCCCAGAGCTCTGAGTGCCACCTCCAGGAATTCCTGGGACACCTCCAGGGATGGGCACTCCAAACCTCCCTGGGCACTGCCAAGGCCTGAGCTCCCTTTCCATGGGGAAATTCCTGCTGCTGCCCACCCTGAGCCTGCCCTGGCCCAGCCTGAGGCCGTTCCCTCTCCTCCTGTCCCTGTGCCCTGGGAGCAGAGCCCGACCCCCCCGGCTGTCCCCTCCTGGCAGGGAGTTACAGGGTAAACTCCCTCTGAGCCTCCCTCACTCTGCTCTGATTGAGTCTGTTTTAATTCCCAGGATTTTTGACTTACAACTGTCAGAGAGCAAGTTAATTTTTATGATTTGTTTGAAATAATAACAAATCAGGGGGAGAATGAAGTAAAATGAAGATACCTGAAAGGAAAAATGAGAACTGTACAAACTTAGTTAACCAGGTTAGTAACTCAATCAACAGAATGAAAATTACTTCAGAGCTTTTCTGTTTGCACAAATGTCTGGCACAAACAAAACCCCCTAACAATGCGAATTAAAACAAAATAAAAAAGCATTTTGCACTTGGGGCTCATCCTTGTTAAAAAAACCTGCTGAAGAGTTTTTGTGGAGGAAAGGATCAACCACACCCTGCAAACTCTGGTGGGGCTCTGCCAACCTCAGTGACTGGGGGGATCCCAGCTGCCACTGCCTGTGTCCCTGCCCAGGGAGGGGTGCCAGGCAGGATCCCAGCTCCCAGTGCCCATCTCCCTGCCCAGGGAGGAATGCCAGGCAGGATCCCAGTGCCCATACCCCTGCCCAGGGAGGAATGCCAGGCAGGATCCCAGCTCCCAGTGCCCATATCCCTGCCCAGGGAGGGCTGCCAGGCAGGATCCCAGTGCCCATATCCCTGCCCAGGGGTGCCAGGCAGGATCCCAGCTCCCAGTGCCCATATCCCTGCCCAGGGAGGGGTGCCAGGCAGGATCCCAGCTCCCAGTGCCCATATCCCTGCCCAGGGAGGGCTGCCAGGCAGGATCCCAGCTCCCAGTGCCCATCTCCCTGCCCAGGGAGGAATGCCAGGCAGGATCCCAGCTCCCAGTGCCCATATCCCTGCCCAGGGGTGCCAGGCAGGATCCCAGCTCACAGTGCCCATATCCCTGCCCAGGGGGAGATGCCAGGATCCCACCTCCCAGTGCCCATATCCCTGCCCAGGGAGGAATGCCAGGCAGGATCCCAGTGCCCATATCCCTGCCCAGGGAGGGATGCCAGGCAGGATCCCAGCTCCCAGTGCCCATATCCCTGCCCAGGGAGGGCTGCCAGGCAGGATCCCAGCTCCCAGTGCCCATATCCCTGCCCAGGGAGGGATGCCAGGCAGGATCCCAGCTCCCAGTGCCCATATCCCTGCCCAGGGAGGAATGCCAGGCAGGATCCCAGTGCCCATATCCCTGCCCAGGGAGGAATGCCAGGCAGGATCCCAGCTCCCAGTGCCCATATCCCTGCCCAGGGAGGGATGCCAGGCAGGATCCCAGCTCCCAGTGCCCATATCCCTGCCCAGGGAGGGATGCCAGGCAGGATCCCAGTGCCCATATCCCTGCCCAGGGAGGGATGCCAGGCAGGATCCCAGCTCCCAGTGCCCATATCCCTGCCCAGGGAGGGATGCCAGGCAGGATCCCAGCTCCCAGTGCCCACATCCCCGCCCAGAGCCCCAGCAGCGCCCCAGGGCTGTCTCTCACCTCTCCAGGCAGGCGAAGAGCCCCGCCTTGCCCCCCACGGCGCAGAGCACCTTGGGCGCGCAGCGGGGCCGCGTCAGCAGCATGCTCTGGTGGGACAGTCTGTGCTCGGGCATGAAGTGGTACTTGAGGGCCTCGTTCAGCAGGTGCTTGCAGGTGTGGTCGTCCCGGATCAGGTGGTTGGCCTCGTAGAGGCGCGTCAGGAACTTGACGCTGAGCAGCGGCAGGCGCACGCAGTGCAGCAGCTGCGCCAGGTGCTGCTGCCGCTGGCGCACGTCGTACTTGACCCAGGCCTCCAGGGCGTGGAACACCGTCTCCTCCGTGGCCACGTTCAGGCAGTCGTTGGACACGATCTCGTCCAGCTCGGCGTGCGTCAGCTCCAGGAACTCCTCGCCGCGGCACACGTCCTCGAAGTTGCGGCAGATGAACTTGCCGGCCGCCAGGTAGAGCTCGTGGCAGCCGTAGGTCTCGGCGAAGCGCGAGATGCCGATGCAGTTGCCCGGCTCCAGCTGGCTCTCCAGGAAGGCGCAGCACTCCTTGACCACCAGCTTGACCTGCAGCAGGTTGGCGGCGGGCAGCAGCGACTCCACCGTGTCCTGCGAGATGAAGACGGTGCCGGTGTAGGCGTACTCCACGATGGCCTGCAGCGCCGCCTCGTCCACGCACTGGAACTCCACCTCGGCGTTCTCCTTCTCCGACAGGTTCCCCGTGAACATGGCCTTGAAGTAGGGGCTGATGCTGGCCAGCACGGCCTTGTGCGCGTGGATCTTGGCCTCGCCCACGCGCAGCACCACGTCGCACAGCTCCTGGTGCTGCCGCAGCAGGTTGAGGCCCTGCAGGAGCTGCTCCGAGTGCAGGGGGGTCAGCTTGGCCAGCAGGAACGGCGGGGACGACGGGTCCATCTGGGGCAGACACAGGTGGGGAGGGGTCACTTGGTGTTTGGGAACAGAGACGTGCCACGTGGCACGGTGCAAAGGCGTTTTGGCTTTTAAATTCACACCTTTTGGTACTTCCCAGTTCCCTTTCCACTTGTTACTTCCCAGTTCCCTTCTCAATACTGAACTTAAATTCCCTTTTCAATACTGAATCTAAATTTCCCTTTTCAATACTGAATCTAAATTCCCATCTCAACACTGAATCTAAATTCCCTTCTCAACACTGAATCTAAATTTCCCTTTTCAATACTGAATTTAAATTTCCCTTCTCAATACTGAATCTAAGTTCCCTTCTCAATACTGAATTTAAATTCCCATCTCAATACTGAATCTAAATTTCCCTTTTCAATACTGAATTTAAATTTCCATTTTCAATACTGAACTTAAATTCCCTTTTCAATACTGAATCTAAATATCCCTTCTCAATACTGAATCTAAATTCCCTTCTCAATACTGAATCTAAATTTCCCTTCTCAATACTGAATCTAAATTTCCCTTCTCAATACTGAATCTAAATTTCCCTTCTCAATACTGAATTTCTCAAAGAGCCAGGTTGTAGTAATGCACCCTCTCCACTCCTGACTGGGCAGTTCTGTACAAGGAAAGGGTTTCATTCACCTCTGGACGTTTTAGGAAGCTCACCCAGACAGTTCTGTGTTTGTCTCTGTGTGCCTGGCTCAGTGGCAGGAGAGGAGCCCCTGCTGGCCCTGTCACTGCTCCCCAAACCCTGCACCTCTCTCTGTTGGCAGTTTGAGCCATCCTGGAGCACTGGGGAGAAAAGGGCACAGAACAAAGGCTCTGGGGGCATTCTCGGGGTGCTGCAGCAGCTGTGGGGTCTGTCCCTGCACTGTGCTCAGCTTTGGTCTTTGGTTGTTGTTTTGGATTATTTTCTTTATTTTATTAAACCTTTCTGATTTATCCAGACACACCCAACCATGCTGCCCCACTAATTATTATTAACCATTGCTCTGAGCAGGGCTGGACCCTCAGAGAATATTGGAGAAATCCAACACCAGGTGCAATCAGCTCTGCCAGGGTCCAACCCCTCTGGGGGTGCCCAGCACCTCACAGAGAATGGCTGAAATACATCCCACATCTGCCAGGTGGGATGGTTGAGTGTGTCCTGAAAAAGCAAAAAGGTTTTAATAAAAGAAGAAAATGATGCAAAACCAAAAGAACAAAGCTGCTCACAGTGCAGGGACAGGTCCCACACACCTGATACAGCACCCCAGGAATGAGCTGGGAAGCCTTGTGCTCTCCCTTAAGGATTGAACGATTTGGGTGGGGTTTTGGCAATCAAACAGGTCCCACACACCTGATACAGCACCCCCAAAATGCACTGAGCAATCTCATGCTCTCCCTTAAGGATTGAAGGATTTGGGTGGGGGTTTGGCAATCAAACAGGTCCCACACACCTGCTGCAGCACCCCAGGAATGAGCTGGGAAACCTCGTGCTCTCCCTTAAGGATTGAATGATTTGGGTGGGGTTTTGGCAAACAGCCCAACAGAGAACAACAACCTTTGTGAGGAACAGCTGAGGAGCCCATGGGTGGGTTTGTCCTGGCACTGAGACAATCACTGCCAGGAGAGCAGAGAACTTTCTGGGTCCTTTTACCTCATTAGAGCAATAAGGGGTGAGTGTAAAACCTTTCCCTGCATGGAAACCCCTGCTGGGGTGTGGGGTGCGTTCCTAATTGCAATCCTTATCTGCTATGCTTTTTCATGCAAGTGAAATCCAGGACTTTCAAATGTTCATTAACAGTCTATGCTAGATTCAACTCTGAATTTAAAAAACCCCACAATGATCACTTTATTTTTGTTCTGGAGTGAAATATCTGTGATCTGATTGTGGGGTGTCTGTGCAGGGCCAGGAGCTGGACTGATACCCTGTGGATCCCTTCCCCCTCAGGAGATTCTGTGATTCTACATCAAAGGTTTGAGAGAACCAAACAGTGGCTGAACCAGAAATAAAGACAGATAACTAAAGAACACAACCAGCTTATTTCAGACAAAGTTTTAAAAGTTCTTCAACTCCTTTTGTGCAGTTCAATTCCTGCCTGCTTAGCGCTCCTGGGGAGCAGCCCAGTCCTGCTGTGCTTTTCTCTGGCCAGGCTCTGGCAGGGAGCAGCTTCCCAGTCCCATTCCATTCCAGTCTCAGTCCTATTCCCATTTCAATTTCCATTCCCAGTCCTATTCCACTCCCATTCCAGTCCCAGTCCTATTCCCATTTCAATTTCCATCCCCATTCCATTCCCAGTCCTATTCCACTCCCATTCCAGTCCCAGTCCTATTCCCAGTCCATTCCCAGTCCCATTCCATTCCCAGTCCTATTCCCATTTCAATTTCCATCCCCATTCCATTCCCAGTCCCATTCCACTCCCATTCCAGTCCCAGTCCTAGTCCCAGTCCATTCCCAGTCCTATTCCCATTTCAATTTCCATCCCCATTCCATTCCCAGTCCTATTCCCAGTCCCATTCCACTCCCATTCCAGTCCCAGTCCCAGTCCATTCCCAGTCCCATTCCACTCCCATTCCAGTCCCAGTCCTATTCCCAGTACCATTCCACTCCCATTCCAGTCCCAGTCCTATTCCCAGTCCATTCCCAGTCCCATTCCAGTCCCAGTCCATTCCCATTTCAATTTCCATCCCCATTCAATTCCCAGTCCTATTCCCAGTCCCATTCCAGTCCCAGTCCTATTCCCAGTCCCATTTCATTCCCATTCCAGTCCCAGTCCTATTCCCAGTCCATTCCCAGTCCCAGCCCTCGCTCTGCCAGCCACCCCCACGGAGCCAGCGGGGCTGGAGCAGATCCCCGTGCTGTGGAGCACAGGAGAAACGAGAGATCCTCACCCCGTGGCTCCCCCCGTGCCAGGAAACCCCTGCTGGGCCTGTCTCAGAGCCCCCCAGGTGAGCAGGGGCCAGGCTGAGCACCCTGGAACGCTCAGCACCTCCCCAGCAGTGCAGAGGGGAGGATGCTCACTCCCCAGGTGAGCAGGGGCCAGGCTGAGCACCCTGGAACGCTCAGCACCTCCCCAGCAGTGCAGAGAGGAGGATGCTCACTCCCCAGGTGAGCAGGGGCCGGGCTGAGCACCGTGGAATGCTCAGCACCTCCCCAGCAGTGCAGAGGGGAGGATGCTCACTCCCCCAGAACTCCCCAGGTGAGCAGGGGGGCCAGGCTGAGCACCCTGGAACGCTCAGCACCTCCCCAGCAGTGCAGAGGGGAGGATGCTCACTCCCCCAGAACTCCCCAGGTGAGCAGGACAGGCTGAGCACCCTGGAACGCTCAGCACCTCCCCAGCAGTGCAGAGGGGAGGATCCTCCCTCCCCCAGAGCTCCCCAAAGCCCCCGTGTGCCTCCTGACACCGCAGCCCTCGATTGCAGCTCCCCGGCTCTTTGTTCAGCCCCCAGAGCCTCGCTGCCGGGAGGTGGAGGGGAGGGACGTGTCAGGATCCCCGGGCCGCGGGGAAAGAATCCCATTGTTCTCGCACCCACCGCACTCCCGGGCTGAGCAGCTCCTGATTCGCTAAATGTTCTGAAAGACCTCGCTGCTTTTATCTTAATGATCTGTTAATCGTTCGCACGGCGCCTCAAATGACACCTCGCTTGCAGGGCAGCCCACTGAGAGGTGCTTAATTGGAAATTATCAAATGGGTTGCCGAGGTTTAAATTCAGAACACAATAGCAGTGACAGGGAAGGGAAGGGGCTGAGAAACCTCTCACCCACAGAGAGAGAAATAGGCTCTCCTGTTATCGCTCTACACTGGAAAAATAACTGCGAGAAACTAATTTAAGTGCATCTGCAAGAGGCAAGATCACAACAACAACATTTCCCCTGTCACAATTTTGCAGCACAAATCACACGCGGAAGAATGAAAAAAATATTTAAAATAATAAAAAAGCTGTCCAACAGCTCAAGGAATGCGTTCCCCTTTTGTGTTTGCGTTCAGTTCCTAACTTGATCACACAAAAATCAGGGAACACGAGGCACCACCACAGTTCGGCTGCAAACCCTGCCAAAACACCTATAAAATAACCATTTTTAAGGTATTCTGCAGCAATAAAGCTTCGTGTGCCACCCTGGTAGAAGCTCTCACCGCCCTGCATGGCCAGGCTCGCCCACACCATGGATTTGGTGTTATTTATTTACTCTTTAGCAAGAAATCAGCAGCCGGGACGTGTTGTTGTTATCGTATCGCAGCGCCGCGATCTGCGCTCACCAAATGGGCACTCAGATCCTTCCAGCCCGCGGTTCAAACTTCTCTCGAACAGCAACAGCGAGAGGAAATCAGGACATTATCCAGCCCGGGAAACACGGGAGCTGAGGGACCCGGGAGAGCTGAGAAGCTGCGGGAAGAGCTGCGGGCTCGGCTCCGCCCCGAGCACGGACCGGGACGGGGCAGGGGGGCGGCTGGGCTGGTTCTGGGACTGCCCCCAGAGCAGCAGCCCCGAGCCCCGGGGAAGAAAGAAACAAGCTGCCCCGCTCCGGCAATTCCTGCTCTCCCGGTGTTCGTGCCTAACCCCGGGCTCCGGGCTGGGCCGGGGTGCAGCGGCAGGTCCCGCAGCCGGGGCTGGGAGCGCTGTCCGTGCCCGGGGTCCCTCCCAGCCCACACCGCCCCGGCTCCCTGCGGCTCCGCCACCCTCACACGGGGGGCTGGCCGCGCCGGGCGGGCCCCCCGCGTACCCGCAGCATTCTCAGCCCGCCCGGGGCCCTGGCAGTGCCGGGAGGCGGCACCGCGGCTGTGTGCCGGTGTGTCCCGCTGCTGTCCCGCTGCCGCCCCGCTCTCACCTGTCCCGGGGTGCCCCAGGCCCGGCCCGGCCGCGCCGCCGCCTCGTTCCGCCGCTCCGCCACCGCCCGCGACGTCACTTCCGGCCGCCCCGCCCCGCGCGCCCCGCCAATCAACTGCCGCGCCGCCGCGCACACCCACAGCCGCCGGAGCCCGGGCGGTACCACGGCGCGCACCGCGCGGGGGGGAAGCTGTGCGTTCGCTTTCTTGGCGGTTTTGCTTCAGCCCCGTCCCCGCCGCTCCGGAAACGCTGCTCTCTGCTTCTTCGCCACCGCGTCCGCAGCCCGTTCCGCCCTCAGCGGCCTGAGGAGAAGTGGAGAAAGTAAGCGTGTCCCCCCCGCTCGCCGCGGCGTGGTGGGAGCCGCGCCGGCGCGGCACGCGGCGCCCCCTAGGGACGGCGGCGTTGCCGGGCGGGGCCTGAGGGCCGCCCATGGCCGCGGCCTCGGGCCATGGCGGAGCCGCCGCCCGGAGCCGCCGCACCGCGGGGCCGCGGCCGGGCCTGGGAGCACCGCGGCTCCGCGCAGGACGCCGAGGACAGCGCGGAGCCCTCCGGCCTCACTCGCAACGGTTCGGACACGGAGCCCCTCGGCCCCGCTTTGAACGGTTCGGGCGCGGAGCCCCCTGGTCCCCCTCACAACGGCTTGGGCACGGAGCCCCTTGGCCCCGCTTTGAACGGTTCGGGCACGGATGTCCCCGGCCCCTTTCACAATGGTTCGGACACGAAGCCCCCCGGTCCGGCTGCGGACGGGCCGGGCACGGAGCCCTCCGACCCGGCTTTGAACGGCTCGGGCAGGGAGCCCCTCGGTCCCGCTTTGAACGATTCGGGCACGGAGCTCCCCGGTCCCGCTTTGAACGGTTCGGGCACGGAGCTCCCCGGTCCCGCTTTGAACGGTTCGGGCACAGAGATTCCCGGCCCGCAGGAAGACACGGAGCCCCCCAGCCCCGCTGAGGACGGGCCGGGCACGGAGCCCCCCAGCCCTCCGGCGGGGCCGGACCCGTGGCTGGTACCGCCGGAGCTCCGCGCGCAGCTGCTGGACCGGCGCGACTACCGTGGCCGTGCCCGGGCCGTGGAGCAGCTGCGGCGGGCGCTGGAAAGCTGCAGCCCGGCCGCTCTGGGCGCCGCGCCCGCCGCCGCCCTGCTGGGGCTGATCGCGCTGCTGGACGCGCTGCTGCGCGACCCCAACTTCGCGGTGGCGCGGGGGGCGCTGGAAGCCACCCGGCTGCTGGCGCTGCGCCTCGGCCGCCGCGTCCCCGCCGTGCTGGCCCCGCTGGTGTGCGCGGCCGCCCGGGCGCTGGGCGACGCGCAGCCGGCCCTGCGGCGGGACGGCGCCCGCCTGCTGCTGCGCCTGATGGAGGCGGCCGGCCCGCGGGCCGTGCTGCGCCTGCTGCTGCAGGAGCGGCTGCTGCGGCACCGCAGCGCCCGGCTCCGCGAGGAGCTGCTCAACACCTGCATCGCCGCGCTGCTCGCCTACCCGGCCGCCGAGCTGGAGCTGCCCCAGCTGGCGGCCGCCCTGGCGCCGGCGCTGCTGGACAGCAAGCGCAGGGTCCGGCACGCTGCCATGGAGGCGTTGGCCGCGCTGGCCTCGGCCCTGGGCCCCGGCGATAGCTGCGCGCTGCTCCGAGCCCTGCAGGCGGTGGAGCTGCGGGCCGGCGGCGCCGGGGTGCTGCGAGCCGTGCGGGCCCGCCTGGCCAGGAAGGTGCTGCCCAGGCTGGGCGAGCAGGGGCTGGTGGAGTACGGCGTGCCCTTGCCCTGCTCCGGCCGCTGCCGCGGGTCCTGCCAGCCGCCCGGCGCCGACACCGAGTGGCTGCTGATGGGCAGCAGGAGCCGCAGCGCGCACGGCCACTGCGGGCAACCCGGCGAGGGGCCAGCCCCAGGAGAGTCCTGAGTGCCGGCAGAGGCAAGAGCAAGCTGCCCTGGGAGACGAGCTGGCCGCGGACAGGGAAGGCGGCTCGGCGGTGAGGATGCGCTCAGCAAGGGTGCGGAGCAGGTATGTGGCTCCCGGGGGCGTTTGTCTGTAAGGTGTTTCCAAAGGCAGGGTGAAGAGCTGTCGGAGGCTTGTGGAAGTGAGAGATTTTTGGGAGGTATGGCTGCTGTTTCGTGTTTCTGTCGCGCGTCAGATCTCCTCTGGGAAGGTAAATTTGGGAATTCCTTATGTCAGATTCAACCAAGCAATTTACCAGGCTGGTTATCCTTACAGAAAAATATATGAATTTTTTTTTGAGGTTAGCTGAGGCACTCCTTAGGTCTGACAGTAGTGGCATGGACTCTGATGTGTCAGCAGTGACAGGTGAACCCCTGGCAATGAGCACAAAAGTGAGGGGAACAGCCTTTATTTGTATATTCGTGTTTGAAAGTGTGGGACTGACTGCAGAGAGTTTCCTGTTTGGAAAACTGAGCAATTCCTTCAGCTCAGGCTCTGAAGGCAGAGCTCTGGGAAGGG
>JADMLD010000763.1:0-43885 GCA_017589585.1 Phylloscopus whistleri
CCCCAAGCTGACCGTGTCCCCAAGCTGACCGTGTCCCCCCATGTTCCCCGGTGTCCCCAAGCTGACCATGTCCCCAAGACCGTGTCCCCCCATGTTCCCTGGTGTCCCCAAGCTGTCCATGTCCCCCAGTGTCCCCAAGCTGACCGTGTCCCCAAGCTGTCCATGTTCCCCGGTGTCCCCAAGCTGACCATGTCCCCAAGCTGTCCATGTGCCCTGGTGTCCCCAAGCTGACCGTGTCCCCCCATGTCCCCCCATGTCCCCAAGCTGACCATGTCCCCAAGCTGTCCATGTTCCCCGGTGTCCCCAAGCTGACCATGTCCCCAAGCTGACCATATCCCCCAGTGTCCCCAAGCTGACCGTGTCCCCAAGCTGACCATGTCCCCCGGTGTCCCCAAGCTGACCGTGTCCCCAAGCTGACCGTGTCCCCCCATGTCCCCCGGTGTCCCCAAGCTGACCGTGTCCACAAGCTGACCATATCCCACAGTGTCCCCAAGCTGACCATGTCCCCAAGCTGTCCATGTCTCCCAGTGTCCCCAAGCTGTCCATGTCCCCCAGTGTCCCCAAGCTGACCATATCCCCCAGTGTCCCCAAGCTGACCATGTCCCCAAGCTGTCCATATCCCCCAGTGTCCCCAAGCTGACCGTGTCCCCAAGCTGACCATGTCCCCGAGCTGACCGTGTCCCCAAGCTGACCGTGTCCCCCTCCCCAGCAACCTGGAGGGCTTCCTGGAGGAGTTTGCCGACATCTCCAAGGAGGACCAGATCAAGAAGCTCCACGACCTGCTGGGCCCCCACATGCTGCGGCGCCTCAAGGCCGACGTCTTCAAGAACATGCCGGCCAAGACGGAGCTGATCGTGCGCGTGGAGCTCAGCCCCATGCAGAAGTGGGTGTCCCCTCCCTCCCTCCCTGTCCCCAGCCCTGCCACCCCCGCCCCGGGGTGTCCCCAGAGCCGCCGGTGTCACCGCTGTCCCCGCAGGAAGTACTACAAGTACATCCTGACCCGGAACTTCGAGGCGCTCAACTCGCGGGGCGGCGGCAACCAGGTGTCGCTGCTCAACATCATGATGGACCTGAAGAAGTGCTGCAACCACCCCTACCTGTTCCCCGTGGCCGCCATGGTGGGGACAGCGGGGACGCCACGGGGGCTGGGGGGACACGGGGACAAAGGGGGGGCTGGGGGGGCTGGGGGGACACGGGGACACCGGGGGCATTGGGGACACAGGGACAACGGGGACATTGGGGACATCAGGGACACTGGGGGGGCTGGGGGGACACGGGGACAAAGGGGGGGCTGGGGGGCTGGGGGGACATGGGGACAAAGCGGGGGCTGGGGGGACACGGGGACACTGGGGACATGGGGACACAGGGACAAAGGGGACATTGCGGGGGCTGGGGGGTCTGGGGGGACGTGGGGACATTGGGGACATTGAGGGGGCTGGGGGGACACGGGGACACTGGGGGCATTGGGGACACGGGGACACCGGGGACATGGGTACACGGGGACACTGGGGACATCAGGGACATCGAGGGGTCTGGGGGGACACGGGGACATCAGGGACATCGGGGGGGCTGGGGGGCATTGGGACATTGGGGACATCAAGGACGTGGGGCCACAGGGACAAAGGGGACATTGGGAGGCTGGGGGGGACATGGGGACAATCAGGGTCTAGGGAGACACGGGGGCAGTGGGGACACCAGGGACATTGGGGGGGTTGGGGGGGGTTGGGGGGGCTGGGAGGACAACGGGGACATGGGGGACATTGGGGACATAGGGACGCGGGGACAACGGGGGCATTGGGGGCTCTGGAGGGACATGGGGACACCGGGGACATGGGGACACAGGGGACATGGGGACACAGGGACAAAGGGGACATCGGGGATGTCAGGAGGGCTGGAGGGACACAGGGACATCAGGCACCTTGGGGACATGGGGGGATGTGGAGGGACTTGGGGGAGTTTGAGGGGTGCAGGGTCCTGGGACATGGGGACAGGGAGGGGACATGGGGACAGGGAGGGGGCATGGGGACAGGGAGGGACACGGGGACAGGGAGGGACATGAGGACAGGGAGGGGACATGGGGACATGGAGGGATGTGGGGACAAGAAGGGGTTGGAATGACATGGCAGGGACAGAGGGACACGGGGTGGACAGAGGGACACGGGGTGGAGGAGCAGGGGCCGTGGGGCTGGCAGGGGCCGCTGTCCCTGTGGGTGACACCGTGGTGTCCCTGTCCCCAGGAGTCCCCGAAGCTGCCCAGCGGCGCCTACGAGGGCGGGGCGCTGATCAAGGCCTCGGGGAAGCTGCTGCTGCTGCAGAAGATGCTGCGCAAGCTGAAGGAGCAGAACCACCGCGTGCTCATCTTCTCCCAGGTGGGACCCCAAAACCGCCACAAAATACCCCCAAACCACCCCAAAACCACCCCAAAACCGCCCCAAAACCACCCCAGAACCACCGCGTGCTCATCTTCTCCCAGGTGGGACCCCAAAACTGCCCCAAAACTGCCCCAAAACCACCCCAAAATACCCCAAAACCGCCCAAAACCACCCCAGAACCACCGCGTGCTCATCTTCTCCCAGGTGGGACCCCAAAACCGCCCCCAAACTGCCCCAAAACCACCCCAAAACACCCCAAAATACCCCCAAACCACCCCAGAACCACCGCGTGCTCATCTTCTCCCAGGTGCGACCCCCAAACCGCCCCCAAACTGCCCCAAAACCACCCCAAAACACCCCAAAACTGCCCCAAAACCACCCCAGAACCACCGCGTGCTCATCTTCTCCCAGGTGGGACCCCAAAACCACCACAAAATACCCCAAAATACCCCAAATCACCCCTAAACTTCCCCAAAACCACCCCAGAACCACTGCGTGCTCATCTTCTCCCAGGTGGGACCCCAAATCACCCCTAAACTACCCCAAAACCACCCCAAAATACCCCAAAACCATCCCAGAACCACCGCGTGCTCATCTTCTCCCAGGTGGGACCCCAAACCGCCCCCAAACTACCCCAAAACCACCCCAAAACCACCCCAAAACTGCCCCAAAACCACCCCAGAACCACCGCATGCTCATCTTCTCCCAGGTGGGACCCCAAAATATCCCACCCAGGACCTCCAGAATCCCCCAGTTTAACCAGTGCCAGTCCCAGCACCCCCAGTGTGCCCAGCAGGGGCTCCCCAGTCCCTCCCAGTTTAACCAGTCCCTCCCAGTCCCTCCCAGTGTGCCCAGTTCAGAGTCCCCAGTCTCTCCCAGTCTGCCCAGTGCCAATCCCAGCACTCCCAGTGTGCCCAGTAGGGGCTCCCCAGTCCCTCCCAGTTTAACCAGTCCCCCCCAGTGTGCCCGGCGGGGGCTCCCCAGCCCCTCCCAGTCCCTCCCAGTCTGACCAGTCCGCGCAGATGACCAAGATGCTGGACCTGCTGGAGGATTTCCTGGACTACGAGGGCTACAAGTACGAGCGCATCGACGGCGGCATCACCGGGGCCCTGCGGCAGGAGGCCATCGACCGCTTCAACGGTAGGGACATGGGGACATGGGGACAGGGACACGGGGACATGGGACAGGGACATGGGGACATGGGGACAGGGGACAGGGGACATGGGGACATGGGGACATGGGGACATGGGGACAGGGGACAGGGGACATGGGGACATGGGGACAGGGGACAGATGGACATGGGGATAGAGCAGGGCCCTGCGGCAGGAGGCCATCGACCGCTTCAACGGTAGGGACACGGGGACATGGGACAGGGACATGGGGACATGGGGACATAGGGACACGGGGACATGGGGACAGGGGGACATGGGGACATAGGGACAGGGACATGAGGACATGGGGACAGGGGACATGGGGACAGGGGAACATGGGGACAGCAAAGAGGACATGGGGATAGGGACAGGGACAGGGGACACGGGAACATGGGGACCGCAAAGGGGACATGGGGACAGGGACAAATGGACATGGGGACAGGGGGACAGGGGGACAGGGACAGGGTCAGGGTGTTCCCAGGGGGAATTCAGGAGGCTTTGGGGTGGGTTTGGGGCGGTTTTTGGGGTGAATTCGGGTGATTTTGGGGCGGTTTGGGTCCCGCCCTGACGCCGGGGGGGCAGCGCCGGGGGCGCAGCAGTGGGGGTGGGTTGGGGGTGGGTTTGGGGTCGTTTTTGGGGTGAATTCGGGTGATTTTGGGGCGTTTGGGTCCCGCCCTGACGCCGGGGGGGCAGCGCCGGGGGCGCAGCAGTTCTGTTTCCTGCTGTCGACGCGGGCCGGGGGCCTCGGCATCAACCTGGCGACGGCCGACACCGTGGTCATCTTCGACTCGGACTGGAACCCGCACAACGACATCCAGGTGGGCACTGCCGGGCACCTGCCCGGGGTCACCTGGCAGTGTCACCTGCCCAGGGTCACCCCTGGCAGTGTCACCTGGCCAGGGTCACCCCTGACACCTGGCACCTGTCCAGTGTCACCCTCCCTCCCTTATTGTCAAGACCCTGAGGTGTCCCCAGGATGTCCCCACCGTGTCCCATGTCCCTGGGGTGTCCCCCTGTGTCCCCGGGGTGTCCCCGGGGTGTCCCCCACCCCGTGTGACATGTCCCCACTGTGTCCCGGTGTCCCTGGGGTGTCCCCCCATGTCCCTGGGGTGTCCCCCACCCCATGTGACATGTCCCCACTGTGTCCCCGTGTCCCCGCAGGCCTTCAGCCGCGCGCACCGCATCGGCCAGGGTGTCCCTGGGGTGTCCCCAGGGTGTCCCCACCATGTCCCATGTCCCTGGGGTGTCCCTGGGGTATCCCTGGGGTGTCCCCGGGGTGTCCCCACCATGTCCCATGTCCCTGGGGTGTCCCTGGGGTGTCCCTGGGGTGTCCCCCATGTCCCTGGGGTGTCCATGGGGTGTCCCCAGGGTGTCCCCCACCCCGTGTGACATGTCCCCGCTGTGTCCCGGTGTCCCTGGGGTGTCCCCCGTGTCCCTGGGGTGTCCCCCACCCCGTGTGACATGTCCCCACTGTGTCCCCGTGTCCCCGCAGGCCTTCAGCCGCACGCACCGCATCGGCCAGGGTGTCCCTGGGGTGTCCCTGGGGTGTCCCCGGGGTGTCCCCACCATGTCCCATGTCCCTGGGGTGTCCCTGGGGTGTCCCCAGGGTGTCCCTGGGGTGTCCCTGGGGTGTCCCCCATGTCCCTGGGGTGTCCCCAGGATGTCCCCCACCCCGTGTGACATGTCCCTACCATGTCCCCGTGTCCCTGGGGTGTCCCCAGCGTGTCCCCCACCCCGTGTGACATGTCCCCGCCGTGTCCCCGTGTCCCCGCAGGCCTTCAGCCGCGCGCACCGCATCGGCCAGGCCAACAAGGTGATGATTTACCGCTTTGTGACGCGGGCCTCGGTGGAGGAGCGGATCACGCAGGTGGCCAAGCGCAAGATGATGCTGACGCACCTGGTGGTGCGCCCGGGGCTGGGCTCCAAGGCCGGCTCCATGTCCAAGCAGGAGCTCGACGACATCCTCAAGTTCGGGACCGAGGAGCTCTTCAAGGACGAGAACGAGGGTGGGCTGGGATGGGGTCCGAGGGTGGGGTGGGGTCCGTGGGGTGGGATCCGTGGGGTGGGGTCTGTGGGGTGGGATCTGTGGGGTGGGGTGGGATGGGATGGGATGGGATCTGTGGGATGGGATCCATGGGGTGTAATGGGATCCAGGGGGTGGGATGGGATCCATTGGGTGGGATGGGATCCACGGGGTGGGATGGGGTGGGATGGGATCCATGGGATGGAATCCATGGGATGAGGTGGGATGGGATGGGGTGGGATGGGATGGGCCATGTTGGGCCATGTTGGGGTGTGACAAAGCCGTGTCCCATGCTGAGGTGTGTGTGACAAAGCCGTGTCCCATGTTGGGGTGTGACAAAGCCGTGTCCCATGTTGGGGTGTGACAAAGCCATGTCACGTGTTGGGGTGTGACAAAGCCATGTCACGTGTTGGGGTGTGACAAAGCCGTGTCCCATGATGGGGTGTGACAAAGCTGTGTCCCATGTTGGGGTGTGACAAAGCCATGTCACGTGTTGGGGTGTGACAAAGCCGTGTCACACGGTGTGGCGGCGCAGGGGACAACAAGGAGGAGGACAGCAGCGTCATCCACTACGACAACGAGGCCATCGCGCGGCTGCTGGACCGCAACCAGGACGCCACCGACGACGCCGACGTGCAGAACATGAACGAGTACCTGAGCTCCTTCAAGGTGGCCCAGTACGTCGTCAGGGAGGAGGACAAGGTGCGCCGGGGACACCGGGGACACTGGGGACACTGGGGACACTGGGGACACGAGGGGACATCGGGGACATCAGAGACATCGGGGACATCGGGGACACAAGGGGATGCCAGGGACACCGGAGACATCAGGGATGCTGGGGACACTGGGGACGTTGGGGACACTGGAGACACAAGAGGACATCAGGGACATCGATGACATTGGGGACACCAGGGACACTGGGGACACCAGGGGACATCAGGGACACCTGGGACACTGGGGACACCAGGGGACATCAGGGACACCTGGGACACTGTGGATACAAGGGGACATCAGGGATGCTGGGGGCGCTGGGGACACAAGGGGGCATCAGGGACACCAGGGACATCAGGGACACCAGGGACACTGGGGACACCAGGGACATCAGGGATGCCAGGGACGCTGGGGACATCAGGGACATGTTGGGCAGGTGGAGGACATGGGGACATGGAGGTGGAAGCGATGGGGACAGCGGGGTGGGGACAGTGGGGTGGGGACAGTGGGGTGGGGACAGCGGGGTGGGGACAAGGGGATGATGGACTTGGGGACCCCAGAGAGGACGGGGATGATGGGGACAGCGGAGATGGAGGTGATGGGACGATGAGGATGATGGAGATGGCAATGATGACGATGATGGGTGTCCCCTGGGTGACTCTGACTGACCCCGGGTGACCCTGATTGACCCCGGGTGACCCTGAGTGACCCCCGTGTGCCCGGCAGATCGAGGAGATCGAGCGGGAGATCATCAAGCAGGAGGAGAACGTGGACCCCGACTATTGGGAGAAGCTGCTGCGGCACCACTACGAGCAGCAGCAGGAGGACCTGGCCCGCAACCTGGGCAAGGGCAAGCGCGTGCGCAAGCAGGTCAACTACAACGACGCTGCTCAGGAGGACCAAGGTGGGCACTGGGAGGGACTGGGATGGACTGGGAGGGACTGGGATGGGCTGGGATGGGACTGGGACACACTGGGACACACTGGGACACGCTGGGGTGGCACCTGGGCAAGGGCAAGCGCGCGCGCAAGCAGGTCAACTACAACGACGCCGCCCAGGAGGACCAAGGTGGGCACTGGGGGCACTGGGAGGGACTGGGAGGGACTGGGATGGGACTGGGACACACTGGGACACACTGGGACACACTGGGACACGCTGGGATGGGACCCGGGCAAGGGCAAGCGCGTGCGCAAGCAGGTCAGCTACAATGATGCTGCTCAGGAGGACCAAGGTGGGCACTGGGAGGGACTGGGATGGACTGGGATGGGAATGGGACACGCTGGGACACGCTGGGGTGGCACCTGGGCAAGGGCAAGCACGTGCGCAAGCAGGTTAACTACAACGACGCTGCTCAGGAGGACCAAGGTGGGCACTGGGAGGGACTGGGACGGACTGGGAGGGGACTGGGAGGGACTGGGAGGGGACTGGGACACACTGGGACACGCTGGGGTGGCACTGGGACACACTGGGACACACTGGGGTGGCACCTGGGCAAGGGCAAGCGCGTGCGCAAGCAGGTCAACTACAATGATGCTGCCCAGGAGGACCAAGGTGGGCACTGGGAGGGACTGGGACGGACTGGGATGGGACTGGGACACACTGGGACACACTGGGAGGGGACTGGGACGCGCTGGGGTGGCACTGGGGCCGTGTCCCCAACGCTGGCTCTGTCCCCAGATAACCAGTCCGAGTACTCGGTGGGCTCCGAGGAAGAGGACGAGGACTTCGACGAGCGGCCCGAGGGTGAGTGGCACCTGTGTCACCTGAGTGGCACCTGGGTGTCCCCAGGGGGAGTTTGGGTGTTCCCAGAGGGGGGGTTGGGTGTCTCCAAAGGGGTCTCAGGGTGTCCCCAGGGGGGGTCAGGGTGTCCCTGGGGGGGATCAGGGTGTCCCCAAGGGGGGGTCAGGGTGTCCCCAAAGGGGCTCAGGGTGTCCCCAAGGGGGGCTCAGGGTGTCCCCAAAGGGGGGTCAGGGTGTCCCGGGGGGTGCTGACCCCTCCCCTCCCCTCCCCTCCCCCAGGCCGGCGTCAGTCCAAGCGGCAGCTGCGGAACGAGAAGGACAAACCCCTCCCCCCACTGCTGGCCCGGGTGGGCGGCAACATCGAGGTGAGGGGACAGGGACAGGGGACAGGGACAGGGGACAGGGGACAGGGGACAGGGGACAGGGGACAGGGGACAGGGACAGGGGACAGGGGACAGGGACAGGGACGGGGACGGGGACAGGGGGACAGGGGACACGGACAGGGGGACAGGGACAGGGACAGGGGACAGGGACAGGGGACAGGGACAGGGGGACAGGGACAGGGACAGGGACAGGGACAGGGATGGGGATGGGACAGGGGACAGGGACAGGGACAGGGACAGGGGACAGGGGACAGGGGACAGGGACAGGGGACAGGGACAGGGGACAGGGACAGGGACAGGGGACAGGGGGACAGGGACAGGGGACAGGGACAGGGACAGGGGGACAGGGACAGGGGACAGGGACAGGGGACAGGGGACAGGGGACAGGGACAGGGGGACAGAGACAGGGATGGGGATGGGGACAGGGGACAGGGACAGGGACAGGGGACAGGGGACAGGGGACAGGGACAGGGACAGGGGACAGGGACAGGGGACAGGGGACAGGGGACAGGGACAGGGGGACAGGGACAGGGGACAGGGACAGGGGACAGGGGACAGGGACAGGGGACAGGGGACAGGGGACAGGGACAGGGACAGGGACAGGGACAGGGACAGGGACAGGGACAGGGACAGGGACAGGGACAGGGACAGGCCTGGGGACATCACGGGGCTTGGGGACATCTCTGGGCTTGGGGACAAGGCATGGGGGGGGGTCTCCAGACACCCGTGTTCCCTCTGTCCCCGATGACCCCAATGCCCCCAATGCCCCCCAATGCCCCCAATGCCCCCAATGTCCCCAATGTCCCCAGTGCCCCCAATGTCCCCAATGCCCCCAATGTCCCCGATGCCCCCAATGTCCCCAATGTCCCCGATGCCCCCGATGTCCCCAATGTCCCCGATGTCCCCGATGCCCCCAATGCCCCCAATGTCCCCCCAATGTCCCCAATGCCCCCAATGCCCCCAATGCCCCCAATGCCCCCAATGCCCCCAATGTCCCCGATGTCCCCAGTGTCCCCAATGTCCCCAATGCCCCCAATCCCCCCAATGTCCCCAATGCCCCCAATGTCCCCAATGTCCCCGATGTCCCCGTGTCCCCAGGTGCTGGGGTTCAACACCCGGCAGCGCAAGGCTTTCCTCAACGCCGTCATGCGCTGGGGGATGCCCCCCCAGGACGCCTTCACCTCCCAGTGGCTCGTGCGGGACCTGCGGGGGAAAACCGAGAAGGAGTTCAAGTAGGTGACACCTGGGGACACCTGGGGACACCTGGGGACAGCTGGGGACACCGCGGAGGGGCGGTGGCGTCACGGACGGGGTGGCATCAGGGGCAGAAGCGGCATCGAAGATGGGTGGTGGCATCGAGGACAGGTGGTGGCTCTGGGGACAGGTGATGTTAGGGATGGGTGGTGGCACTGGGGACAGGTGGTGGCATCAGGGACAGGTGGTGGCATCAAGGACAGGTACAGGTGGTGGCACCGGGGACAGGCAGAGGCAGCAGGGACAGGTGGTGGAAGGGTAATGAGGTCTCCGGGTGTCCCCGTGTCCTGTGTCCTCCGTGTGTCCTCCCTGTCCTTTTGTCCCCGTGTCCGTTTGTCACCCTGTGTCCCCTCATCTACCCGTGTGTCCCTGTGCCCTCCGTTGTCCCCTGGTGTCCCTCCGTGTCCCCCAGTGTCCTTGTGCTCCCATGTCCCCTGGTGTCCCCCCGTGTCTGTGTCCCCTGGTGTCCCCCTGTTGTCCCATGTCCTCAATGTCCTCAATGTCCTCAATGTCCCCCAATGTCCCCCATGTCCCCGATGTCCCCAGTGTCCCCAAAGTCCCCGTGCCACGTGATGAGCCCTTACTCAGCCGAGCGCCCTCGCTGTCGGGGTTCCTGGGGACCGGACGAGGCCGTGTCCCCCTCAGCCCGACACAGAGCCACCCCCGATGTCCCCACGTCCCCTCGGGGGGCCGGGACTGGCCCAGGGGACGCCAGAGCGGTGGCAGGTCCCCGCCGGGACCGGCACAGCACCCACGGGCGCCGTGACGAGGGGACGGGCTGATGGTGCGGGGACACCGGGGACACTGGGGACACCAGGGACACTGGGGACATTGGGGACACCAGGGGCACTGGGGACACCGGGGACACTGGGGACACTGGGGACACCAAGGACAGTGGGGACACCGGGGACACTGGGGACAGTGGGGACATCAGGGACAGTAGGGACATTGTCCCTGGGGACTTCTGGAGGTGGGGACAGTGGAGATCTTGGGGACAAAGTCATTGGAGATGGGGACACTGGGGACAAGGACGGCGATGAGGACAATGGGGACGCCAGAGGGCAGGGACAGGTGGCACAGGCAGTGGGTGACACAGGAGGTGGCACAGGCAGTTGGTGGCACAGGCAGGGGTGGCACAGGCAGTGGGTGACACAGGAGGTGGCACAGGCAGTGGGTGGCACAGGTGGTGGCAGAGGCAGGGGTGGCACAGGAGGTGGCACAGGCAGGGGTGGCCCGGGTGGCACGGGCAGCGGGTAGCAAAGGAGGTGGCACAGGAGGTGGCACAGGCAGCAGGTGGCACAGGTGGTGGCACAGGCAGGGGTGGCACAGGCAGTGACACAGGAGGTGGCCCAGGCGGTGGGTGGTGGCCCAGGGGGTGGCAGTGGGTGGCCCGGGTGGCACAGACAGTGGGTGGCCCAGGCAGTGGGTGGTGGCCCGGGCGGTGGCCGGTGGGTGCCGGGCGTGTCCCTGAGCGCTGTCCCCAGGGCCTACGTGTCCCTGTTCATGCGGCACCTGTGCGAGCCGGGCGCCGACGGCTCCGAGACCTTCGCCGACGGCGTCCCCCGGGAGGGGCTGAGCCGGCAGCAGGTGCTGACCCGCATCGGAGTCATGTCCCTCGTCAAGAAAAAGGTACCTGGGGCACCTGGGGACACACCTGGGGACAGCTGGGGACAGCCCTGAACACCTGGGACACCTGGGGACACCTGGGGACAGCTGGGGACAGCCCTGAATACCTGGGGGCAGCTCTGAATACCTGGGGACACACCTGGGGACAGCCCTGAACACCTGGGGAGATGTGGGGACACACCTGGGGACAGCCCTGAATACCTGGGGACACACCTGGGGACAGCTCTGAATACCTGGGACACCTGGGGACACACCTGGGGACAGCTGGGGACACCTGGGGACAGCCCTG
Source organism: Phylloscopus whistleri (assembly GCA_017589585.1). Taxonomy (NCBI): domain Eukaryota; kingdom Metazoa; phylum Chordata; class Aves; order Passeriformes; family Phylloscopidae; genus Phylloscopus; species Phylloscopus whistleri. The sequence goes on from JADMLD010000763.1 coordinate 11,549, forward strand.
AACACCTGGGGACACAGCTGGGGACAGCCCTGAACACCTGGGACACCTGGGGACACACCTGGGGACAGCTGGGGACACCTGGGGACAGCCCTGAACACCTGGGGACACCTGGGGACAGCCCTGAACACCTGGGACACCTGGGGACACACCTGGGGACACCTGGGGACACACCTGGGGACACACCTGGGGACACCTGGGGACAGCTGAGGACAACCCTGAACACCTGGGGACACCTGGGGACAGCTCTGAATACCTGGGGACAGCTGGGGACACACCTGGGGACACCTGGGGATAGCTGGGGACAGCTGGGGACACACCTGGGGACACAGCTGGGGACAGCTTTGAATACCTGGGGATGGCCCTGAAAACCTGGAGACACCTGGGGACACACCTGGGGACAGCCCTGAACACCTGGGGACACCAGGGGACACATCTGGGGACAGGTTTTTGGGGTTTCTGAGGTTTCTGGGGCAGGTTTTGGGGGTTTCTGAGGTTTCTGAGGCGGGTTTTTGGGGTGGGGTTTTGGGGTTTTTGGGGTTTCTGGGGTGGGTTTGGGGTTTCTGAGGTTTCTGGGGCGGGTTTTTGGGGTGGGTTTTTGGGGTGGGTTTTTGGGGTGGATTTGGGGGTTTTTGGGGTGGGTTTTGGGGGTTTTTGGTGTCTCTGGGGTCCCCTGACCCCGCCGTGCCCCTCCCCAGGTGCAGGAGTTCGAGCACATCAACGGGCGCTGGTCCCTGCCCGAGCTGGCCCCGGAGCCCAGCGCCGACTCCAAGCGCTCGTCCCGCGCCTCCTCCCCCGCCAAGACCGGACCCCCCAGCCCCGAGCAGAGCGGCCCCCCCAGCCCCGGGACCCCCACGCCCGGGTACCGGACACCGGGGACACCGGGGGGACACCGGGGGGACATTGGGGGGACATTGGGGGGACATGGGGGGGACATGGGGGGGACATTGGGGGGGACATTGGGGGACATGGGGGACATGGGGGGGACATTGGGGGACACATTGGGGGACATTGGGGGACATGGGGGTGACATGGGGGGGACATGGGGGGACATTGGGGGGGACATGGGGTGGGATGGGAGTGGGGACAGGGGGACAGGATTTGGGGACGGGGGACAGGATGGGGTTGGGGACACGGGGACAGGGTGGTGACAGGGGCTGGGGACAGGGTGGGGACAGGATGGGGACAGAGGGGTGGGATTGGGACAGAGGGACAGGGGATGGGGACAGAGGGACAACTGGGGGCAGAGGGACGGGATGGGGACAGGGACAGGATGGGGACAGAGGGTGGGAATGAGGACAGAGGGACGTGGGATGGGGACAGGGTGACAAGTGAGGACAGACGGATGGAAAAGGGGATGGGATGGGGACAGAGGGACAGAGGCTGGGCTGGGAACAGGGGGACAGAGAAGGGACAGCCAGGGGACACGGGGACAGCACTGATGTCCCGACGTCCCCTGTCCCCAGCCACGCCGGCGCCCAGCGAGCGCGGGGACGGGCCGGGGCCACCCCCGGACAGGGAGGACGGTGACACCAGGGACGAGAAGGAGCCCAAAGGCCCCGAGAAGATGGAGACGGATGTGGGTGACAGAGCTGTCCCCAACCCTGTCCCCAGCCCTGTCCCCAGCCCTGTCCCCAACCCTGTTCCCATCCCTGTCCCCAGCCCTGTCCTCACCCTCCTGTCCTTGTCCCCGTCCCCGTGGGGACACCGAGGGTGCCACCCCCTCCCTGTCCCCGCAGCCCGCTGTCCCCGAGGTGCCACCGTCCCCGGGCGATGGCAGCGAGGCCGAAGGGCCCCGCAAGGGCGACGAAGAGGAGGGACCCGGCCACAGGGACCCCGAGGCCGAAGGGCCCCCGGCCCGCGAGGAGCGGCCAGGTGAGACCCCTCCCAGATCCCCCAGATCCCAGAAACACCAAATCCTGGGAACCCAAAATCCTGGGAACCCCAAATCCTGGGAACCCAAAATCCCAGAAACACCAAATCCTGGGAGACACTAAATCCTGGAAAAACCGAATCCTGGAAACCCCAAATTCTGGAAACTTCAAATCCTGGGAAGCCGCAAATCCCAGACACCCCAAACCCCCAAAATCCCAAACTCCAAATCCCCAAACCCCAAATCCCAGACACCCCAAATTCCCAAATCCCAGACACCTCAAGCCCCGAAATCCCAAATCCCAGAATCCCAGAAGTCCCAAACACCCAAACCCCAATTCCCAGACACCCCAAATCCCAGAACCCCCAACCCCAAACCCCCAAACCCCAATTCCCAGACACCCCAGACGCCCAACCCCGTCCCCCCGCAGGCTCTGAGGCCGAGAAGGGCGCGGGGCCGGACAAAGGGGACGAGAAAGCCCCTGAGGAGGAGCCCAAGGAGCGCCCGGGGGACCCCGACCCCAAAAGAGGTGAGGGGGCGGGGCCTAGCCCCGAGGGGCGGGGCTTGATGGAATGGGCGTGGTCTAACACGGAGTGGGTGGTGCTTAACTGGGTGTGGTCTAATGGGTATGGGCGGTGCTTAACAGAATGGGCGTGGCCTAATCCGGAGTGGGTGGTGCTAAACAGAGTGGGCGTGGCATAACCAGGAATGGGATGGGCTTAGCAGAGTGGGCGTGGCCTAACCCGGGAGTGGGCGGTGCTTAACCCACCCCTTGTCTCGTTGATGGGGGGGGCTGGGGGTGTTCTGGGGTGTCCAAGGGGGGGGTCAAACGTGTCCCCTCCCCCTCCCCACGTGTCCCCTCCCCCGCAGAGGAGGTGAAGGCCGAGAAGGAGCCCCGGCCGGACCCTCGGCCCAACGGCCGGCGGGACGACCGAGCCGAGAAACCGCGGTTCATGTTCAACATCGCCGACGGCGGCTTCACCGGTGAGGGGGGACACCGGGGACAGCTGGGGACAGCTGGGGACAGCCAGGGACAGCTGGGGACAGCTGGGGACAGCTGGGGACACCCTGGGGGACAGCTGGGGACACCCTGGGGGATAGCTGGGGACACCGGGGACAGCCGGGGACAGCTGGGGACAGCTGGGGACAGCTGGGGGATAGCTGGGGACACCCTGGGGGATAGCTGGGGACACCGGGGACAGCTGGGGACAGCTGGGGACACCGGGGACAGCTGGGGACAGCTGGGGGACAGCTGGGGACACCCTGGGGGATAGCTGGGGGACAGCTGGGGACAGCCAGGGACAGCCAGGGACAGCTGGGGACACCCTGGAGGACACCCAGGGGACACGCAGGTACACCCAGGGGATGCCCAGGGATACCCAGGGGACAACCAGGGACACCCGGGGACACTTGGGGGATGCCTGGGGACACCCGGGGACACCCAGGGGACACGCGGATACACCCAGGGACACCCAGGGTACACCCAGGGACACCCTGGGACACCCAAGGGACACCCAGGGGACACGCGGATACACCCAGGGACACCCTGGGACACCCAGGGGACACCCCTGGGACACCCAGGGACACCCAAGGGACACCCAGGGTACACCCAGGGACACCCAGGGACACCCTGGGACAGCCCAGGGTGTCACTGAGGCGCTGTCTGTCCCCTCCAGAGCTGCACACGCTGTGGCAGAACGAGGAGCGCGCCGCCATCTCCTCGGGGAAGCTGAACGAGATCTGGCACCGGCGCCACGACTACTGGCTGCTGGCCGGCATCGTGCTGTATCCTGGGTGTGCCGGGCGGGGACAGCGGGTGACACGGGGAGGGTGACAGCAGGGCAAGGGTGACAGCAGGGTGAGGGTGACACTGGCACAGTGAGGGTGACAGCAGGGTGAGGGTGACATCCGTGCTCCATGTGCTGGATGTGGGGGATGTTGGGAACAGGGTGACACGATGACAGGGTGACTGTGACACAGTGACAGTGTGACACGGTGACACTGGCACAGTGACAAGGTAACAGAGTGACACGGTGACAGTGTGACAGGGTGACACAGGGATGTGATGGCACAGTGACACGGTGACACGGTGACGGTGACAGGGTGACAGGGTGACAGTGTGACAGTGTGACACGGTGACAGGGTGGCACAATGACAGGGTGACACGGTGACAGTGCCAGTCCTTAGCGCTCAGCCACGGCTCCGTGTGCTGTGTATGAGGGGCATTGGGGATGAGGTGACACAGTGACAATGTGACATGGTGACAGTGACAGGCTGACACAGTGACAGTGACAGGGTGACAGTGTGACATAGTGACACAGTGACACGGTGGCACAGTGACAGGGTGACACGGTGACAGTGCCAGTCCTTAGCGCTCAGCCACGGCTCCGTGTGCTGTGTATGAGGGACGTTGGGGACAGGGTGACACGGTGACAGTGTGACACAGTGACACGGTGACAGGGTGGCACAGTGACAGGGTGACACGGTGACAGTGTGACAGTGTGACAGGGTGACAGTGCCAGTCCTTAGCGCTCAGCCACGGCTACGCGCGCTGGACCGACATCCAGAACGACGGCGCCTTCGGGGTCATCAACGAACCCTTCAAGGGCGAGGCCTCCAAGGGAAACTTCCTGGAGATGAAGAACAAGTTCCTGGCGCGCCGCTTCAAGGTCAGGGTGACACCGGGGTGACACCGGGGGTGACACCGGGGGTGACACCGGGGGCTGGGACACCCGGGTGGGCGCTCCAGGGGGTGGGTGACATCAGAGTTGGACACCTGGACTCTCCAGGTGTTGGGTGAGGTCACGGTCAGGTGCTGGGACACCTGGGTGGGTGCTCCAGGTGTTGGGTGACATCACAGCTGGGTCCTCCAGGTGTTGGTGAGGTCGTAGGTGGGTGTCTGGACACCTGGTCCCCCTCCAGATGTTGGGTTTGCTCAGACCTGAACCCACCAACACCTGGTCCCCCTCCAGATGTTGGGTTCACTCCAACACCTGGGCTCTCCAGCTCTTGGGTTTCCTCAGAGCTGAACCCACCAACACCTGAACCCACCAACACCTGGACTCTCCAGATGTTGAGTGAGATCAGACCTGGACCCACCAACACCTGAACCCACCAACACCTGGGCATTCCAGATATTGAGATCAGACCTGAACCCACCAACACCTGGCCCCTCCAGGTGTTGAGTGAGATCAGACCTGAACCCACCAATACCTGGGGTCTTCAGCTCTTGGGTGTCCTCAGACCTGAATCCACCAACACCTGAACCCACCAACACCTGGCCCCTCCCTCCACCACCACCCCGCCCTCCCACCCACCCCAAACCCCCCTTGACCCCTCCCCTGACCCCCCCAAACGCCCCCTGACCCCGTTCCCCGCCCCGTGCAGCTGCTGGAGCAGGCGCTGGTGATCGAGGAGCAGCTGCGCCGCGCCGCCTACCTGAACATGACGCAGGACCCCAGCCACCCGGCCATGGCCCTCAACACGCGCTTCGCCGAGGTCGAGTGCCTGGCCGAGAGCCACCAGCACTTGTCCAAGGAGTCGCTGGCGGGCAACAAGCCGGCCAACGCCGTGCTGCACAAGGGTAAGAGGCGGCAGGGCCGGCGCGCCCGCCGGGGCGCTCGCCCGCTCTAGCACCCGCCGGGCGTGGCAGCTGCCCGGCGTGGTGGTCACCCGGCGCGGCGGTCACCCAACCGTCCGGTGTAGTGCCCGCCCACCCGGTGTACCGGTCACCTGCCCGGTGTAGTGGCTGCCCAGCCGGTGTAGCGGTCACTCACCTGCCCTGTGTAGCGGTCACCCGCCTGCCCGGTGTAGCCGTCACCTGGCGTAGCGCCCACCTGGTGTAGCGGTCACCTGCCCGGTGTAGCGCTCACCCACCCGGTGTAGCGCTCACCCACCCGGTGTACCGGTCACCCACCTGGTGTAGCGGTCACCCACCCGCCCGGTGTAGTGGTCACCCGCCCGCCTGGTGTAGCCGTCACCCGGTGTAGCACCCGGTGTAGCTGTCACCCGGTGTAGCGGTCACCTGGTGTTGCGGTCACGCTCCCGCCGGGTGTAGCGGTCACTCACCCCCCGCCGGGTGTAGCGGTCACTCACACCCCCCGCCGGGTGTAGCGGTCACTCACACCCCCCGCCGGGTGTAGCGGTCACTCACACCCCCCGCCGGGTGTAGCGGTCACTCACACCCCCTGCCCGGGTGTAGCGGTCACTCACACCCCCCGCCGGGTGTAGCGGTCACTCACACCCCCCGCCAGGTGTAGCGGTCACTCACACCCCCTGCCGGGTGTAGCGGTCACTCACCTGCCCGGGTGTAGCGGTCACTCACACCCCCCGCCGGGTGTAGCGGTCACTCACACCCCCCGCCGGGTGTAGCGGTCACTCACCCCCCGCCGGGTGTAGCGGTCACTCACCCCCCGCCGGGTGTAGCGGTCACTCACACCCCCCGCCGGGTGTAGCGGTCACTCACACCCCCCGCCGGGTGTAGCGGTCACTCACACCCCCCGCCGGGTGTAGCGGTCACTCACACCCCCCGCCGGGTGTAGCGGTCACTCACCTGCCCGGGTGTAGCGGTCACTCACCCCCCGCCGGGTGTAGCGGTCACTCAGTCCCCTCGCTCGCTGCTGTGTACGCCCCCCCGAGCTGACCACCATTAAAGAGGGGTTCTGCTGCCAACCGCCGCCTCCCGCTGTGTCCTTGCTGCGCGCGCGGCCCGGGGGGGCGGCGGGGCGGGCGCCGGGAGTAACGCCGGAGTAACGCCGGAGTAACGCGGGAGTAACGCCGGAGTAACGCGGGAGTAAAGCCGGAGTAGTGCGGGAGTGATGCGGGAGAGAAGCGGGAGAAAAGTGGGAGAGAATTCAGATTAAATTCGGAGTCAGTGTGGACTGTAGTCTAAGAAAAGTCCGAGTCTGAGTAAAGTCGGAGTAAAGTCAGAGAAAAGTCGGAGTAAAGTCTCAGAAAAGTCGGAGTAAAGTCAGATTGAACTGGGAGTCAGTTTGGAGTAAAGTCTAAGAAAAGTCGGAGGAAAGTCTGAGGAAAGTCTGAGAAAAGTCGGAGGAAAGTCGGAGTAAGGTTAGATTAAATTGGGAGTAAATTTGGAGTAAAGTCTGAGAAAAATCAGAGTAAAGTTGGAGAAAATTTAGATTAAATTGGGAATACATTTGGAGCAAAGTCTGAGAAAAGCCTGAGAAAAGTTAGACTAAATTGGGAGTAAAATTGGAGTAAACTCAGAGTAAAGTCTGAGAAAAGTCACAGTAAAATAAGAAAAGTCGGAGTAAAGACTGAGAAAACTTAGATTAAATTGGGACTCAGTCTGGAGTAAAGTCTGAGAGAAGCCGAAGTAAATTCGGTGTGACATCAGAGAAAAGTCCAATTAAAGTGGGAGTAAATTCAGAGTAAATTCAGAGTAAAGTCTGAGAAAAGTCAGAGTAAAGTCAGAGTAGGGAGGGAGGCGCACTGAGGGGCTCCGGGGCTGTGGCTTGGCGCTGAGGTGGCTCTGCTGAGTAGCTGCGGAGTAAAGCTGGAGCATGTCCCCAGGGCCGTCCTGTGTGTATCTCTGGAGTAGTTTACACCCTGACCCCCCCTCCCTCCTCACCCGGGGCGTTTTCACCACCGAGTATCCCCGGAGTATCCCCGGAGTATCCCCGCGGTGCATGCTGGGAGTAAGGCTGGAGTAAGGCTGGAGTAGCGCTGGTGTTGGCATGCACTGGAGTATCCCCGGTGTAAGCCTGGAGTATCCCCGGAGTACCTGGAGGAGATACTCAGAGTAAAGAGCCCAGCTGGAGTATCTCCGGTGTGGGTGAGGCACGCCCAGAGCAAGTCAGGAGCAAACCCCGAGTAACTCTGGAGTGTATCTGAAGTAAGCCAGGAGTACACCCAGAGTAAGCCAGGAGTATCCCCCGAGTACTCCCAGCCCCTCCCCCCGAGCATGCACCCCGAGCAGGCACTGAGTATCCCCTGAGTAACTCCCAGCTCCTCCCTCTCCCCGCTCTCACATGAGCATCTCCCACCCGTACCCCATTGGTAACCCATGAGTAAGCTGTAAGCTGCAAGTAACCCATGAGTAACCTGTGAATAACCCCTGAGTAAGCTGTGAATAACCCATGAGTAAGCTCTGAATAAGCTGTAAGGTGCGAGGAAGCTGCAAGTAAACTATGAGTAAGCTGTAAGCTGCAACCTATGGGTAACTCATGAATAAGTTGCGAGCAAGCTGTGAATAACCCATGAGTAACCCTTGAATAAGCTGCGAGTAAGGTGCGAGTAAGCTGTAAACTGTAACCTATGGGTAACCCATGAATAAGCTGCGAGTAAGGTGTGAGTAGCCCATGAGTAGCCCATGAATAAGCTGCGAGTAAGGTGCAAGTAAGGTGTGAGTAAGCTGTAAGCTGTAACCCGTGGGTAACCCATGAATAAGCTGCGAGTAAGGTGCAGGTAAGGTGTAAGATGTGTGTAAGCTGTAAGCTGTAAGCCGTGGGTAACCCATGAATAAGCTGCGAGTAAGGTGTGAGTAGCCCATGAGTAAGCTGCGAGTAAGGTGCAAGTAAGGTGTGAGTAAGCTGTAAGCTGTAACCTGTGGGTAACCCATGAATAAGCTGTGAGTAAGGTGCAAGTAAGGTGTGAGTAAGCTGTAAGCTGTAACCCATGGGTAACCCATGAATAAGATGCGAGTAAGGTGTGAGTAGCCCATGAGTAGCCCATGAGTAGCCCATGAGTAAGCTGCGAGTAAGCTGCGAGTAAGGTGCGAGTAAGCTGTGAGTAAGCTGTAAGCTGTAGCCTGTGGGTAACCCATGAATAAGCTGCGAGTAGCCCATGAGTAAGGTGCGAGTAGCCCATGAGTAAGGTGCGAGTAGCCCATGAGCTGCGAGTAGTCCATGAGTAAGCTGCGAGTAGCCCATGAGTAAGGTGCGAGTAGCCCATGAGTAAGGTGCGAGTAGCCCATGAGTAAGATGCGAGTAAGCCGTGAGTAAGGTGCGAGTAGCCCATGAGTAAGGTGCGAGTAAGCCGTGAGTAAGGTGTGAGTAGCCCATGAGTAAGGTGCGAGTAAGCCATGAGTAAGCCGTGAGTAATCCGCGAGCAGGCGCTGAGGGGTTGCTGTTCCCGGCAGTGCTGAACCAGCTGGAGGAGCTCCTCAGCGACATGAAGGCCGACGTGACGCGGCTGCCGGCCACCCTGTCCCGCATCCCCCCCATCGCCGCCCGCCTGCAGATGTCCGAGCGCAGCATCCTCAGCCGCCTGGCCAGCAAGGGCACCGAGAGCCACCCCCCGCCCGTGAGTGTCACCCCCCCTGTGTCCCTGGGGACACTGCCACCCTGCCCTGGGGACACTGCCACCCTGCTCTGGGGACATGGCACCCTGCCCCGGGAATGTCCCCTTGTCACCCTGGCGCCTGGCCAGCAAGGGCACCGAGAGCCACCCCCCGCCCGTGAGTGTCACCCCCCCTGTGTCCCCAAAGTACCTGGGGACATCGGCACCCTGCCCCGAGAGCCACCCCCCGCCCGTGAGTGTCACCCCCCCGTGTCCTTGGGGACACTGCCACCCTGCTCTGGGGACACTGGGGACACTGCCACCCTGCCCCGGGAATGTCCCCTTTGTCACCCTGGCACCTGGCCAGCAAGGGCACCGAGAGCCACCCCCCGCCCGTGAGTGTCACCCCCTGTCCTTGGGGGACACTGCCACCCTGCTCTGGGGACACTGCCACCCTGCCCTGGGGACACTGGGGACACTGGCACCCTGCCCTGGGGACATGGCACCCTGCCCTGGGAATGTCCCCTTGTCACCCTGGCGCCTGGCCAGCAAGGGCACCGAGAGCCACCCCCCGCCCATGAGTGTCACCCCCCCTGTGTCCCCAAAATACCTGGGGACATGGGCACCCTGCCCTGAGAGCCACCCCCCGCCCGTGAGTGTCACCCCCTGTGTCCCTGGGGACACTGCCACCCTGCCCTGGGGACACTGGGGACACTGGCACCCTGCCCTGGGGACATGGCACCCTGCCCCGGGAATGTCCCCTTGTCACCCTGGCGCCTGGCCAGCAAGGGCACCGAGAGCCACCCCCCGCCCATGAGTGTCACCCCCTGTCCTTGGGGACACTGCCACCCTGCTCTGGGGACATGGGCACCCTGCCCCGAGAGCCACCCCCCGCCCGTGAGTGTCACCCCCCCTGTGTCCCCAAAATACCTGGGGACATGGGCACCCTGCCCTGAGAGCCACCCCCCGCCCGTGAGTGTCACCCCCTGTGTCCCTGGGGACACTGCCACCCTGCCCTGGGGACACTGCCACCCTGCCCCGGGGACACTGGGGACATTGCCACCCTGCCCTGGGGTGTCCCTTGTCACCGTCGGGACGTCCCTCACCACCTTGGGGACACCCAGCCCTGCCCTGGGGACGTTGTCCAGCACCCTGGGGACATCCCCAGCACCTTGGGGACACCAGCCCTGCCCTGTGGCCCCCCCGGTGCCACGGGGGAGGTGACAGCCGTGTTCCCCCCATCCCCCAGAGCTTCCCGCCGGGGCCCTACGCCACCCCCCCCAGCTACGGGGGCACCTTTGGGACCCCCCCGGCCGGAGCCCTGCCCCCCCCCGGGGGCGCCAACTACAGCCAGATGCCACCGGGGTCCTTCATCTCCGGTGAGGGGACACGGGGGGGACAGGGGGGACACCTGGGGGGGGACACCTGGGGGGGCACTGGGGGGGCACTGGGGGGACAGGGCGGACACAGATGTGGACACTGGGGGGCACTGGGGACACAAAATGGGGACATTGGGGACACCTGGGGGGACAGGGGGGGGACAGGGGGGACACCTGGGGGGCACTGGGGGGACAGGGGGGACACCTGGGGGACATTGGGGGGACAGGGGGGACACAAAATGGGGACGGGGGACACCTGGGGGGCATTGGGGACACCAAGGGGGGCACTGGGGGGACATTGGGGGGCACTGGGGACACCTGGGGGGGAATTGGGGACACCTGGGGGGCACCTGGGGGGCACTGGGGGGACAGGGCGGACACAAATGGGGACACTGGGGGGCACCGGGGACACAAAATGGGGACACTGGGGACACCTGGGGGACACCTGGGGGACAGGGGGGACAAAAAATGGGGACGGGGGGACACCTGGGGGGCACTGGGGGGACACCTGGGGGGAATTGGGGACACCTGGGGGACACCTGGGGGGGGCACTGGGGGGACATTGGGGGGCATTGGGGACACGTGGGGGACATTGGGGACACCTGGGGGGGAATTGGGGACACCTGGGGGACACCTGGGGGACACCTGGGGGGCACTGGGGACACCTGGGGGGACACCTGGGGGCACTGGGGACACCTGGGGGGGCACTGGGGACACCTGGGGGGGCACTGGGGGGACACCTGGGGGCACATTGGGGACACCTGGGGGGGAATTGGGGACACCTGGGGGGGCACTGGGGACACCTGGGGGGGCACTGGGGGGACAGGGGGGACACCTGGGGGGGCACTGGGGACACTAAGGGGGACACTGGGGGATACCTGGGGGGCACTGGGGGGACATTGGGGGACATTGGGGACACCTGGGGGACATTGGGGGGGGGGTCCCAAACCTGGGGCCATTTTTGGGTCTGGGGTCCCTGAGGTGTCATTGGGGTGGGGGAGGGGGGGGGTCCAGGGGGGATTGGGGGAGGGGAGTTTCCCACGGGTGGGGGTGGGGGAGGGGGGGTCCGGGTGCCCCCCCCCACCCCTGACCCCCCCTCCCCCTCCCCCTCCCCCCGCCCCCTCCCCCAGCCGCCAACGGCCCCCCGGTGCTGGTGAAGCGCGAGCGCGAGGCGGAGGCGCTGGAGAAGAAGGAGCCGCGGGGGGGGGAGGTGATCTGCATCGACGACTGAGGGAGGGGGAGGGGCGGCGGCCCCTCCCCCACCCCCCCAAACCCCCTCCCCCACCCCCACCCCCCCCCCCACACCCCATGGCCCAGGACCCGGCCCTGGAATCACCCCCACCAAAGCAGGTGGGGGAGGGGCAGCGCCCCCGGGGCTGGGGGAGGGCGGGTTTTTTTGGGGGGGGGGGAGGGGAGGGGGGGGTGTTGGGGGGGTGGGGGAGGGGCGGCGCGATTATAAATATGAATTATATAAATATGAATTTATCCGGGGTGGGGCGGGGGGAGGGGCCAGGGGGGGGTTTCCTTTCCCTCCCCCCCTCCCCTCCTCGCGCCTCGGGGGGATCCCCGCGGTGTCCCCCAGGGGCCCCTCCCCCCGCCCCTCCCCCACCCCCCTCCTCCCCCTCCCCCCCCCGGGCTCTTGTTTAACCGCAGCGAATAAACCCCGGATCCTTCCTTGGCTACCGAACCTGGCTCCGCGCTGGCCACCGGGGGGCGTGGCTAACGCCGAGGGGGGCGTGGCTACCGCGCGGGGGGCGTGGCTAACGCGCGGGGGGGGGCGTGGCCACCGCGGGGCTCCGTGGGTCAGCTCTGGGCTCCGTGGCCTTGCAGGGGAGATTTTCCGGTTTTTGGAGTTTTTTTGGGGCGTTTTGCCCGAATTTCCTCGGTTTGGGGGGCGGGTGAGAGCTGGAGGACCGAGGGATCATAAAGACGCGCGCTGGAGGACCGAGCGTCACCCCGGAAAAACCATAGAGAGGCGCGGTGGAGGGCTGAGCGTCACTTCCGGTTCCATGGAGGAACCATAGAGACTCGTTTGGGAGGACTGAGCGTCACTTCCGGTCCGCCGAACCATAGAGTTGGGCTTTCCTCTGCCCACGTGCTCGCACGCCCGGCTCTGATTGGTGGGCGAGCGAAGCCCTAAACCAATGAGGGGGCGGGGCTCATTAAGGGCGCGTCACGTGACCGGAAGAGAAGCGGGAGCGTCGCTATGGTGAGAACCGGGACGGGGAACTGGGAGAAACTGGGAGCGACTGGGAGCGACTGGGAGAGACTGGGAGAGACTGGGGGGGGCTGGGAGGGGCTGTGAGGGCCTGGCGGGGGCTGCGGGCGAGGCTGTGGGTGTTACTGGGGTGAATACCGGTCCGGACTGGTTTATACTGGTCCATACTGGTCCGTACTGGTCCGTACTGGTTTATACTGGTCTGCACTGGTTGCAGACGTCGGCGCTGACGCAGGGCCTGGAGCGGCTGCCGGCTCAGGCCGGGTACCTCGTCATCAGCGACGGCGCCGTGCTGGCGGTGAGGGGGGAGGGGCGGCGGGGTGGGGGAGGGGCCCCAAAAATGGGGGGAGGGGTCCCTAAAAATTGGGGGAGGGGGGGGAGCCAAAAATGAGGGGGGGGGAGGGGTCCCTAAAACTCGGGGGGTTCCAAGGATTTTTTTGGGGTTCCGAAATGTGGGGGGAGGGGTCCCTAAGGATGGGGGAGGGGCGACAAAAATTGGAGGGGGGGGGGGGGAGGGGAGCAAAATTCGGGGGGTCCCGGGGGGATTTTGGGGATTTTTTTTTTCCTATTGGGCTCATCCGATTTTTCCAGGAGTTTTGAGAGAGAATTCCCCAAAATTTGGGGATTTTTGGGGGGGGGTTGGGGTGGAAATTTTGGGGATTTTTGGGGATTTTTTGGGGGATTTTTGGGGGATTTTTTTGGGGATTTTTGGGGATTTTTTGGGATTTTTTGGGGATTTTTTGGGGATTTTTGGGAGATTTTTGGGGATTTTTTGGGGGATTTTTTTGGGGATTTTTGGGGGATTTTTTGGGGATTTTTTGGGGATTTTTGGGAGATTTTTGGGGATTTTTTGGGGATTTTTTGGGGATTTTTGGGGATTTTTTGGGGATTTTTGGGGATTTTTTTGGGGGATTTTTTGGGATTTTTTGGGGATTTTTTTGGGGATTTTTTTTGGGATTTTTCTCTCCTGGATTCTCCTGATTTTTCCGGGATTTTTGAGTGAGAATTCCGCAAAATTTGGGGGATTTTTAGGGCACATTTTGGGTCTTTTTTGGGTGGTTTGGGGTGGAGTTTGTGAACTTTTTTTGGGGGGAGATTTTTGAAAACTCCCAAAGATTTTGAGGAATTTCTGAGGATTGAATTTCCGGGCTGGGATTTTTTTTTTCCTTGAGCGAATTTTGGGATTTTTGGGGGGGGATTTTCCCGAAATGGCCCCAAATTCCCGAATTTTCCCCCTCTCAGTCCTCGGGGGAGCTGGAGAACGACGAGCACACGGCCGCCGTCCTGCAGGGCCTGGTGGCCACGGCCCTGGGGCTGCGCCTGCCCCGCGGCCACGAGCCGCCCTTCCGCCGCCTCTCGGGTGAGAACGGGGACAGAACGGCCCAAAACGGCCCAAAACGGCCCAAAACGGCCCAAAATGGCCCCAAAACTGCCCAAAATGGCCCCAAAACGGCCCAAAACGGCCCAAAACGGCCCCAAATGGCCCCAAAAGGCCCAAAATGGTCCCAAAATGGCCCAAAACGGCCCCGAAATGGCCCAAATGGCCCCAAATGGTCCCAAAATGGCCCCAAAATGGCCCCAAATGGTCCCAAATGGCCCCAAAATGGCCCCAAATGGCCCCAAATGGCCCCAAAATGGCCCCAAATGGCCCCAAATGGTCCCAAATGGCCCCAAAATGCCCCAAAATGGCCCCAAAATGGCCCCAAACGGCCCCAAAATGCCCCAAAACGGCCCCAAAATGGCCCCAAAACGGCCCAAAACGGCCCAAAATGGCCCCAAATGGCCCAAAATGGCCCCAAATGGCCCAAAACGGCCCCAAAACGGCCCCAAATGGCCCAAAACGGCCCAAAATGGCCCAAAACGGCCCCAAATGGCCCCAAAATGCCCCAAAACGGCCCAAAATGGCCCCAAAATGGCACCAAAACGGCCCCAAAACGGCCCCAAAATGGCCCCAAATGGCCCAAAATGGCCCCAAAACAGCCCCAAAATGGCCCCAAAATGGCCCCAAAATGGCCCAAAATGCCCCAAAATGGCCCCAAACGGCCCAAAATGGCCCAAAATGCCCCAAAATGGCCCCAAAATGGCCCCAAATGGCCCCAAAATGGCCCCAAATGGCCCCAAAATGGCCCCAAAATGCCCCAAAATGGCCCCAAATGGCCCCAAATGGCCCCAAATGGCCCAAAATGGCCCCAAATGACCCCAAAATGGCCCCAAAATGGCCCAAAATGGCCCCAAATGACCCAAAACGGCCCAAAATGGCCCCAAAACGGCCCCAAAATGGCCCCAAAATGGCCCAAAATGGCCCCAAATGCCCTAAAATGGCCCCAAATGGCCCCAAATGGCCCCAAATGGCCCCAAAATGCCCCAAAATGGCCCCAAAATGGCCCCAAAATGGCCCAAAATGGCCCCAAAATGCCCCAAATGGCCCCAAATGGCCCAAAATGGCCCCAAATGGCCCCAGGGTGTCCCCAAGGGTCTCCAAGTGTCCCCAGGGTCACCGTATTGTCCCCAGAGTGTCCCCAGGGATCCCCAAGTGTCCCCAGGGGTCCCCAAAATGTCCCCAAAGGGTCTCCAAGGGTCACTGAGGGTCCCCAAATGTCCCCAAGGGGCCCCAGGGTGTTCCCAAATGGTGCCCAAAGGGTCCCAAAATGTCCCCAAAGGGTCACCAAGGGGTTCCCAGGGGTCCCCAAGGGTCCCCAGGGGTGGCAGGTGGCACTAAAGTGGCACGGAAAGGGTCCCCAGGGGGGATTTTAGGGGGTTCTGGGTCCCCAAATGTCCCCCGAGGGTCCCCAAGGGTCCCCAAATGTCCCCCGGGGGTCCCCAGAGTGTCCCCAGGGGTCCCCAAATGTCACCAGGGGTCCCCAAAGGGCCACCCAGAGTGTCCCCAAAGGGTTCCCAGGGGTCCCCAGGGGTGGCAGGTGGCACTAAAGTGGCACAGAAAGGGTCCCCGGGGGGGATTTTGGGGGTTCTGAGCTCTCCAGTGTCCCCAGATTGTCCCCAAGGCCACCCAGATCTGTCCCCAGGGTTCTGGGGGTGGCCCTGTCCCCATTGGGTCCCTGTCCCTGATGGCCCTGGGGACACCAGGGGGTGGCTGTGGGGACACGGGGGTGGCTGTGGGGACACTGGGGGTGGCTCTGGGGACACGGGGGTGGCTGTGGGGACCCAGGGGTGGCTCTGGGGACCTTGGGGACCCGGGGGTGGCACTGTCCCCGCTGTCCCCCTGTCCCCAGTGGTCTTTGGCGAGCACTCCCTCCTCGTCACCGTCTCGGGACAGAAACTCTTCGTGGTCAAGCGCCACCACCACGTCCAGGAGCCGGTGGCCGTGTGACCAACGTCCCCCAAGTGTCCCCAGGGGAGGTGGCACCGCCCTCCGGCCGCCTCCTCCTGTCCCCAGAGTGTCCCCAAATCCCCTCCCCCCACCCCGTGGGGACAATAAACGACGTCCGAGGGTGGCTCTGGTGCTGTGTCGGCTCCTTGGGGACACCCAGGTGACATCCAGACCATCCAGGTGACACCCAGGTGACATCCAGCTCTCTTTATTGGCAATAAATAACGGGGACAGAGGTGCCACCCTTGTCCCCGATGTCCCCAACCCCGAGGTGGCACCACAGGCCCCTCCCCCACCCCCCCTCCCGCTTTGGCTCGGGGACACTTCCCCAAATGTCCCCAAATGTCCCCAGAACGTCCCCCAAGCGTGGGCACGGCTCCAGGCCGTGTCCCCAGAGTGTCCCCAAGGTCCCCTCCATGGCACGTGGTGGCCCCGCCCCCTTGGTCCCCACTGTCCCCAAGGCTCTGGGGGTGGCCCTGGGACACCGGGGGTGGCCCTGTCCCCACTGTCCCCACTGTCCCCATTGTCCCCAGTGTCCCAGCGCCGTGCCAGTGGTGTCCCTGCCACCCTGGCCGTGTCCCCAAACTGTCCCCGTGATGTCCCCGCTGTCCCAGTGCCACCCCCAGCGTCCCAGAGGTGTCCCCTGGCTGTCCCCATGGTCCCAGCTTTGTCCTCTTGATGTCCCCATGGTCCCAGTGGTGTCCCCACGCTGTCCCCATGGTCCCAGTGATGTCCCCTCGATGTCCCTGCTGTCCCCACAACGTCCCTGTGGTCCCAGAGGTGTCCCCATGATGTCCCCAGGCTGTCCCCAGTGTCCCGGAGGTGTCCCAGCGGTGTCCCCATGGTCCCGGTGCTCTCCCCACGATGTCCCCATGGTCCCGGAGGTGTCCCCTCGCTGTCCCCTCGCTGTCCCCACGCTGTCCCCATGATGTCCCTGCGGTGTCCCCAGTGTCCCGGCGCTGTCCCCTCGCTGTCCCCGCGCTGTCCCCTCGCTGTCCCCTCGCTGTCCCCGCAGTGTCCCCAGTGTCCCCGCGCTGTCCCCGCGCTGTCCCCGCGGTCGGTCACTGCACGGGTGGCACCACCAGCACCTTGCACTCCCTCTTGGCGATCTTGTCCAGGGCCAGCACGGCCTTGTCCCCCGCGGGCAGGTACAGGGGGCGGCCCACGGGGGAGCCCACGGGGGGCGTGATGGCCCTGCGCTCCATCACACTGCCCGACCTGGGGACAAGAGTGTCACCTGAGTGTCACCTGAGTGTCACCTGTGTCACCTGTGTCACCTGTGTCACCTACAGCATCCCCAGAACAGCCACAGTGTCCCTGTGTCACCCCGGGGTGATGGCCCTGCGCTCCATCACACTGCCCGACCTGGGGACAAGAGTGTCACCTGTGTCACCTACAGTGTCACCTGAGTGTCACCTGAGTGTCACCTGAGTGTCACCTGTGTCACCTACAGCATCCCCATAACAGCCACAGCGTCCCTGTGTCACCCTGGGGTGATGGCCCTGCGCTCCATCACACTGCCCGACCTGGGGACAACGCGGACACCTGAGTGTCACCTGTGTCACCTACAGTATCACCTGAGTGTCACCTGTGTCACCTACAGTGTCCCCGTGCCACCTACAGTGTCCCTGTGTCACCCCGGGGTGATGGCCCTGCGCTCCATCACACTGCCAGAGCTGGGGACAACGGGGACACCTGTGTCACCTACAGTGTCACCTGAGTGTCACCTGTGTCACCTACAGTGTCCCTGTGCCACCTACAGTGTCCCTGTGTCACCCCGGGGTGATGGCCCTGCGCTCCATCACACTGCCCGACCTGGGGACAAGAGTGTCACCTGAGTGTCACCTGTGTCACCTACAGCATCCCCAGAACAGCCACAGTGTCCCTGTGTCACCCCGGGGTGATGGCCCTGCGCTCCATCACACTGCCCGAGCTGGGGACAGGGACACCCCTGTCACCTCCCTGTGTCACCTGGGTGTCACCTGTGTCACCTCCAGTGTCCTTAGTGTCACCTGCGTCACCTCTGTGTCACCCCCAGTGTCCCTTTGTCACATCCCATTCACCTCCCAGCCCCCCCCACTCCCCTCCCAGTCCCCCCCCACTCCCCTCCTAGCCCCTCCCAGTTCTCCCCCAGTCTCTCCCAGTCCCTCCCAATCCCCTCCCAGTTTATCTCAATCCCCCCCAGTCCCCCCCAGTTCCCTCCCAATTCCCTCCCAGTCCCGCCCAGTCCCTCCCAGTCTGTCCCAGTCCCCTCAAAACCCCTCCCAGTGCCCCCCCAATCCTTCCCAGCCCCCCCCAGTCCCTCCCAGTCCCCCACCAGTCCCCTCCCAGTACCCCCCAATCCCCTCCCAGTCCCTCCCAGTCTGTCCCAGTCCCCCCACTCCCCTCCCAGTGCCCCCCCAAGTCCCTCCCAGTCCCCCCCAGTCCCTCCCAGTGCCCCCCAGTACCGGATGAGGTGGCTGCGGGCCGGCTGCTGGTGGGAGAAGGACTGGGAGCGGCCCAGGCCGGCGGCGAGCTCGCGCAGGGCGGGGGAGCCGGGGCTGCTGCGGCGCGAGAGCGGCCGCGCCTCGGCCGGGCGGCGCCGACACTGGCCGTGAACTGCAGCTTCAGCCGCATGTGCTGGGACAGCTGGGAACGGACACTGGGGTCACTGGGAGGGACTGGGAGCACTGGGACAGGCTGGCCGTGAACTGCAGCTTCAGCCGCATGTGCTGGGACAGCTGGGAACGGACACTGGGGTTACTGGGATGGACTGGGAGCACTGGGACAGGCTGGCCGTGAACTGCAGCTTCAGCCGCATGTGCTGGGACAGCTGGGAACGGACACTGGGGTTACTGGGATGGACTGGGAGCACTGGGACAGGCTGGCCGTGAACTGCAGCTTCAGCCGCATGTGCTGGGAGAGCTGCTGGGAACGGACACTGGGGTCACTGGGATGGACTGGGAGCACTGGGACAGGCTGGCCGTGAACTGCAGCTTCAGCCGCATGTGCTGGGAGAGCTGCTGGGAACGGACACTGGGGTCACTGGGATGGACTGGGAGCACTGGGACAGGCTGGCCGTGAACTGCAGCTTCAGCCGCATGTGCTGGGAGAGCTGGGAACGGACACTGGGGTCACTGGGATGGACTGGGAGCACTGGGACAGGCTGGCCGTGAACTGCAGCTTCAGCCGCATGTGCTGGGACAGCTGGGAACGGACACTGGGGTCACTGGGATGGACTGGGAGCACTGGGACAGGCTGGCCGTGAACTGCAGCTTCAGCCGCATGTGCTGGGAGAGCTGGGAACGGACACTGGGGTCACTGGGATGGACTGGGAGCACTGGGACAGGCTGGCCGTGAACTGCAGCTTCAGCCGCATGTGCTGGGACAGCTGGGAACGGACACTGGGGTTACTGGGATGGACTGGGAGCACTGGGACAGGCTGGCCGTGAACTGCAGCTTCAGCCGCATGTGCTGGGACAGCTGGGAACGGACACTGGGGTCACTGGGATGGACTGGGAGCACTGGGACAGGCTGGCCGTGAACTGCAGCTTCAGCCGCATGTGCTGGGACAGCTGGGAACGGACACTGGGGTTACTGGGATGGACTGGGAGCACTGGGACAGGCTGGCCGTGAACTGCAGCTTCAGCCGCATGTGCTGGGACAGCTGGGAACGGACACTGGGGTTACTGGGATGGACTGGGAGCACTGGGACAGGCTGGCCGTGAACTGCAGCTTCAGCCGCATGTGCTGGGACAGCTGGGAACGGACACTGGGGTCACTGGGATGGACTGGGAGCACTGGGACAGGCTGGCCGTGAACTGCAGCTTCAGCCGCATGTGCTGGGAGAGCTGGGAACGGACACTGGGGTCACTGGGATGGACTGGGAGCACTGGGACAGGCTGGCCGTGAACTGCAGCTTCAGCCGCATGTGCTGGGACAGCTGGGAACGGACACTGGGGTCACTGGGATGGACTGGGAGCACTGGGACAGGCTGGCCGTGAACTGCAGCTTCAGCCGCATGTGCTGGGACAGCTGGGAACGGACACTGGGGTTACTGGGATGGACTGGGATGGACTGGGACAGGCTGGCCGTGAACTGCAGCTTCAGCCGCATGTGCTGGGAGAGCTGGGAACGGACACTGGGGTCACTGGGATGGACTGGGAGCGCTGGGACAGGCTGGCCGTGAACTGCAGCTTCAGCCGCATGTGCTGGGACAGCTGGGAACGGACACTGGGGTCACTGGGATGGACTGGGAGCACTGGGACAGGCTGGCCGTGAACTGCAGCTTCAGCCGCATGTGCTGGGAGAGCTGGGAACGGACACTGGGGTCACTGGGATGGACTGGGAGCACTGGGACAGGCTGGCCGTGAACTGCAGCTTCAGCCGCATGTGCTGGGAGAGCTGGGAACGGACACTGGGGTCACTGGGATGGACTGGGATGGACTGGGATGGACTGCAGCTTCAGCCGCATGTGCTGGGAGAGCTGCGGGAAGAACGTTACTGGGGGAACTGGGATGGACTGGGACAGGTGGCCCAGGTGGCACCAGGGGTGGCCCAGGTGGCACTGGAGGTGGCCCAGGTGACCCTGTGGGTGGCCCAGGTGGCCCAGGTGACCCTGTGGGTGGCCCAGGTGGCCCTGAGGGTGGCCCAGGTGGCCCAGGTGACCCTGTGGGTGGCCCGGGTGGCCCCGGGGGTGGCACTGACCTCGAAGAGCCCGGCCCGCAGTGCCTGGAAGGCCACCCGGAAGGTTCTGGCGCTGCCCTTGCGGGAGTAGCCCAGGTTGGTCAGCGGCGTGTGGCAAACCAGCGCGTCCAGAGCGCCCCGAGCGCGGCCTGGGGACACAGAGTGACCACAGTGACCAGAGTGACCAGAGTAACCACTGACCACAGTGACCACAGTGACCACTGAGCACAGTGACCAGTGACCAGTGACCACAGTGACCAGTGACCACAGTGACCACAGTGACCAGTGACCACAGTGACCACAGTGACCAGAGTGACCAGAGTGACCAGTGACCAGTGACCACAGTGACCAGTGACCAGTGACCAGTGACCAGAGTGGCCACAGTGACCAGTGACCAGAGTGACCAGAGCTCCCCCAGCACGGCCTGGGGGACACAGAGTGACCACAGTGACCAGAGTGACCACTGACCAGTGACCAGTGACCAAAGTGACCTCCCCAATGTCCCCTTTATCCCCAAATGTCCCCAATGTCCCCAATGTCCCCAAATGTCCCCAAATGTCCCCAATGATCCCAAATGTCCCCAATGTCCCCAGGTGTCCCCAGGTGTCCCCACCGGCGGTGGCCTCGGGGGTCCAGACCAGGGGCATAGCCAAGGTCCCCAAATGTCCCCAGTGTCCCAAACACCCCCAATGCCCTGGATGTCCCAACCCCCCGATGTCCCCGGTGTCCCCAGGTGTCCCCAGGTGTCCCCACCGGCGGTGGCCTCGGGGGTCCAGACCAGGCGCACGGCCAGGAAGTCCTGCAGGTCGTTGAGCAGGGTGTAGGTGACGGTGAAGCGCTGCAGGGCCACCACCGGCGACTCGCAGGTGGCCGTCATCACGAAGCGCGGCCGCTCCAGACGGATGCTCGGCAGCCTGGGGACATCATGGGGACAGCGGGGACACGGAGGTGGCACCTCGGGGACACCTCGGGAGGAGCTCCAGGAGGCTCTGGGGATGTGGTGGCACCGGGACAATGAGGGGACAGGAGGTGGTGGCACATGGAGGAGAAGCCAGGAGTGTCTGGAGAGCTTGGGGACATCATGGGGACACTGGGGACATGGTGGTGGCACCTTGGGAGGAGCTCCAGGAGGCTCTGGGGATGTGGTGGCACTGGGACAATGAGGGGACAAGAGGTGGTGGCACATGGAGAAGAAGCCAGGAGTGTCTGGGGATCTTGGGGACATCAGGGACATCACAGTGGCATCTTGGGGACACCTCGGGAGGAGCTCCAGGAGGCTCTGAGGATGTGGTGGCACTGGGACAGGAGGTGACAATGAGGGGACAGGAGGTGGTGGCACCTTCGGAGGTGGCCTTGGGGACAGCCAGGGGGCTCTGGTGGCCTTGGGGACACCGAGGGGACACTCACCGGTAGTGGGTGACGATGCTGCTGGTGAAGGGCAGCTTGGGCGTCGACCACCGGACCACGGCCACCAGCGGCACCTCCAGGCCCTGCTTGGGGACAGCGCTGTCACCTGGGGTGTCACCCGCGGTGTCACCCGCCCTGTCACCCGCGGTGTCACCCACCCTGTCACCTGCGGTGTCACCCACCCTGTCACCCACGGTGGCCTCTGTGTCCCCAACACCCCTGAGGCCACTGGGAGTTGTCACCAAGCTCGGGGACATCACGGTCACAGGGGGGCTTGGTGGCATCTTGGGGGGCTTTGGTGTCCCCAGGTGTCCCCAAGGCCACCCTGGTGTCCCCATCCCCCTCAGGGACCCCCAAGGACTGTCCCCAACCCCGACCTGGGGACACTTTTGGTGTCACCAAGGTGCGACGAGTCCCCTTGGATCACTCTGGTGGCTTTTGATGACTGTCCCCAAATGTCCCCAAGTCCCTCCCGGTGTCCCCAAAGCCACCCTGGTGTCCCCAACCCCCTGGGGACCAACAGGAACTGTCCCCAACCCTGACCTGGGGACACTTCTGGTGCCACCAAGGTGGGACGAGTCCCCTTGGCCAAGCCTGGAGGCCCTGGCCGGTTGTCCCCAGGTGTCCCCAAGTGTCCCCAAGGCTCTCCTGGTGTCCCCAAGTGTCCCCACAGCCACCCAAGTGTCTCCAACCCCTCCCAGGACCAACAGGAACTGTCCCCAACCCCGACCTGGGGACACTTCTGGTGCCACCAAGGTGGGACGAGCCCCCTTGGTGGCCCTGGCCATCTGTCCCCAGGTGTCCCCAGGTGTCCCCAGGTGTCCCCAGGTGTCCCCTGACCTCCTTGGCGTCGCGGGGCGGCCGCTCGGGCGCCTGCAGCTGGAAGAGGAAGTTCTGCTCCTCCAGGGCGCTGAGGGGACAGGGCCACCCCGAGTGGCAGCCGGGGACGCGGCAGAAGGCGCCCACGGGGACCTCCCCGGAGTGGTGGCTGCGGGGGACAGCGGGGACACTCAGGGGACACTCAGGGGACAGCGGGGACACTCAGGGGACACTCAGGGGACAGCGGGGACACTCAGGGGACGGCTCCCATCCCCACGTTGTCCCCAAGGTCCCCAAGGTGTCCCCAAGGTCCCCACGTTGTCCCCAAGGTCCCTGAGGTGTCCCCAAGGTGTCCCCAGCTGTCCCCAGGTGCCCCCAGGTGTCCCAGCTGTCCCTGTGGTGTCCCCACAGGTGTCCCCACGATGTCCTCATTGTCCCCACGGTGTCCCCACGGTGTCCCCACTGTCCCCGCGGTGTCCCCATGATGTCCCCATGATGTCCCCATGATGTCCCCACTGTCCCCACGGTGTCCCCAGTGCCCCCAATGTCCCCAGTGTCCCCACGGTGTCCCCACAGTGTCCCCATGGTGTCCCCATGATGTCCCCACAGTGTCCCCACAGTGTCCCAGCTGTCCCTGGTGTCCCCACGATGTCCCCACTGTCCCCATGATGTCCCCACTGTCCCCAGCTGTCCCCACTGTCCCCGGTGTCCCCGCTCACCAGACGTCGTCCACCAGCAGCACGGAGCCGTCGGGCATCACGGGCAGGTAGCTGGCGTTGAAATTGGGCAGGATCTGCACGTCCCAGAGGGACAGCTCGTCCTGGGAGCTGCCATTCAGCACTGAGGGGACATTGGGGACATTGGGGACATCAGGGACATTGGGGACATGGGGCAGGATCTGCACGTCCCAGAGGGACAGCTCGTCCTGCGAGCTGCCATTGAGAACTGGGGACATTGGGGACATTGGGGACATTGGGGACATTGGGGGCATTGGGGGCATTGGGGACACTGGGGACATCATTGGGGACATTGGGGACACGGGGCAGGATCTGCACGTCCCAGAGGGACAGCTCGTCCTGGGAGCTGCCATTGAGAACTGGGGGGACAGCAGGGGACATCATTGGGGACATTGGGGACATCAGGGACACGGGGCGGGATCTGCACGTCCCAGAGGGACAGCTCGTCCTGAGAGCTGCCATTCAGCACTGAGGGGACATTGGGGACATCATTGGGGACATCATTGGGGACATTGGGGACATCATTGGGGACACGGGGCAGGATCTGCACGTCCCAGAGGGACAGCTCGTCCTGAGAGCTGCCATTCAGCACTGGGGGGACATTGGGGACATCATTGGGGACATCGGGGACATCATTGGGGACACTGGGGACACGGGGCAGGATCTGCACGTCCCAGAGGGACAGCTCGTCCTGGGAGCTGCCATTGAGCACTGGGGACACTGGGGACACTGGGGACATTGGGGACACTGGGACAGTGAGAGGGTCACCCCCTCTTTGTCCCCCCACCCTGTCCCCCCTCTTTTTCCCCACCCCCTCTTTGTCCCCAAATCCCCCAAATGTCCCCAACCCCCCCCGATGTCCCCAACCCCCCCCGCTGTCCCCAGGTGTCCCCAGGTGTCACCTTTGAGCACGGTCAGGTACTTCCCGGACACGGTCACCTGGCGGCACCGGACACGGGGGGGCGGCAGCACCGTCAGCAGCGTGGACACTGTGGGGACAGCAGGGTGGCCTTGGGGACACCTGGGGACACTCTGGGGACACTGTGGGGACACCTGGGGACACTGTGGGGACAGCAGGGTGGCCTTGGGGACACCTGGGGACACTGTGGGGACAGCAGGGTGGCCTTGGGGACACCTGGGGACACTTGGGGACACTGTGGGGACAGCAGGGTGGCCTTGGGGACACTTGGGGACACTTGGGGACACTGTGGGGACACCAGGGTGGCCTTGGGGACACTTGGGGACACTGTGGGGACAGCAGGGTGGCCTTGGGGACACTTGGGGACACTGTGGGGACACCTGGGGACACTGTGGGGACAGCAGGGTGGCCTTGGGGACACTGTGGGGACACCTGGGGACACCAGGGTGGCCTTGGGGACACTTGGGGACACTTGGGGACACCCAGGGACACTCAGGGGACACCAGAGGGGGTGAGGTGACACTTTGGGGACACCTGGGGGTGGCACCACTGGGGAGGGGCCACCCAGGGGACACCAGAGGTGGGGAGGTGACACTCTGGGGACACTCTGGGGACACTCAGGGGCACCCAGGGGACACCAGAGGTGGGGAGGTGACACTCTGGGGACACTCTGGGGACACTCAGGGGCCACCCAGGGGACACCAGAGGTGGGGAGGTGACACTCTGGGGACACTCTGGGGACACTCAGGGGCACCCAGGGGACACCAGAGGTGGGGAGGTGACACTCTGGGGACACTCTGGGGACACTCAGGGGCCACCCAGGGGACACCCAGGGGGGGCAGGTGACACTCTGGGGACACTCTGGGGACACTCAGGGGCCACCCAGGGGACACCAGAGGTGGGGAGGTGACACTCTGGGGACACTCTGGGGACACTCAGGGGCCACCCAGGGGACACCAGAGGGGGCAGGTGACACTTTGGGGACACTTGGGGACCTCACCTTGTGCCTTGAAGGCGCCGTGCTGCTGCCGGAACACCTGGCCGGGGGCGCGGCCCTGGAGCAGCTGCAGGTACCCGCCCGGGCCTGGCACTGTCACCTGGCCTGGCACTGCCACCTGGCCCGGCCCTGTCCCTGTCCCTGTCCCCGGCCCTGTCCCCTCCTGCAGCTCGGGGGGCTCCGTGTCCCGCTGCCACACCGTCACCACGATCTGGGGGGGACACACAGGGCTGGCACCGCCCGTGTCCCCTCCCCACGTCCCCAAGGCGTCCCTGGCCTGTGCCCTCCCAGCCCCAGTGTCCCCAAATGTCCCCAAGGCCACTCCCATCCCCAACGTCCCCGAGGTCCCTCCCATTCCCAATGTCCCCAAGGTCCCCAAAGTGTCCTCACCCTGTGCCCTCCCACCCCCAGTGTCCCCAAATGTCCCCAAAGCCACTCCCATCCCCAATGTCCCCAAGGTCCCCTCACTGTCCCCAAAGCCACTCCCACCCCCAGTGTCCCCAAGGTCCCCAACGCCCTTGATGTCCCCAGAATGTCCCCAAGGTCTCCAACATCCCCAAATGTCCCCAATGTCCCCAAAATGTCCCAAAAGCCACCAATGCCCCCGATGTCCCCAACGTCCCCAAGTGTCCCAAATGTCCCCAATGCCCCCAATGTCTCCAGATGCCCCCAAATGTCCCAAAAGCCACCAATGTCCCCAATGTCCCCAATGTCCCCAATGCCCCCAATGTCCCCAATGTCCCCAAATGTCCCCAGGTGTCCCCATGCCCTCAATGCCCTCAATGCCCTCAATGTCCCCAAATGTCCCCAGGTGTCCCCAGGTGTCCCCAGGTGTCCCCAGGTGTCCCCACCTTGGCCTTGGCGGTGCCGGGCGGGAGCCGATCCAGGGCCACAGTGAGCGGGAAGATGACCTCGTCTGAGGAGACGATGGGGTCGTCCACGGGGAGCTGGAACGGGGCGAAAAACGGGGAAATTGGGAAAAACGGGAAAAACGGGAAAAAACGGGGAAAAAATGGGGAAAAAACCCAGGAAAAATGGGAAAAAACGGGGGAAAATGGGGGAAAATGACCTCGTCTGAGGAGACGATGGGGTCGTCCACGGGGAGCTGGGAACGGGGCAAAAAACGGGGAAATTGGGAAAAATGGGGGGAAAAATGGGAAAAAACCCCAAAGAAAATGGGAAAAAATAGGAAAAAAATAGGAAAATAATGGGAAAAAATGGGGGAAAAAAAGAGAAAATAATGGGAAAATAATGGGAAAAAATGGGAAAAAAAAGGGAAAATAATGGGAAAATAGTGGGAATAGGAAAAACTAGGGAAAAAATGGGAAAAAAAGGGAAAAATATGGGAAAAATGGGAAAAATACGTATAAAACGGGAAAATAATGGGAAAATAACGGGAAAAAATAGGAAAAGATGGGGAGAAAAGGGAAAGTAATGGGAAAAAAGGGAAAGTAATGGGAAAAAATGGGAAAGTAATGGGAAAAAAATGGGAAAAACAGATAAAATGGGAAAATAACGGGAAAATAACGGGAAAAAGTAGGAAAAAATGGGGAGAAAAGGGAAAGTAATGGGAAAAATGGGAAAGTAATGGGAAAAAAATGGAAAAACACAGATAAAATGGGAAAATAATGGGAAAATAATGGGAAAATAATGGGAAAAAATGGGAAAAAATAGGAAAAAAGGGAAAAAAAGGGAAAGTAATGGGAAAAATGAGAAAGTAATGGGAAAAATGGGAAAGTAATGGAAAAAAATGGGAAAAACACAGATAAAATGGGAAAATAATGGGAAAATAATAGGAAAAAATAGGAAAAAAATGGGAAAAAAGGGAAAAAAGCAGGAAACCCAGAGCCTCCCCACCCCCAAGCCCCCCCAAGCCCCCCCAGTTTCTCACCCCGGCCCCGGCGCAGCCCGGCGGGCCCCGGGAATGCGTCAGCAGCGCCCGGCACTCCCGGAACAGCGGCGGCTGCGGCTGCTCCCGGGGCTGCTCCCGGGGCTCCTCCGGGGCTCCGAAATCCCCCGGGGGCTCCTCGGGCTCCTCCTCAGGCCGGGCCCGGGCGGCCGCGCCGTCCCCGCAGGTGACGGTGGCCAGGGCGGAGAGCGACGAGGCCAGCTGCAGCCAGGGGGATTTCCCGGCGGGATTCCTGTCGGGATTCCTGTCGGGATTCCTGTCGGGATTCCTGTCGGGATTTCTGTCGGGGTTGCCGGGGTTCTTGCGCAGCACCAGCAGGAAGCGCACGGTCTCGCCCAGGTAGAGGTGGTTGCGCCGCGGCAGCGAGCGGTAACCCGAGGAGTCCCCGGCCAGGAACTCCCGCGGGGGGAAAGGGACGGCCGGGAAGTACATGGAGTAATCGCACTGGGATTCCATGGGGGGATATCGGGATATATCGGGGGGAAATCGGGGGGAAATGAGGGGAAAATTGGGGGAAATTAGGGGGAAAATTGGGGGAAAAATAGGGGGAAAATCGGGGAAAAATCGGGAAAATTTGGGGGAAAAATTGGGAAAATTTGGGGGGAAAATTTAAGGAAAAATAGGGGAAAAATCAGGGGAAAATTGGGGGAAAATGAGGGAAAATGAGGGGAAAACTGGGGGGAATCAGGGAAAATTGGGGAAATATGGGGAAAAATTTGGGTAAAATGAGGGAAAAATTGGGGGAAAATTGGGGAAATATGGGGGAAAAATTGGTGGAAAATCGGGGGGAAATTGGGGAAAATCGGGGGAAATTTAAGGAAAAAATAGGGGAAAAATCGGGGGAAATCGGGAAAATTTGGGGGAAAAATTGGGGAAAATTAGGGGAAAATTGGGGAAAAATCAGGGAAAATTGGTGGAAAATTTAAGGAGAAATAGGGGAAAAATCAGGGAAAAATTAGGGGAAAATGAGGGAAAAATTGGGGGAAAATTGGAAAAAATTAGGGGAAAAATTGAAAAAAATCAGGGAAAAATGCAGCGGGGAAGGGGGGAAATGTGGGAGGGAATCGGGGAGGAAATGGGGAAAATAGGAAAGAAAATGGGGGAAAGCGGAGAAAAAAATTGGAATAAAATGGGAAAAATAGGAAGGAAAATGGGGGAAAATGGGGAAAAAGATGGAGAAAAAATGGGAAAAAAAATGGGAAAAAAAGGGAAAATATCTGGAAATTCGAGGGCTTAAATGCTGAAGGAATTTTGGTAATTTTTGGGAATTTTGGGGGGATAATGGGGGGGTTAAACCCCAGGGGAATTTCTGGAATAGCGGAGCCTTAAATCCCGGGAGAAATTCGGGAATTTTCGGGAATTCTGAGGGGATAACGGGGCTTAAATCCCGGGAATACCGGGAGGATAACGGGGGATCTGAGAGGGGGGAAAATCCCGGAATTTGGGGGCTTCAATCCCAGGAAAAATCCGGGAATAGCGGGAGGATAACGGGGGGGAATCCTCGGTTACCGGGAGGGTCCCGGGCCTGATCCGGGGTTACCAGGGGTGGATCCTGAGGGGTGCCGGGATTACCGGAGGGGATCCCGGGGGGGTTCCGAGGTTACCGGGGGGGGGATCCCGGGGTTACCGGGGGGGATCCCGGGGGGTCCCGGCTCCGGTCCGGGCCCGTTCGGCGCTTCCGGGTGCGGCCTGCTTCACGCGTACGGCAGCGGCGGCACGCATGGCGGCGTCCATGCGTGTTCTACGCGTGCGCAGTAGAGACGGAGGGGGAAGTACGGAAGCCTCGAGGTGCGCGGCGGCGGCCACCTCGGCGCGCATGCGCAGAATAAAATCGGGGGAAAAGTTCGTTTTGGATGCTCCGGGCTCTACAAATTCGGGGGTTGGACCCTCAAAATTTCGTTCCGGAGGGGTTGAGCGACCCAGAATCGCTCCGAGACCCCAGAAATTCCGTCCGGACCACCGAAAGAAGGTTTTAACGCCCTAAAAGCGGGTCCGTGACCTAGCCGAGCCCCCGAGATCTGGTCCTGCACCCCCCCAAATCTCTCAAATTCCCTCAAATTCTGGGTCTGGACCCCTCTGGAATCCCCCAAAGTGGAAACACTCAGGACTTCCCAAATCTGTGCCCGTGAACTACATTTGAGGCTTTAAAGGGGGGATTTGGGAGGGATTTTTGGAGGCTCAGAGCGCTCCGGACCCCAATTTTTTGGTGAATTTGGAGGATTTCTGTAACATTCGGAAAGATTTAAAAGTTTAATCGCATTAATAAATAATCGACCAATCACAGCTCGCCGCGCCCGGGAGGGGCGGAGCTTTACGCCCACTCAGCCAATGGCGTTATTGAATTTAGCATTAACTAATCGCAGCTCGGCGAGGATTTTGATTGGCAGGGCGCTTTAGGATTCGAACAAATCCGATTACGGGGCGGGTTTAGGAGGGCGGGATTTTCTGGCACCTCAGCCAATCAGAACGCGCCTGGGGCGTTTCGCGCCGATTTCCCCTCAGCGCGGGAGCCGCCATGGAGCCGCTCCGGCCTTGGCTCGTCCCGTTCCTGCTGCCCGAGCACTGCTTCGACCAATTCTTCCTGCGCTTTCAGCTCCTCGATGGTGCCGGAGGGGCCGCGGGGAGCGGTTTGGGGGCTTTCCGGGGCTTTCCGGGGGCTGTCGAGGGGGATTTTGAGGCGTCTTTCAGCGCTGTGTGGGCGGCCGCCATCTTGGTTACGGGTGGGAGTTCTGAGAGGGCGCCGCCATCTTGGTTTTGGGCGCGGGAAAATCGCCGCCGCCATCTTTGTTCTGGCTGTGAGGCGACGCTGCCGCCATCTTTGTTTCGGGTGGTGGGGATTCCAAATTTTTAGGGATTTTGAGGAACTTTTTGGAATTTTTGGGGATTTTTTTATGGAATTTTGGTCACATCTCCTCAACTTTTATTCTTTCTCCGCAGTTCCGTGCCTGAAAATCCTCCTGAGCAAAGTTCTGGGCTACGGGATCGTGGCGGGATCCGTCCTGGGTGAGGAGATCTGAGGGGGTCTGAGGGGATTTGGGGGGGTCCGGATATTTTGCTTTATTTTTGGACTTTTTGGGGTTATTTTAGGGCTGTTTTGGGTTTTTTTGGGGGTGGTTTCTTTGGGTTTTGACCCGGTTTTTGCCCCCCAATAAAGGCCCCGCATCTGCTGAAGGTTTGGGGGTTCCCTGGGAGGGGTTTAGTGGGGTTTTTTGTGGTATTTTTTGGTATTTGGGGTATTTTTGTGGTATTTTGTGGTATTTTTTGTGGTATTTTGGGGTATTTGAAGCAGGTTTTGCATCTTTTAGGGTATTTCTGAGGAGCTTTGGGGTATTTTGAGGAGGTTGGGGGTGATTTTTTGGGGTTTTTAACCCATTTTTGCCCCCCCAGTGAAGGTGCCCCAGCTGCTGAAGGTGTGGGGGTCCCACAGCGGGGACATTTTGGGTTATTTTAGGGACATTTTTGGGTTATTTTAGGGGTTTTTGGGGCTATTTTAGGGCTGGTTTGGGGTAATTTGAAGGGGATTTTTTGTTTTTTTTGGGTTTTTAACCCTTTCTTGCCCCCCAGTGAAGGTGCCCCAGCTGCTGAAGGTCTGGGGGTCCCTGGGGGGACATTTTGGGATATTTTAGAGACCTTTTGGGTTATTTAATGGTGTTTTAGGGTTTTTGGGGGTGTTTTTTTTGGTTTTTAACCCATTTTTGCCCCCCCAGTGAAGGTGCCCCAGCTGCTGAAGGTTTGGGGGTCCCTGGGGGAGCATTTTGGGTTATTTTAGGGACATTTTGGGCTATTTTAGAGCATTTTGGGGCTATTTTAGGGCTGTTTTGGGGTAATTTGAAGGGGATTTTTTGGTTTTTTTGGGTTTTTAACCCATTTTTGCCCCCCAGTGAAGGTGCCGCAGCTGCTGAAGGTTTGGGGGTCCCTGGGGGAGCATTTTGGGTTATTTTAGGGACATTTTGGGCTATTTTAGAGCATTTTGGGGCTATTTTAGGGCTGTTTGGGGGTAATTTGAAGGGGATTTTTTGGTTTTTTTGGGTTTTTAACCCATTTTTGCCCCCCCAGTGAAGGTCCCCCAGCTGCTGAAGGTTTGGGGGTCCCTGGGGGGACATTTTGGGTTATTTTAGGGACATTTTTGGGTTATTTTAGGCGTTTTTGGGGTGGTTTTTTTGGGTTTTTAACCCTTTTTTCCCCCCCAGTGAAGGTCCCCCAGCTGCTGAAGGTTTGGGGGTCCCGCAGCGGGGACATTTTGGGTTATTTTAGGGACATTTTTGGGTTATTTTAGGGGTTTTTGGGGTGGATTTTTTTGGTTTTTAACCCATTTTTGCCCCCCAGTGAAGGTGCCCCAGCTGCTGAAGGTCTGGGGGTCCCTGGGGGAGCATTTTGGGATATTTTAGGGACATTTTTGGGTTATTTAATGGTGTTTTAGGGTTTTTGAGGGTGGTTTTTTTGGTTTTTAACCCATTTTTGCCCCCCAGTGAAGGTGCCCCAGCTGCTGAAGGTCTGGGGGTCCCTGGGGGGACATTTTGGGATATTTTAGGGACATTTTTGGGTTATTTTAGGGGTTTTTGGGGTGGATTTTTTTGGTTTTTAACCCTTTCTTGCCCCCAGTGAAGGTGCCCCAGCTGCTGAAGGTCTGTGGGTCCCTGGGGGGCACTTTGGGTTATTTTAGGGACATTTTGGGCTATTTTAGTGCATTTTGGGGCTATTTTAGGGCTGTTTTGGGGTAATTTGAAGGGGATTTTTTGGTTTTTTTGGGTTTTTAACCCATTTTTGCCCCCCAGTGAAGGTGCCCCAGCTGCTGAAGGTCTGGGGGTCCCTGGGGGGGACATTTTGGGTTATTTTAGGGACATTTTTGG